>JAFIDM010009631.1:197435538-197479413 GCA_023159025.1 Thereuonema tuberculata
CTTTTGGAGGGAAGCCACAACCAGGAGCGGAAGTGGTTTCCCTTATCCCTTCTGCACTACTTGAGCATTTCATCTGTGGAGTGGATGTGTCTGACGAGTCCATCAAAAGGACCAAACTGCCATCCCAGACTCTCACCGATGAAAGCTCAGATATTTATTACTCACTGTGCCATTTCTTTATTCTTTGCTATTACTTTATGGCATATTAAATCTGTTGTTGAAATTAACCAGGTTGGATTCAGCCTTGGTTCTTTTTATATTGAAATTCCTTTGCGCCTGACGCTTCTTCAGGCCAGGATTTGAAATTATGCTAGTTTTGGTTTCTTTTTTAAATGAGTTTTCTTCTGGAGGGAAGCCACAACCAGGAGCGGAAGTGGTTTCCCCTTATCACTTTTGCACTATCTGAGCATTTCATCTGCTGAGGGGGTCTGGCTGACAATTTATAAAAAGGACGAAACGGCCGTCCCAGATTCTCACCGATGAAAGCTCATATATATTTTATTTTCTGTGTAAATCTTTTGGTTAAATTAACCAGGTTGGGGTCAGCCTTGGTTCTTTTTGAATATAAAAAGAGCCAAGGCTGAAGCCAACCTGGTTAATTTATATTCAATTCCTTTGCGCCTGACGATTCCACAGGCCAGGATTTGAAATTATGCCAGTTTTTAGTTTCTTTGTTAAATGTTATTTCTTTTGGAGGGAAGCTACAACCAGGAGCGGGGATTGGTTTCCCTTATCACTTCTCCATTATCTGAGCATTTCATCTGGTGAGTAGGTCTGGTTGACAAGTCTATAAAAAGGATGAAACCGCCGTCCCAGACTCTCACCTATAAAATATCAGATATTTTTTATTTTCTGTGTTATTTCTTTATTCTTTTCTATTACTTTGTAGCACATTAAATCGTTTATTTAAATCTCGTCAACTCATCCATAAGATAAAGCATTACTGTTCTGTTACATAATTCTGTAAATGTTGAACTTCTATTGGCATTAATATAAATAATAAATAAATAAATAAATGTTATATTCCTTATTCTCTGTACTGGAGTTCCAGCCAAAACAACTTTTAAGAAATGTTACATTACAAAGCTTTTTGGAAAATGATAGGAAGTTCCTTTATTATTATAATGGAGAAATTTTTATAATAAATCTTCCTAACTGACAGTGGAAACCAAATTCGAGAATTGTTCGCGAAGTCCATGGTAGGATCTCTACAGTTACTATTGACATTAATGTTTGGACAATTGATGAAAGTGAAACAACTAGTGTATATTTTTTTTTATTAATATACACAAAGTAATTTACTTGCATATATAAACTTGATTAAAAGTTCAATAGTCCACTGCAGGTAAGTAGAGTGATAGCTAATGTCTTCACACAAATAAAGTTGATTGATGAATGACACTTGATACTTCCAAAGTTCACTTGAACTAAACGTAATGGCAATGTTCCAATAAATGTTTCTTGAAATGTTTCACTTAATTCACTTTGCACTTTAAATACTTGAACTAAAGATTTGTTGCTTATAGCTCCACTTAAGAATTAGACTCACTTTGACTAATTCCTATTTTATTTATTTCTTACCAAGCACTTAAGAATTATTCTCACTTCGGATAATTCTTTCAATTAAAGCACTATCGAAGCACTAAATATTGAGCGAACTTCTGCTCTAATTAAATTATATATTATTTCACTAACTTGCGGAATTTATATTTAATTCCTTAAAACAATGTTCACTAATAGTTTATGAAACTTCGTTTCTTCGATTTCTTTATAACTGAATACGTAACATAAAATCTTCTAATCTTTAATGTTGAAAACGTGACTCCGTTTCTTCTTGTAGTTTCTTCTTTTCCGATAAATAATAGAATAAGTAATTCTTTATCACTCACAGTTTACGTGACAGTCTATCTAATAGTTCCTTTTCCAAAATAGTTCTCTAATCTTGCGGTCTTATCCCTCGACGTTTAATTGTTGTCATTTCCATAACTTGGATTACCGCAAAGCAGTGGATAATCCGGTCAAACCATTGGTCCTATTCTTTCGATCCGCTCCTGTTGCTTCTGTGAGTCTTGACGCTGTATCCACACGTCACCTTCTGAAGTCGATCACGATCAAGTGACATACCTCTGACTACGGCAGCCGCTCTCATTGCTGTCACAAGCGACTCTGACTGAGATCGAGGCAAACATCGGGATTATATCTTCTTTTGCTCACGACGTCACAAATTTAATTTTTAATTTAAATTTTCACTTGAAGCCAATATAATTACTTATTAAATATTTCAATAATATTTCGTTGCGAAATATTTAACTTCATATTTACATCTTCAATTGTTACTAACTGCACCATTAGATATTCAGTTATATCTCCATAGCAAAACACATTTGACCATTTCCGAACATTTTAGCATTAAGAAAACATCCTCATGGTCCTGATCCACTTTCTAGACGGTGCAATTTATGCATTCTTTATAAAAAAAAAAGTAAAGAATATTACTTTTTCCTTTCGATTTTTGATTTTCTAACAAAGGTCACCTAAACTAAATGTTGCATACAATTTCTTTAAAATGAAAGACTTATTCTAATTAAACGATAGTTTCATTATATCAAGATTGGAAGATAAGACAAATTTCTGCAGCTTTCAATTAAATTTATATTCAACGTAATTCTGTAGAAACCTAACTATTATAATTCAACAAAAGACTATATAGGCCTAAGTTAAGAACATGTAAATTGCTTTTGACTTATGTTTTTTCCTAAAAAAATTAAATCAAACGAACAACTTCAAGGTTTATAAAAATACCGCTGATATTATCATTTCAGGTGTTCCATATCCATTACCAGATAAACCTATTATTTCCAAGATGACAGACAGAAGATTAACTCTTTCTTGGAAACCATCATTACCTCTTGGTCCACAGCCTCCTGTCACTTACACTGTGGAAATGTGTAAAAGTGACCCAGATGACGACTGGTTCACAGTAAGAAGGAGTAAGTAAAATTCAGATCAGAAATTGAGAGACTTGTCCATTTATTCATAGCATTAAAATAATTTATAAACTTCTTTGTTTTGAAACTATTGTAGTTTTAGCCATTATAATAATGAAAAGAAATAATGTAAAGTCAGTAACTAAAATTATTGCTGCTATCAATTTACACATCGTAATGCATAAGATAAAATTTGCCAGAAAGTAAAAATATTTTTGCTTCTGAACAGATATCAAAGGCTGTTGCATTGATATTCGCAACTTGGAGCCATTCCAAGATTATAAGTTCCGAGTAAGAGTAGAAAATAAATATGGCATCAGTGATCCATCCCCACAAGCCATTGCTTATAGAACCAAATTGGAAATGCCAATCCCAAAATTCCTACCATCTATGCCTGCAGGTAATTACTTTTCAAATACTTAAATTTGAAAGCACTTAGTAATCACTTCGTGTTAACATTTCGGATTATTAATTATATTTATAATAAATTCAATAAAAGTAAGAAATTTAATGGTAATTTTGATTTTTTTTTTCAACAGAGCTGGATTTCCGTCAAGAGACTAGTCAGTATTTCCCTAAAGACTTCGACTTGGATAAACCTCCTCACGAGGCTTACGGTAAGTTCTAAGAAATATTACATAAATCCATTATGAGTTGGAAATAATAAAATAAAAATGCAAGATGTTCCTAAATCCCCATCCCCAATTATTTAAAGTAGGGAGTTCGAAGTCTATGTGGAAAAGGGAGGCTGCTCAAGGAGCCCCCTCCTCGCGACTAAGTTCTTAGTTAATATTCATCCATTGTTAAATGTTTTGTTTTATAAAATATTTTAATATCATGATAAAATTTGATAGCAATAAACAATCAATAAAATAGAACGTGATTAATTTTACTGAATATTCAATATCTTAAGAGCTTATGTGATATGAAGGATGTGATTAAATTGTTAAAGAGTTTAAATTTTCTAATAAAAAAGCATTAATATAATAATTATATCATTTATTCGAATTTTTCTTTCTGTTTTGTTATACAGCTCATCCTCCTCATTTCCTACGTCAGGATATAGATACACAATACGGAGTTAAAAATCAACCATCAAGTATGCATTGGTACATTTATGGTTACCCAATGCCTACTGTCAGCTGGGTTTTCGGTGAAGAAAAACTAGAAATGCATGGTAAATACGATTCTTCCTTCACAAGGAATGGACAAGCCAGCCTTTACATCAACAGGTAAGATCTCTTCCATATTTCTGAAAATTAACTTTATTTTAGACAATCAAAATAATCTTTGTCTCATAACATTCTCTTTTTTTTAGACAATCAAAAGAATTCATTAATGTATTTTATTAATTTCTTCAAAATAGATTTACAGATAGAGATGTTGGAATCTATGAGTGTATTGCAGTAAATGAGCATGGAGAAGCCAGGCAGAGAGTGAGAATGGAAATAGCAGGTAAATGAACTAATACTAGAAATTTGTTCTATTTAACATTTTTTCTCTAATTGCTGGTCTCACTTAATTCTTAATTTTCTTTTTCTTAAAAACTGTATGGATAGAGAATATCCCTACATCTGATAATCTGCTATCTATAATCTTATAGAACCACCTGAGTTCACGATGCATTTAGAAGAAAGTACCATTCTACTAAGGGACACTGGAACTTTGCAATGCAGAGTGACTGGTATTCCTAAACCAGAAATCAAATGGTACAAGGATTGGCATCCACTGGCTGATTCAAACAGAATTAAGGTAATGAATTTTCTATAGAATTCATAAATTCCCTGGAAGAAATCTTTTACTGTTGTGTGTTTTAATTACTACTGATTTAGAATGATTTGATTAGCATTATAAAAACCTTCAGAACCTCAAAATTCGACATAATTTCTACTTATTTATTTCCTTTCATAATAAAAAATATGATTTTAAGAAAAAATCAGAACATAATCATTATCACTAAACTTAAAAAAAAGCAAGCTTAGTTTTACTTATTTCTTTAAAAACTCTTTATGTTTTGGGTTTTTCTTCTGAATGTAAGAAAAACCCGACCTCACTTAGTCCCACCTTCCGCGACCCCAAAGGCCATGTAGATCTGTAGCGGGATACTTTGCCTTAACTAAGTTATTATTCTATACGTTTTATTCTGTTTAAAGAGTAACCTATTTCATTGCTTTGAAGTAGTTCAAAAGCCCTTGAACCATATTTTGTGATTTTCTTGTTTGTTTTCTTTTGTTTTTTTCTTGCAGTAATACAAATTCTAGTATTTTCAATTTTCCATTTACATATCCACTTTTTCACTTCCATTATTTGCTTATTTTTATTTTCTTTCAACAAAACTAACTACAGCTGTATGTAGTTATGTTCAGTTTACTAAAATTTTCATTTTACCCATATGCCTCAAAAACCGACGATTCAATTTCTGCTTGTATGACTTTATTGATAAACTCACTAAGTTTCATATTATAATAACTTTCTTTATTAGATGGACTGGAAGGAGCCCGACCTTTGCACTTTGACTATAAGTGATACAATTACCAAAGATGCCGGACTCTATTCCTGTACTGCAAGAAATCTCGCTGGAATGGCTTCCAACTCAGTGATGGTCACTATTGAAGGTAATTGAATGTTTGAAAGTAAAATTCAATTATTCTTTATTTTAGGTTGGTTTTTTTATCATTCGTTTCTTTTTTTTTCTTAACTATTCTTGCTTTCTTTTTTTGTAACTTTTTTTTTACATCTTTTTTCTCATTTTAGACAATGAATCTAATTACGCTATATTGACCTATAGTCATAATCGTGTGATTAAAGCAAGACATACACTCTTTGAGGACAGCTATGACTTGGGCGATGAATTGGGCAGGTAAATATCATGTTAAATAAAGGAATCTGAAGGATTAGAATACAAAGAAAAGTGTATCTTTCTCATCTGATTCTTTTTTATTTTATTTTTTTTTCATTTCTTCTGTTTTTAATTTGAATATTACCCTATGATAGTTTGTTTATTTTGATTAACTCCCATCATCTATAATTCTTGGTCAACATAATTTAATCAAATTCTTACATAATAAACTTAAAATTAAATGGAATTAAATGACTTCAGAATACAAAATAACCACAAAAAAAACTCGAAATTACCAATGTTCGATGTTTTATAAAAGAATTTCTTTACAGTAAAATATATTGAGTTCTATTCTAATATAAATTCATTTATTATAATTTTAGCTGGAGTTTCTGTGCTTTTATATTTATTTTATCTTTGATACTTCGTATTTGCGAGTTTATTGTCTTTTTTCATTCATTATTATCTATTTGTTCTCTCCATGTCATTTAATGAGAAACGGTTTATTGTATGTGAAGGAGATAGTAATCTTGAACTTACTAAAAGTTAACTAGATTTAAATGAAAGGTAGAATCGTAGATGCGAGATCACAGATTTACATGTAAATTCTAGTATATATTTAAGAACAAATATGAATTTATGTATAAGAGTTATTAATTGTTAGAATATGTCAATTATTAATTCAGAAATAGAAACCACATATCATAATACTCTAGTATTATATTGTACAAGAATTTTTATATTTTATTTTCTTCTTCGTTCAGAGGTACACAGAGTAGAGTATATCATGCAGTCGAAAGAGCCACAGGCAACAGTTACGCTGCCAAATTGATGACTGGAAAAGGTGATTTATATAACTATATGAATCAAGAACTTGATATTATGAACCAGCTTCATGATAGACAATTGATTCGAGCTGTCGATGCCTTTACAACCAAGTCAGGAATGACTCTAATCACCGAGCTGTATCCTTTCTTTTTTTTAATATTATTTTTTTATTTTCAGACTTAAACAATTCGTCAATACAGTTTATACAATTTAAAAAAAAGCTTTCTGTGGCAAAATGACATACGCATGTATCTGAAATCCGAATGTTAAATCACAGAGTATGATGTATGCTGTTTAATTGATGTACTATGTTCTTTAATCAAAGAACATGATGTATGCTTTTATTATATTTTGCTAGAATTTTCTAGGATTTTAATCAAATTAATGATTTTAATAAAATAATGATAGCTATTTTTTTCTTTGCAAATATTATGTACAGGTTCACGCGTGATAGAAATCAGCCTTTTTAGAGGTTCTATTATCATATAGTATTACAAATTCAGACAAATTTAAATTAAAACCTTCATATTATTAAAACACGGTATCCTACTTTCATATGACAGAAGCATTTTTTTTACTTTTTTGTAGCATCAACCCAAACATCTTACAAAGAATACTTCTTGTAAAATGTCTGAAGCTGAACTTTAATAGTAAGTGTCGGTAATTAAATAAAATTACCAATAGTTAAAGATTCGGTCAAAATTCGGTTAAATCACAGTAAAAACTATATATTTTAGAAAGCTGAAATTTTATTAATAAATAAACAGTAATGGCTATTGACTTCTCTTTACAAGGCGAAAGAGTAAAATCTAAGGACCAGAAACCACTAATTTTTACATGTTAACCATCTTAATGCACCGTAATGACAGAGAAACAAGCTAATATTAAAAATTAAGATTATAATATTCGAATACAATTATTTTATTCTAATAATTTAGAAAATAATTATATAGAAAAGTTCACTGATAAGGTGATACTACCATTAATTTTTTGAACAAAAGTTATTCGGGTCATTCAAAAGTTGGATACTATACCTTATTTATTACAGTAGCTTTAACTTTCCTTGATGTATTTCCTTAACATCTGTTCAGTGCTTCTGGTGGTGATTTAATAGATAATATTACCAAACAAGATACCATAACAGAAAGCGAAGTAGCTCTTTACATCCGTCAGATCCTGTGGGGTTTGGATCATATGCATGGAAAAGGCATCGCTCATCTGGGACTGACGGTAAGAAAGAAATAGAAGAAATATTTAGTGGAGACAAATTTCACTTAGCTATTCTTTAAAAACGGTATTGAAAATTTAATAAAAAACTTTAAAAAATTAAAACATTACAAATAAATTGAAATATCCTGGGTAATTTATATTTCATATGAGAAAAAGAATTCTTTTTTTTTTATTCTTTTTTTTTTTTTTTTAATATGATTCATCTTGAAAATGTTAAATCTTGTCTTTCTTCCTATTCGTCTTGGTCGACAAGTTCCATATATTAGAATAATATTGAAAGGTACTTGAACTGATTTGATTTACCCAAAATTCATCAAACTTAAAGGATTTTTACAACAAACTCATGAAGAAAATGGCTTTGTTTTTCCAAGAATATTTTTTTTTCATATAAAGTATTCTGTTAATTAAAGTATACTTTTAAATTTTGCTATTTTTTCTTGATAGCCCTACATATTTTATTTTTGCACATTTTTGAAAAGCAAATACATTTTAAATAAATAGAAAGAAGATAATAGAAAACAAAACAAAAAAAAATCACTAAATTGTTTTATAAATTCTGTTCTTTATTAAATAAAACAGTGTTTTATTTTTAAAGGAAAAGGGCAGGGGAGGGAGCATTCAGTCTAGACCGTTTTCATCAAATACTCTTGTTTGATTTCAAGAACAATTGCAACAATAATATCCTGAAAAATAATATCCTGTTTATTATAAATTTATTTTCGATTATAATAACATAGGAGAAAAATAAAATAGGATTTCGTGGTAAACCATAGCTTCAGTCTCAAGTAATCTCGCAATGCCACTACCATAAAGACAGCTAATCTACATGACATATAATGATCGCAACTATGGACATTAGCTGGAAAGTTTTCCTTTTTTCTTTTTGTTTGTCCTGCCTTGAAGATGGAGTGCAAATCTTAAATTCAGTCTGAAATAAGACGTTGGTTTCTTTAAAAGGAATAATTTTGAATTTGCAAGGCTTTAAATTCTTAGATTGAAGTAATTCACCGTGATTTCAATTCAAAATATTTCCAGAAATATCCAAAATCCTTCTGAAATTTGACGTGATAATAGGACTTTGATACAATATCAATTAAATTTTTAACAATTCCCATTGTTTTCTGTTCTACTTCATTGAATATTTAAATGAGAATTTCCTTCTTGAATGGTTACAGATTTAAAATGGAACTATTAGTTTGCACTGCTTAATAATAAGGCAATATCAATTGTCCTTTAGGTATTTCTTATTCCAGTGCTTTCTTTAAATTCTAAATTTGTCTTTCTAAATTCCAATACATTTTTCTAATAAAAAATGCGTAGAAAAAGTGAAACTTATCTCCAGCAGACAATTGTTGCTTGCAATGCCAAATTTATTTTTGAAAGCCAAAATGGGCCAATCGAGAGTCAAAGCCAATTATTGCAATGCACCTGATGTTTTACATATAAAACAATTAATTTTTTTATTTTTCAATTACAGATTGGTGATCTTTTGGTGGCCAAACCTGGTGGTGATGAACTCAAGATCTGTGACTTCGGTCTAGCAAGACGTTTAGTCCGAGGGACTGATTATTTTGTTGATTATGGAATGCCTGAATTTGTAGCTCCTGAAATCGCTAATAAGCGACCAGTTTCTTTCTCTACTGATATGTGGTACATATTCGATTTCTTACATATTCGATTTCCTTTAACATTCCATGGTTAATCTATTAATAAGAAAAGAAGGTTTTAAAAAGCTTATAATAAAAGCAAAATAAATAAATAATTCTTAATTAAAAAAAAAAAATGCTTCATTCTAATAAAATTCAGATTTTCATTTGCTGCTGCCCTAGGAATTATTTGTATAATAATTCGAAATTAAATTTATCAAGTAATTAAACATTACAAAATGACCTGGTGACATTCGCCACCAAATTCGCGATAGCTTTACCATTAAGCTAAAGTAAAAAATTCGAATCATAATTCGGTTTGGTTATATGGATCAGAAAAATAATCCTTATTTAACCATTTAAGTAAATATTGTCTTATTAACAATAGTATATATTGAATGTGTAAGTAATTTACAATATTATCTTATCAACAGATAATGATTTAGAATCCGTCCGTAAGCGTTTCTTGATATTTCAGAAGGTGTAAATTATAAATATAATTTTAAATCAAAATTCACAATATAAAGTTATTGTGAATATTGTATTTATTTAAAATAAGTTAAGTCTTTCCTTAAAGATAAGTTTCTGTCATGCAATAAAAAAAAAACAATTTGCGCCATTTCAGCTTCGACTAAAGCTGTCGCAAATTTTCACTATCCAGTATGAAAAACTATTTGAGGAATATTTAAATAAAATTATATTAAATTTCATGTGACTTTATTATAGTTGTTAAATTACTTATTTTATCATTGTTTTCTTTTAGGAGTGTTGGTGTCATTACATATCTTTTGTAAGTATCAAAGTAGCTTCTCTTTCGATGTACTTAAGATAAAATTAATATAAAGCTTAACTTTAAAATTATTTATTATGACTTTTCAAGACTTTAATATCAAATCTTTTCGTCAAATTAAGTCTCTAGATGTTACAGTAAATAATTTTAAAGTTTATTATTCAAATTGATCATTTTATTTTTGACTTGATATACACTGTTGAATTAACACAAGACTTTTTGATTACGTTTTACATTATGTAATATATTTTTTTGTCCAGGCTTGTCTGTTTCTGAAACATTCTGGTCACTACCATTTTACCAGACACACGATTGACTGAACGTGACAATTAATATAATGTGCCAATAATGGTGGGGATTAGCTGGGTCGATTAATGCCAGGGATGGGCCAACAGACTACGTTAGATGTAGTGCTTATATACCAACGTGTGTTTCAATTCAAGTTGTTTCATAGAAGTAGAATGTCAGAGCAGAATCAATGTCAGGTTTTATTTCATTAAGAAACTATTAGCAAACTAATGAAAGAAAATATTTAAAATTGAAAAAAAAAAAAAAAAAACATACCAAAAAACATGAAAACATGATAATTTGCTTCTGTCACTACAGTTCGTCTTAAATTCCTTGGGGCCATCTAATAGTGACAGTGATAAGGTAACTGATGGGGATATGGCCAGTTTGGTAATGTGGCCAATTGACTTAACAGAGAGTATTTCATACGGAGAACGATAGATAGTGTTAGCATGGTCTTCCAAACTTGTCTCTAGAGGGGTCTGGACAATGGTCACGGTCGGGAAGCACGTGGATCGTTGTTGAGTCGCCATTTTCTGGAGGTCATGTTATTTGGAGAATTATTTCATTCTTGTAATTTTGCATTTGTTCTTATGTCTTTTTAAAAAATAACTTCTATTGTTTATTTCCTTATGTTGAGTTTTCTACGCTGCTTCTAGTAGAGACATCATAATTTAAATTACTTTAACCCATAGTCCAATTTTTAGGACTTTTTGAAAAATCAGCCTGGTTGTTAATAGGGCCAACCCCGGCTACAAAAGCTGCATCCAGTGGCAGTTCCGTCCAAGCTCCAGATCAAATTCCGCCGGAAGAGTCATAGACGTCGCAGCAGTTCCTCTTCCGATTCAGATAACTCTGAATACTTTTATTAGCTTTCAAGTCCATCAGATGACTCTGATCCAGAAGCAGGCGAAAATTGGTCTCATCAAAGGTCTTTCGATCAATTGCTGTCTATACCCAAACAGAGCAGGACAACTACCCGGGTTATAAAACCTGCTATCACAGTCGTGCTATGGTTTTGAAGAAAAGTTTATTTGAAGCTAAGGAAAAGAACAAGAAGAATGACAAACCACCTACCAACACAAAGGAAAGGTTGTTCCTAAGAAGACTTCATCAAAAAAGACAGAGCCGTGCTTTTTGTTGTGAAGATAAAGTGAAAGATATCGAGACTATGTACAATTTGGGGAATTTATGTTCATGAAGATTGTGTTGGACTTATCAACGAAAACTGATTTGTTTATTTGTCCAAAATGCTTAAAATAATGTAAACAGAAAGAAAAGGATATCTAATTGCATTTTCATTTTTCAAAAATTTCTGTCTTTAAAAGAAAATTTCAATATTCATTAAATTCAGTAATTTCTAATATAAAATACATTTCTCATTGATTAATGGTTGTAAAATTCCATTTTAGGGCCAGCAAAAAATTGATGGTCATATTAACTTCATATGCTTTAATATGCACAAAGTTAGACTTTTGGAAATGAGTTGTTTCTTTATGGTTCCAATAGAATAAAATGTCTCATTATTTTTTTCATTATTAACATTGAGCCAAAAATACATTGTCTCACAAAAAGTTTTTAAAAATTCCATAAAATGTTACCAGAAAAATTTTACAAAGCTTAGCATGGCCATATTCTCATCATTTACTTTAGTCTTCTTCCTATTAGATCACAGTAATAATAAATTAGAGATTTTTTTTAATGTTAGACTAACTATTCATTGAATTTTATTCATGGGTTTTTTTTCCGTTTTTATTATTACCGGTACTACTTTTTAAATAGTTTTCTTAATGCAAATCTTAATGAAAATTATACTGATTTAAGTTTCTTTCTGACCATTATCAAATGCCTAACAATGAAATTGGTGTATTCTTTCTTTCTATTAGTTGAGCGCAATAATGAATAGTGTTAATTCAAATTCATCGTAATGGGGATGGAACAGAAAGAAAGCATGCAACAATGTTTCTGTAACATTTAGAAATCTGATATGGATTGTAGACTATCGTATTATCACACAAATAACAATACTCTCGAGAATGACTAAATCTTCCTCTGAAAAATGTTAAAATCCTAGAATAAAAAAATATGTTAATATTAGTCTTCTGATAAGATCAGCAGATTTGTCTGTCACGTAGGCAAGTATCATTAAAATATCATTAAAATATCATTAAATTATTATTCAGCTTAACAATCCCAACAATCGCAACAGGTGCGCCTTTTGCATTCGCAACAATCACATTTATAGTGATTGTTGTAATTGTTGTAGAGCTGCATTGTTGCGTTTATTGGAAATAAACACAAGGAAATTAAAAGCAATATCAATTATCAGAAGATGTTGCGCAGCATTGTGATTGGTTTACTAATCGCTTTCCCTATCTTGTTTTTTTATGCATTCTAGGATTTGTATCCGTCGTTCGTTAAAATTCGTTAAATCAAGATTGAATATTCCAATGCCGTTTGGCTGAAAAAAATCTGAAAAAAACGTAATCAAAATAGAAGCAGTTATTTATTTAGACTAAAGTAAAGTTCCAATGAGTCTTATTATTAAATTGTATATATTAGGAAAGAAATAATCCTATTTCTATCCTGATGGTTGCTCAAGACTTTTAAAATTTCTTTTTAAATTTGAATATGTTGCACAATGTATAAAGGCATTGGAACATTTAAACACAATATGTTCTATAATATTGTAGATTGAGCGGAATATCACCTTTCCTTGGTGACCATGATCGTCATACATTGCAGCAGGTACAGCAGGGAAGAGTCAATTTTGATGCAGCTTCTTTCACTAATATTTCCGATGAAGCTAAAGACTTCATCTCCAAACTTCTTGTGTTTGATTCAAGGTTAGTGAAATCTTTTCACTGTTTAAAGATTTAGACCAACTATCTAAATTATTCTAATTTTTTATCAAATGTGTTGGTGATATTTTATCTCACATTTTTATTGTATTATAGAAGTGTTGATTTAGTAAATCTATGGGTTTTTTTTTTCCAGTTTTTATTATTACTACTTTTTAAATAGTTTTCTTAATGCAAATCTTAATAAAAATTATACTGATTTAAGTTCTTATTTATTCAGCAACAACTATTTTATTATTCTTTTCTTTAGCTTACGACTGGATGTAAAATCTGCTCTGAAACATCCATGGCTCAAGGTAAGAATAATTGCATAATGAATCTTTATATATTGCAATTAAAACAACAGATGCTTTTCGATTTCCAATGGGGTTACGTCCCGATAAACTCATCGTAAGTCGAAAATGCATTTAATACACTAGCTAACATTAACCTATCGAACATTATAGCTTAGCCAAAATTAAAATTCAAAGTTCGAAGTTCATAAAGAATGACTTTATATAAAAAATCTTTTTCTTAAAGATCTCTCTTTAAGGTGGTTTCACTCTTCGATAATTATCATATTCCCACTAAAACAAAAGAAAAAAGAAAATTCCAATTGCTTGTTCTAACTGTAGTATAGGTTGGTTTTTATATCTTACACTTGTTAAAATTTGAAAAAGTTGTGTAAGTTTCAACTAAAATTTTGTTGAAAATGTCAGGACTTTTATATTAAATTTTGAAATAGATCTTAATTTCAAAGAAAAATACATTTAAAGGAGAATTAATATTTCTTCTGGGCTTTAGGCAGTAGAGATACTGTTAGAAATCTGGTTATTATATTTGAAGGCAGGGCAGTAAATAACGAAGCAAAATTTCAAAATTTCATGCAATACCCCATTACTGACTTGATAAGATTATTATAGGATAATTTCTTTTGATTTCATTCTATCTCCTTATGTGTAGAAATTAAAAGCTATAAAAACTGTATATTGTTTTGTAAAAAAGAAAAATTAATATCTAAAAACTGTACTTCTGAAGTTATGAATTATTGAATATGCAAGTTTTGATTTTTATATTCGATCAATTGTCAGTTCGTTCAAAAAAATATGACATTTTAAATTCTATTTCATTAAGAATTTCCTATCAGATATCAATTATGTGTCTCAAGTTTTAACTATATGCTATAATAAACCATAAATTATCATTTGAATTGATTCAAAAGCTGACACTGACTTTAGGCACACAAATTGTATTTCGCAAATGTAGTCAACAGATCAGTAATCTGGAATCAGATAACAATTGAATAAATAAAAAAATCTCATTCTAAAATTTAAATACTAAAGCAACTATAGCAAATAATTCCCAAACAATCTAGTCCTATGATAAATCTATAACCTGTGATATGGAATGTCTAAAGATCTTCACCTCTGTAATACATGGCATTTTAGTACTTGATTTGGTTAGGCTTATTGAGTTATGTGAAAGATGTCCTATATACTTCTAACCTTTAATGCGACTCTATGGAATGTTGTCAAGATAATTTAATCAAAAGACATTCATTCTAAAAAGGGTAAATTACTAAATTTCAGTTACCGTGTTTTTAATCAGTTAAAAGTTTTGAACTTCAATTAATAATGTTAACAGTAAGATATTCAAAGATTACATACATTTGAAAAAATAATATCATACAAATTTTAAAAAAAGCATAACATTATTGTTAATATTGAGACCCTTAGACATATCTATATGGATAAAAGTTTTATATTTAACAAATTTAAAACGGACAAAACTTAATGTTTAATTACTATGTACTTGAAATCAGTTTTTAAAGTTTGACGTGCAGAAATATATATAATAAAGGGAAGAAATACAAGGCTGCACCTGAGTAAACAAAAGGTTCTCGCACCCTGAGCTATCATGTCGGGAATCTGGGGACAGCTGTTTCAGCCTTATTAGGCTTCCTCAGCCAGATTAACCCTTTGTGGTAGCTCAGAGAAACACTTTATTCCTTCACTTTATTGAAATCAGTGTTGCAGGGTTTTTGTTTTGTTATTAATGCTGTTGTTCTCATTTGATATTATTTATTTATTTTGTTAAAGCAAAACTTTTTTACTTATTTCTGAATAGGTTACAGCATTTCTTAATTTTTTCCTATGTTTAGAAGATCTTTTAAATCAGGAACTGAAAATCTATTAACTTGTAAGTAAAACTGCATTTGTGTTTCCTGATATGTATTCTATTTATAAAAGCGTCATTCAAATAAACGCTTCAAATGACGCTTTATTTTCAGGCAGCTTTCTAGACTAGAACCTTCAAGTATTGTTTTTAAAAAATTCAACGTTAAATTGCTTCTTCAGTGATTAAAAAGAGTAATAAAACCGTAAAATACGTGGAAATTCCTTCATCCAAACAGCTGTTTATACCTCATTATACTGAGCAAGGGTGTAATTGACAGAATTCAAATAGTGATGAAGGTTTAATCCAGTTTTTAAATCTTATCTTCATAGGTTAGACATAGGTAGTGTCTTGTTTTTTGTTATTGCCCTTGGCTTTTCTTTAGCTAATTAACTATGAGAAAGAATCGTCTTAAATTGGACGAGATCTAAATTAACCTCCAACCCTTGGAAGATCGTAAAAAAAGAAGTTTAAAAAAATCTCAGCAACATAACAAGTTGTTAACCCAGCCATTGGTTGCCTGTTCCAGGAAACATTGATCTTTTTCAACCCAGATCAACTTGTCACCACACAGTCGTTCCAATCCTCAAATAGGGATCAGATCATGGCGTCAGCAGGTTTTGTGTTTTTATCGGTTGTTCCTTATCTTAGCATCAACGTACTGATCAGTTTCTTTGGTTTGGTGCTTATTTTCAGTGGGCAGACCGTTTAGGAACTGGAGAAAGAATCAGCACAGACAGACTGCGCAACTACTACAAGAACTACAGGGAGTGGGTAAGTTCAGTATTTTCTATTTATTATCATTTTCTCTTTAAATTTCTTTAAGTTTTATTCTATTCTATAGTAAGAAGTAAGAAGTAATCTTTTCTACTGTATATCATACAATAACCACAAAAGACTATTTATGAACGAAATCATTGGCAGATCGATTACAATGTAGTAAAAATAAAGTGAATTGCATTAAGATGTGTTAAACATTAATAAAAAGCATCAACTTTTATTCGAAGTTTTCAATATTTTAATCTACTTAAACAAAATATTTTTAAAATTATTGATGAAATGCTGTAATTAAAAAAAAAATCTAGGTATAACAGTATCTAAACATTCCAATTGTTATTTTTTACCAAAATTAGAAAAAAAATAATTATTTATAACTTTTTAAACCTGATAATTAATATTAATAGTAAGATTTCTATTAATATTAAATCACTTCATTTATTATTTCCTTTTCTTCATCTTCAGTTCGACGGAACTTTTATCAATTGCTTCAGATTTGATGAAGTTTTTCTTCTTTCCCATTGCAGTTATTTGCAAGGCAAATTGTAATAGTCTGGTCAGAGAGCATTGATTCTTTTTAGATTAAATTGTTCTTTTGATAAATTCCGTTAAGATGTCGTGTTTATCAACTTTACATTAGGTGAATTTGTGAATGCTAGGGAATGTTAGGTGAATTTGTTTTTGAACTAAACAAAGTTCAAAAATAACAGCCAGATTTTATTTTTTTTCAAGAAATTTAAAACTATTCCTTAATATTTTATATCACAATAAATACTAGATTGTCCTATTCTCATATGTGATCTGAAATTAAAGAGTATTTGGAGCTTATGCCTCCAATAGCTCTTAAAGACAATGCCTAGACATGAAGTAGGTGCATTGAGTTATATAGTAATTTTCTTGAAATTAATCTTGATTATTTTTCAAAAGCTCACAAAAGTATTTTGCTTCATTTGAAAGCTTCTTCTAAGTAGTACAATAGAATGTTCCTGTGTTTAAAAATAAATCTATTTGTTCAAAGTCAGCAGAATGTCGTCAATGCAACAGTAAAAATTCCCAACGTTCTAGACCTTGGTCTTCGCCAAGCATTTCACAGTCATTGCATTTTCTCCCCGCCATGAATATTGGCAACTGAACACAAGTTTTTGTCCATAGAAAGTAAAGGAACAAAGAATGACTTTTGTATGTTTCAACTTAAAGAAATCAGATACTATAGATGTAAAAAAAAAAAAAAAAAATGAAAACGTTGAATTTTTAGACTTTTACGTTCGTAAATTAAGAAGAAAAAGTATTATCATTGGATAATCAATCCTCCATTCCTCGCCTAAAGAACTTTAAGACAATTGCTGAATGTGACATTGATTCTACATCTCGACTTTAACTAATTAAAAGTAAGAAAAATTTAACTTAGCTAATGAGTAAATCTAATAGATTAATGGAAATAATATGAAAATACTGTAAGATAGCTGACTGGGTCGAGATGCTGAAGTAAGCAAAACAAATATTGAATCTAAATTAGAATTAATGGTAGCATGAAATTAATAATTATTAAAATAGTAATAGTTGTAAGATTTCCCTAATATTATTACATTATATTTGTATATCAAATTTTAACTTATCAGTAAACTTGAAGCGGAACTTTTATGGTCGATGTTTGTAGTCGACATCTAATTGTCTTCGAAAATATTTATTTCATGGTTTCTTTCCAAAGAACTCTAGATGATGAGATCTAGGAAATAATTAAACAATAGGCTAGTTAAAATCTAAACAAGTGCTAAGTTTCCAATAGGCTCAGCTTAAGAAACAAACCTTAGGACCTCTGCCACTGTTGTTTCCCCCATCCCTAATTCCGGCCCTGTTTATAAAGATGAGTGAATGTATTGTAAATGTTTCCCATTAAAATATTACTCTTGTAGACCAATAACAGTGCCTGCAGAAGGTGGTACAGGCGTAGACCATTGGCGTCCTGCTTCACTCACCCAAGTCGTATGGTATACCCACCTGACGAGGAATATACTCCACCACCAAGCAGAGAAACTTCACCATCGAGAAAGTTGGGACCAATCCCCAGTTTCAAGGACCGTATAGATAACGAAAGAGAAAGGATGGAATATGACTTAGGATATGTCGATTCAGAGAGCAGGTTGGATATCGTCTTTAATATATAGAAAGTTCACTTAATATAGAAGATTTTACTAATTAAAGATTTTATTAATTAACAGCTTATGCAAAAATCTACTCGGAAAACCTAATTGCTAAAAAATCATTAGAAAAACTTTTCTGTAGATATAAGGAATAATCTAAACCATTAGTGCGCTAAAATGTGAATTAGACAGAACTTTCTTTAATGTTCTTAAAATGAGAGAGTTAAAGTCAAATTTGAATTATCGATATTATTTGTTCAATTGTTTATTCTGAATACAGGTTTAAAACAGTGTGATTGATTTTTTTTTTACTTGAATCTTTCATTTCGTTACAATTACATCACTTCTTAGGTATTTCTCAAAATTTCTAATATTGCATTGTGTACACAGGTATCAGCAGGGTCCTGATACTTACCTGTTGCAGCTCCGTGATGTGGGACTTCCACTGCGTCTCCGAGAATACATGAGAGTGTCAGCGTCTGCCTGTCCCACAATGGGTCTTCGCTTGCAAGAAACACTACTAGGAAGAAGTGTAAGTTTTTCATTTAGCTAATTATATTTAGAGAAAAAAAAATCTGAAATTTCTATCCTTTATTTCCGCTTCTTTCTTTAAATTTTTGAGAGCAACATTAAAGTCTTGGTTGCCTTAAAAGTCCGCAGCTCTCTGAACTTCTTATTTTCATACAATCATAATAATGTTCGATTATAGATTAGATCTAATTTACATTTTTATTTCATTGTAAGTTTTACAAATAGTTATTATGAATAATAGCATATACAAAATTAGTATATGCTATTACTAATTAAAAAGCCATTAGTAATTAAAAAGTTGTAAATAGTTTGCCAACATAATAAAATTAGCTAAACACTTAGGATGGTAGTAAATTTTATGTTTGGCCTGCTTTACACTTAAATTTATATTACTATCATTTAATATGTATTTCATTTATTACTGAAACATGAAGTCAGATCTTATATTTGCATTTTTTATACCATTCCCTCTTTAGTCGAAATAGCGAATGCTATAAAAAAAACAAAGCAAATATAAGATCTCACAAATATAAGATCTTTAATCGAAAGAGGGAGTTGCACTCTTCGATTAAAGAGAAGCAAACAAGACGTTTTCGGTTATTTCTAGCCATTATCAATTGAACATTGGTTTTGTGTTTGAATTTGTTGTGTTTTTGAAGCTTGTGATTTAGAAAATTTAGAAATAACAAATGCTGTCTTGGAAACAGCATGTCTTTATATTACAGTCTAATTACTTCAAATAATTAGACTGCATTACAATATATTAAATTTGTGAAATGGTCAGTAAAATTTATTTATGTTGTTTTCTATTACACAACATAATGTATTTCATAAACAATAAACAATAAGCCAGCAAGGCACAAAAGAAAAACTAAAGATTTCGCCTCTGAGCTATCATCGGTGGGAGTTTGAGACGGCCGTTTCGTCCTCTTTATGGACTCATCAGTCAGACAAACCCCTTGATGAAATTTCAGATTGCGAAACCAGGTTAGGGATTCCACTCACGCACCCGCCAGTGGGATCCCAACAAAATAAAACCACAACCAAAAAATAAAAACAAAAGAAAAAGCTCCAATTCCTGGCCTGCGAATCCGTCAGGCACAGAGGAAATTGAAAAAGCAAAGGCTGATGCCGAGCCACATAAATTACAATAGAAATTTAATGTGAGCATTATGAAATAAACAATAACTTCGTAAGTCGCAAAAGAAAAACAAAAGATTTCGCCTCTGAGCTATACTATATGGCCAAAAGTATCCGCACACCTCTCTACAGAAGTAGATGTGTCTGTTATCCGTGCTATGACGTCATAGAACGAGATAAAAGTGGTCACTGCAATATTGGGTGGTCATAAACGAGCGTTAGACGAACAATGAGAAAGTCAGCAGAGCTGAGGGATTTCGAACGTGGCGTGATCATTGGATGCAACAAATCGGTTCATGCAATATCGGCCTTGCTGCAGGTGCCGCAATCAACTGATGTGATGTCATTATAAAATGGTGACATCTGAGAATGACAACAGCAAAAAATCGCAGTGATAGGTCAAATAAACTCCCCGATCGCAGCCGTCGAACCTTGAAGAGCGTAGCGCAGAAGAATCGCAAGTTACCGTTGACAACGATCACTAGTGAATTCTAAACAGCTTTAGGCATTGTCGCTAGCACCAGGACTGTTCGTCGGGAGCTGAAACACATGATTTCCACGGTCGTGTGGCCGCTCACAAGCCCAACATAAGCAAGGTGAATGCTAAACGTAGATTACAGTGGTGCAAAGCGCATCGCCATTGGACTACGGAGCAGTGGAAACAAGTACTTTGGAGTGATGAATGCCACTACACGATCTGGAAGTTTGGCGGATGCCAGGAAAACGCTGACTACCTGAGTGTATTGTGCCAACTGTCAAGTTTGGTTGTGGCGGCATCATGGTTTGGGCTGCTTCTCATGGTTCGGCGTGGGTCACTTAGTTCCTTTGACTGTAAACATGAGATGCGTGTTGACATTCTTGAAAACTCTGCACTTCCCATCCTCTGGCAGCAGTTCGGGGAAGGACCGTTATCAACAGGATAACTGTTCCATCCACAGAGCAAAGGCTGTGCTGCCATGGTTTGAACAGATGAGTGTTGAACTACTGGACTGGCCTTCACAGAGCCCTGATCTGGAACCTATAGAACACCCCTGGGAAGAATTGGAACACAGATTAGGCACCAAGCCCAACCGCCCTTCTTCATTGGCCGGACTGCATCTCTCATAATCGAATGGAAGAAAATTCCTGCTCACATATTTCAAAATCTTGTGAAAAGTTTTCACAGACTAGTGCAGGCTATTATTGACGCTAAAAGTGGCCCGACATCCTATTAATATGTGCCACATGACTTTCTGATTGCACAACAGTTGGTGTCCATATACTTTTGGCCATATAGTGTATCATCGGTGGGAGTCTGCTCTTTATGGATTCATCAGCCATACAAACCCCTCGATGAAGCTCAGATCGTGAAATCACATTCACTCACGCACCCGCCAGTGGGATCTCAACAAAAAAAAAAGCGCAACCAAAAAATCAAAACAAAAGAAAAAGCTCCAATTCCTGGCCTGCGAATCCGTCAGGCACAGAGGAAATTGGAGAAAGCAAAGGCTTATGGCAAGCCACATAAATTACAATAAAAATTTAATTTGAGCATTATGAAATAAACAACAATCTAGTAAGTCACAAAAGAAAAACAAAAGATTTCGCCTCTGAGCTGTCATTGGTGGGAGTCCGAGACGCCCATTTCGTCCTCTTTATGGACTCATCAGCCAGACTCATCATTATGATTTTCTTTTAAACAACTGTGGGCCAGGTAGGCAAGTTGAAAGGAACTTGACTGCTGATTGGAGCAACCAGATCCCCTGCGAAGATTTTTCCACGTAGAAGTCTCCTTCAGGCCCACCTAACTTTCTATAGAATGGGTACTGGGTTTCTTTCACGGTGGCTGAAGGTGGCAGGTGTCGGACTGACTAGCCGATCTTAACTTAGTTCCATTGGTCAGGGAACTCCAGGAGCCTTATCTCCCACAACTTCAGGGCTTCGTAGGTCTACAGTGGCATGGTTTATTTTTACATTGCTATCTAAGTATATTTTTAAGACAAGCAAAAAGTTTTCTTGTAGCATCAGGTGAGTTTTAACGACAATAAAACATGAGAATATTAATTTTCAAATATTGTTTCTTTTCTAGTATGATATTTGGATATCACACTTAACTCAAGAAATTCAAGATTTCAATTTTTATTGTGTTTGATTGATTAACTTATATCATTTCATCAGGTAACTATTCGTGAGCGTCGTCGTTTCCATGACATTATGGATGAAGAGATTGATGATGAACGAAGTGGTCATGATCATAGTTCCCAGCGACGTATCACACATGAAGTAGCACCACGCTCTGAAACCAAGAGCCGTATTAAAGAGTTACTTCCAATGAAGAATACAGAAGGTAAATGAACTTCTTTAGTAATCTTTTATGAATTTTTAGACGAGCGTCTTTTTAGATTTATAACCTTCTAGCAGCTTAATCAGTTTACATAAAACTATGCCATAAGAAAGTCTGTACTCTACTTTATAAAATACTGGCCTTTTTAAACTCATGTGAAAAAGAAAAAAAAAACGCTTTAACACTGTTAAACGATTTTGAAGGATTAAGGATTTTTAATACTTGAAGATACCTATTTCGATTGTCCAATGCGCTATTCTGCAGTCGATGTAAGTAAACATTGATGCTTATGTTGTCATAGGCTGTATCATATTAATTTCTCTATAGCCAGGGATGAAAACGGTTATAACGAGAAAAAGAAGAATGCAGTCTTTTTTGAAATTAAATTTCCGACAAATAAGCAATTTAATTTGCAAAAAATCCAGCAAAGTGATTAGGAATTTTGAACAAGGGAGGATTGAATATATTTTGGAATATATCGGAGGTCAAAACATCCAGTCAAAAAAAAAAAAGCTAGTTCTTTCCTTCCTCATTTCTTCTTTTTTTTTTTTTTTGGATGGAAGGCAGATTACAATTGATCAACCATCCAATCGACGATTGCCGTAGGCGTATACAAGGGTAAAGTCAATCATCCCATAGGGAATTCCATTAGAACAGCCTAAGAATAGATCTGAAAGCCTAATGACAAAGTCTCTAATTCATTGTGGATCAAGAGTAAAAACTAAGCATGCACAGTATTCTTTCTTTACTCTTCTTCATTTGTTTTGTTGCTTCAGTTCGTATATTTAGAAATTCCTTATATTTTAAAAATGAACCCGATGGGATTTAACATAATAAAAATCAGCTAAACATTTAAAGAGGTAGTAAATTTTATCTCAGCTTACTTAAATTATTATCATATTATACATAACTAATTTATAAATTAAAAATGAAGTCAGAACTTCAAGTTGTTGTTTTTTTTTTATACCATTCTATAACTTTTAACTTTGGTTTCAAAATAGTAAAAATTCATTTTTTATTTTTTATTTTTATTTAAGGGAAACCTCCATTCTTCAGAGAAAAGCTTCATGACAAAGCCTTTGCTGAGGAGAAACCAGTGGAACTGTCGTGTGTGGTAATTGGTGATCCTAAGCCAGTGGTTCAGTGGTATAGGTACGCTAAAGCTACAGTACTTTCTTGTGTAACTTTTAAAGAGAACAAATAAGTTTTTTGTATTTTTTGAAATAAGTTACTTATTTGATAAATAATTTTGAAAGATTTCATCGATTAAATTGAAATATTGTCCTATTTGCTGAAGATCAGTAGAAATGCGCCACTGCTATTTGTTTTTCAAATGATAACTAGTTCCCTTTTTTTCAAGATTATTTTGTTAATATTAATTACTTTTGTTAATGGTAAGTTTGTAAGATAATTGTAAAAATAACACCTAATACCTGTAAAATAATCTGAATAATTTTTTAAAACATAAATTATCGATTTTTTTTAACCAGTAAAATTATTCTTGGAAACTAATAAAAAAGATAAATATATATATACATAGCATTATAAAGTTCTTTCTCTCTTGGACACTGCGAAGGGGTTAATGGCATTGGTAATTGAAATTATAAATATTTATGTATTTATTTATTTATTTATTTATTTATTTAGTTAGTTAGTTAGTTAGTTAGTTAGTTAGTTAGTTAGTTAGTTATTTTAATTTTGTTTTATTTTGTTTCCTAATATGAACAATTCTGT
This sequence comes from Thereuonema tuberculata, assembly GCA_023159025.1. Taxonomy (NCBI): domain Eukaryota; kingdom Metazoa; phylum Arthropoda; class Chilopoda; order Scutigeromorpha; family Scutigeridae; genus Thereuonema; species Thereuonema tuberculata. The sequence continues at coordinate 197,459,808 of JAFIDM010009631.1, forward strand.
GAATTAAATATCGATAATTTTTATATGATGTAATTTATTGTTGAAAAAACTTAATTTGCATTACAATAAGAATAAATATAATTCAGATAATTTGCTAATTAATTGCATTTCAAACGTGAAACTTATTTCAAAAAATAAATGGTAAAAATAGTATTTGTTAGTTAGTTACTAAATAAATAAATAAATTAAAAGTAAATAAGAACTAAAAAAATTCTTAATTATAAAGTAAGTAAATAAGAATAACAGAGATGAGAATGATGAATAAAGATTATTTTTTTTTAACTATAAAATTTCTATGTCAGTATTTCGAGATTTCTCAATGACTTACAAACAAACAAAAATTCCCAAAGGTCCTGAAATGATTCCTGAAATTGAAATGCAGAATTCCTGAAATAATTAATTATTTTGAAAGTTTGAATTCTTGACTATTAGCATTACACAAATTGACTTAGTTTTTTTTACTATTGTCAAAAGCGTTCTATAATATTACTAATGTTCTTTTCAATTAACATTCCTTTATAGGAACGATGTAATTTTAGCAGAGACACACAGGCTGCAGTTTATAGAGTCTGATGGCAGAAGCATACTGAAGTTTAGCCCTGCTAAGGCATTTGATGCTGGGGTTTATAAGGCAATAGCAAGGAACCTCACTGGAGAAGCCATTTGCCGAGCAAGGCTAAGGCTAGGAGGTAAATTACGCATAGTTAAACTTATTTAAATATGTGGAATGATTAATGCAAATTTTTGTTTATTGTTATTTTTTTCTTTTACAATCAATGCTCATTTTCTGAAAGACGAAAACTTTTTCAATTCTAACTTTCCAACAATTAATCCCAAATACCAGTCATCAAATTCTTCTACCATCCCAAAAAAGTGCCTTTATTTATGATTTGCTTATAGTATTTTCTTGAAATCTCGATTTTTTTTTTACCGAAATTTTTATATAAAATCTTAACATATATTTTTAAAAATATTTAAAATTATAATTTACTTACAAAGTTTAATGAACTTAAATGATAAACTTAATACACTTTGTAAAAAGTAAAACTTGAAAATCTTTAAAACTTAAATATCATTTTGATTATGAGTAAAATATGGCAAAGAAAGAAAATTATCTTCTAAATACCCGAAACCTAACCGATAAGTTTTAACAAAGATAACAAGTTATATTTTTTAAAATAACTTCTGTACATGTTAAACAATTACAATATAATCTGATCCATCTTTCAGATGTTCCAGGAAGACCCGATGCACCTGAAGTGTCTCTCATGTCTGATACAGAAGCATTAATCAAATATCAGAAACCAAGAGACAAGGGCAATTCTGCCATTGCCTGCTATGAGGTGGAATATAAGGAACCAGGTAAGAGTTATCTTCCTGCTAGCTAAATATGAAAATTCTTTTCAAATACTGAGAAAAACAACCCAGATTTCATAAAATCTGGTGAATAGAGCCTATTTACCTGAAAAATTTGCAAAAGAAAGTGATGGAGTTAAAAGGATTTTTTTTTTTTTTTTTCACTTTGTGGTTTATAGTTAATAGGAAAATCTTTATGATTCTGCAATCTGAAAAGTTGAAGGATCTGACCATTTTTATCTTAGCACCGTTTTGAAGCATTCTTTAGACACCTAAAATAAAGAATGGCCTTTGATCGGAAATCACTCTGACCAGCAGAACATTTAACCAAAAGTATCGTTTTTCCTTTGATTTTGACAGAACGTTGTTATATCTTCCTATCTGCAGAGTAAAAATAATCAGTATGTCGAATCTCGTCACATATCATCATTATATATTATTTCTCAAAGGGTTTTTTTTGTCGGAACGCTATATTTCCTTTACTACTTCATCAAAATCAATGATTGAGGCATCATTTTGCAGATTACGTTCCCCGCTAATGACAAAAAATAAACAAATTGTTTAAAATTAATGTTTTCGTTAAAAAACTTTATTTTTAAAAACTTTTTATACAAATGTAGACACACTTTAACAGAAGCGCCTTATTTTTCGAAAGTGAAAATATTGCTTTAGCGTTGTAACCTTCAAATCTTTCCTTTTTTGAATAAAAATGCACTTTAAATGATATTTCATCGTTTATTTAATAACAACAGATAAAAAAAAAAAACAAAGATTTATATTTTAATAAAAATAAACGATTTATTACAATAGAAACATAAAAATTAGTCAACTTTTCATATATTATTTTATATATTATTTCTCAAAGGGTTTTTTTTTGTCGGAACGCCATATTTCCTTTACTACTTCATCAAAATCAATGATTGAGGCATCATTTTGAAGTACGTTCCCCGCTAATGACGAAAAATAAACAAATTGTTTAAAATTAATGTTTTCGTTAAAAAACTTTATTTTTAAAAACTTTTTATAAAAATGTAGACACGCTTTAACAAAGCGCCTTATTTTTCGAAAGCGAAAATATTGCTTTAGCGTTGTAACCTTCAAATATTTCCTTTTTTTGAATAAAAATGCACTTTAAATGATATTTCATCGTTTATTTAATAACAACAGATAAAAAAACAAACAAAGATTTATATTTTAATAAAAATAAACGATTTATAACAATAGAAACATAAAAATTAGTCAACTTCTCATATATTATTTCTCAAAGGTGTTTTTTTTATTTCCCTTAATACTTCATCGAAATCAATGATTGAGATATTTTCAAGATTACGTTCACCGCTAATGATGAAAAATAAACAGATTGTTTAAAATTAATGTTTTCGTTAAAAAAATTTATTTTAAAAATCTTTTTTGTAAAAATGTAGAAGGCAATCTATTGACAATCTGTTCATTTATTTATTTCCACATTACCATTCGGTGACTGATCAAGATACCATGCGAATTATTCGCACGGGTCAACTTTTTTATAAAACTTGAGAAGACGCCATCTATTGACAATGTGTTTAACTAACATGCACACATGTTATTGTTGGATTTGTTTATTATTTCTCAAATGTGGTTTTTTGTTGCGAATTATTCGCACGGGTCAACTAGTGTTATTATAATAACTTACATATATCTTCTTATTATGTTGTATATAAAATGACTCAAAACTAACTCATCTTCTTCTTTACATATCTATATTTCGTCCGGATTAGAGGACTTCTTCAGGAAATGTAAATAAAATCAAAATACAAGATAAAAAGAAAGAAAAATCCCTTCTCTTTCTAGTAACATAATCGAAAATAACAAAGTAAACCATAAACAAATGTACTGTATTACATTCAATAATTAATTTAAAAAATAACAAAGTAAATCTTAAAACAAACATAACAGATTACTTTAACCAAACTTAATAAATCTAATAAATAATACAGCAATTGAACAGACATGTGGATTTACCAATAGATCATACATAACACATATTTCTATTTTAAAGTTAAATATTCTTTAATTTTCTTGTTCTTTAATAATGATTTCTTAAATATTCCTAATGAGACATCGTTTACTTTAATAGATTTGTCTCTGTTCATACATTCACAACTACAGATCAAGCATGATTCTAATTTATAGCGGTACATCTGTTTATGGTTTACTTTGTTATTTTTTAAATTAATTATTGAATGTAATACAGTACGTTTGTTTATGATTTACTTTGTTATTTACGATTATGTTACTAGAAAGAGAAAAGATTTCTCTTTCTTTTTATCTTGTATTTTGATTTTATTTACATTTCCTGAAGAAGTCCTCTAATCCGGACGAAATATAGATATGTAAAGAAGAAGATGAGTTAGTTTTGAGTCATTTTATATACAACATATGTTATTACATTAGCTCATTGTTTATGGCCCCAAATGATAATGGTACCACCAGTTAAACTTTTTACCTCGAGTTTTTTCTTTTTATGGATTATATACAACTTATTTGAGTTAAGCTGTCACAAAAATGCTTTACTAAAAATGTTCTCATATGTAATCGAAACAACGAGAAGCAGATAATCTTTCAAAAGGAAATCTAACTCCCTAGCAATCCTGGCCTCATTTCTAATGCTGATTTTCTTTTTCTCCTGGAACTGTCACCGTTATGTCAAAATCATAATATTCTGCCTGCTGTTGCATCTTCCAACACACTTCAGTACTTCCAATGTAAGAAATTATCTATGTATAATAAATCTTTGCTCTCTTCAGGGTTATTCACCCTGAAATAATTCTCTTTGCAAACAAGAAGTTGTCAGTGAAAGTAACTTTAATGTTGAAAGGAATTCCTATAATATCCTTAATAAATCTATTTCCATTGGTTCTTCTGCATATCCTACTGTTTATGGAGGGTCTATTCCTTTGAAATGCTGTTTAGCCTGCGCCAATATTATTGACAGATTCGGCAAAATGTCATTTACAAATGTTGGGTTATCATATACTGCATTACGAACTTATTTTAATTAGGGTCGGTAATTTCTATTTTTTTATTAATCAAAACGTTACATGTGAATGGTATTTTATATAATATAAAATGAATGAATGTTTTATAATATGCACTGTAATAATTAACTGTTAAATAGCTCTCCTCTATTAGCTAAATAAATATTATTAAAACATTAATTCAATATTGTAACAACTGAAATGAGAAGAATCGTTTTCAGAAAATTAAGAAATGTTCATTTTAATATTTCTCCAACATACTTTTTTGAAAGATTTTGTTCCAAGATACTTATTTATCAATAAGTAGAATATCAAACCTACAATATTGTTATCTTCACAGTATAATTGTTTTGTATTCTGTCTTGATTTCATAGAAAGAAGGGCAAATTTTCTAGAAATATTGATGGAATTCTGTCACAAAAAAAAAATTCTTTTATTGTATAAAAAAATTTCTCTTTTTTGTTTGCTTTGAAACTAAGTATAACTGACTTGTATATTTAATAAATAAAACCCAATGCTTGCCCTGATATCTTGTAATTCTAATCGACTTTGTTTATTTTTTTAACTCTAGAAGCCACTGAATGGATCAAAGTGAATAACAATATTACTCATGATTTCTACCTTCTAAGGAATCTTAAGCCACGAACCCTGTACCACTTTCGATTCCGAGCCATGAATGAATTTGGATGGGGTGACTTCAGTGTTCCATCGGAAGCTAAAAAGACAGGAGATGAAGGTAACAAATGAAACCAAACCGTTGTTAAATTTTTATCAAAATGTTATCTTCATGTTTTATTCTCCAACTTTTATTATAGCAAAAAAAAAAAATGGGGGCGAACCTTTGAAAAATTATTATTTTTCTATCATCAAAGTAGTTATTTAGGGTTTAGTTTGATCACGTACTGAAGTTAATTTTAATAATGTAAAATCGTATCTATCTAAATCTAGGCAGCAAATTTATCCTTCGGTTTTTTTCCACCCACGTGCGCAATAAATGCAAATGTCTCATTCCACTTTCTGTCTTTAGAAGTAGGATCCATTTCATCTGACTAACTTATCATTCTGAGCACAATATTAAACAAATTGTATTTTAAAGTACGAAGAAATTATACTGAGTTCGTTATCTTCAATAAAATAACAACTAGACTCATACTAATAAACAAACTGTCAACAATTTCAGAGATAAGTCACAAAAGTAAAATGTAAAATAAACTGTTACTTTAAGGTTTAAGCTGTTAATGTAGTATAAAGGCATATTATCCATGAAGATAATAAAAAATTATTATGACAAATCTTACATCTAACAATTTCTATTAGCATAGATCAAACTAGCATTTTTTAGAGGTTGCTTTTGTCATCTCGTCTTGGGATAAGGAAGTTTAGAATGTAGCATATAAAAAGAAGATAGATTCAGTCTTTTATTCTTATACCCTTAAAGGTACATAATAATCTAGCAAGTACGGAGTCTCTTAGCTATTTATACTGTATTTATCTATCAACAGATTTTATTTATCTTATGAAGGTTTCATCCGCACCAAGACATCTAGAAGCCTACGAATAAATTTGTTCATAGTTTCACTATAATTAAATTTCATTAGGAAAGTTTTAATGATATCAGCTTTTAATTGCCTTTAAGTTGTGTTATGTTGTTCCTGCTTATGTAAAATATCAATTAGAGTTTGTTATTTTTTTTTAACTCAGCAGTTTTACTGAAATGAACCATATTCTTAGTCATGTTGACATATCACCACTTAATTCACCTTCAATTTTATGTATTGTATTTTATGTAAAGATGAACTTATCTTTAGTGTAATCATGTTTAAAGAAATAGCACTTATTATTGACGGCACATGTGATTATAGTGGTCAGTTTTAATGCATTTCTCCCTTTATGCACTTCTATATGCCATTTCATGTTTATCTCTCATTTCTGTTTAAGTACGGTTAATTGCATCTATAAAAAGATTTAAATCTGTATTATAAAACATGACTTTGTTATTTTTCACTTAGGATGTGAGAAAATAAGCATTAGCAAAGCAATGAAGCATCAACAAGAGTTGACTGAAGGAGGATTCCAAGTGGACACATCAAGTAGGAGACCTTCCTTAGATTACGCTGTGGAGGACACTCCGGTTTCTTTGAAAGAAGGAGTTTCACCGACAGATACTTACAATTTTATTTCAGAAATTGCCAGGTATTTATTTTCTAAAAATCACAAAATATCTTAATAATTAACAGAATTTAGAATAACTAACTGAATTACAGATAATATATAATTTAGGTTTACCTTAACTGAAATTGTGAAGCATAATGAGGCCAAGGCATATTATCATTTGCTCCTATCGTGAAAGATGTTTATAATTATCTTCCATGTTCTCCTTAGAAACTTTATATGGTATATAGGAATATGGTAATAGGAATATTTACAAACTGAATTTGTTTACTATTAAAAGAAGATAATAAAAATACTGAAGAATAACAACGTAGAAATAGTAAGCCCCATAGTTTCATTAACTGAAATGTCATTAACTAAACTTATACTTGACCTAAGTTTTTGAAATTTAACAAGGGAAGTAATTTTTGTAGTATAAATTGGCTAGTTTATGGTTTACACTTCTTTGCAATTTCTATGGGTATTTCATCAATTTCAGTAATAACATTTCTACCTTTTTATTAACATATTTTTATTTGTTTAAATACACATTGGATGTATTATTTATAACTTCAGATAAATTTACTTTATTGTGAATTTTACATTTCAGAGGCCAATTCTCTGTTCTGGTGAAGTGCAGTCAGAAGGACAATGAAAAGACCTTGTCTGCTAAGCTAGTGGATGCATCTGGTGAAAATGAAGTTAAAGCAAAGCGAGAATACGATATTCTGAAGTCCTTAGCTCATGAGCGGATAGCAAGTCTAAAGGATGCTTTCCATCACAATAATTTATATGCATTGGTGATGGAGAAATTACAAGGATATGATATCCTTACATATCTGACTCACAGACATGAGTACAGTGAGGAGATGGTTACTAAAATTATTAGTCAGGTATGTTTAAAATGCTTCTTCAATTCATAATGATAATAAAGACCCTATCTTAATATACAGATTATTATCAATAATGTAAGTATACTTTCTGACTTGTTATATATTGTCAGATAACTAGCTGATAGTAGATTACATAAAATAATCGATATAGGATATAGTTGATGAGAGTAAACATCCACTTCAGACTGCCATCAAATAAATATTAAATGAATATTTAATATTGAATGAATTAAATTAAAGATCATTACAAAGCCTTTATACAAAAGTAGATATTATATTATCAAATGATGAACATTGTAAATTGGATTTCTTGCTTTTCGATTTAGATTTAAGTGTCTGAAATTGTCGTAAAACAAACTAATTGAAAATTGTATTGATTTATTATTTAAAAATACTTTTTATTATGGTAGTAGGAATAAATATGGTACCTCTGACAACTTGTCAGTATAAGTGGATGTCACTTACGAACACTGGTCTCATCCTTATTTATACTTTTTATTATGTTATTCCTTTTATTCCTCGCATGATTTCAATATAATAACCAAATCCTTCCTGTATCTTTTAAGGATCCCATTTGCATTTGCATCTAATATTTAATAAGTTTCTTGTAATTAAAATAATGTTTCCGTTTCTGCTTATATCTGGTTGTGGAATCGGATTTTATGTTCCACTGGAGTACCAAGAAGGGGGTTGGTAGGGTTTAACTCCCCATTCCATCGAAAATGGAAATAATCTATGGTTTTTAAATTTTATTTTGGTTGGAAAATTCATTGCTTTGCTTGGAAACCCGCCTCCCCCCCAATTCGGAAAATAACGCGACATTTTGTTTTGTTTGAACGCCCATCATAACCTCTCTCATTCCTTAATACGTCTATGTTCCATGAGTAAGGCTTGTTTCTTCTTATCCAATGCCCAAATTTTTAAAGCTATTATGATCTTCAATATATATTATAATGGTTCTGAAAAGCCTAAAACTGAGTTAAAATAGCAGTAATCATTCAGGTTAATAACGTTTTTTGATTATATTGTTTACAAAAAAGTTGGAAACTTTTCAGTGCAGTTGAAGAATGTGCTTAAAAAAATCTGGAAACGCTAGGATTGATGTTTTAGTCATTTTTATGTTATTTAGTTATTACAAGATAATATAATAACTATCAATTAAAAAACATTTTACTTTATTGCTACCCATTCTTTTATGACTGTCTTTTAGATTGCATGTCATTTATTTTTTATTTAATCCTGCTGAATTTATAGATTGATTGATTTAATACATTTTTCTTAATTTTTCAGACATTGGATGCATTACAATATTTGCATTTCCGTGGTATTGTGCATCTCGATATTCAACCAGACAATATTGTAATGAAATGCCTTCAAAGGGTAGAAGTAAAACTGGTTGATTTTGGTAGTGCTGTAAGACTTCCTCCTTCTTGTTCTACCGTAATTGACACGCAGCCGAATCTATTGGAGTATAGAGGTAATGCAGTTTTATGTTTTATGACGTCCTAATTATTTCATAATGTAGCAATTTTGTTCTAAATATCAAATAATCTGTACCCAAAATAAAAACTGATGTGATATTGTTAGCAAGAATATATAGTCTTCAGAAATGAAGTGGGTTAATGCCAGTGCCGGATCTAGGAAATTTATCGGGGGGGGGGGGGGGCAAGTCACCCATGCCGCCCCTGTAACTATTTTTCACTATTTAAGGCAATAATAAGTAACTGTTTCAATCCCATTTTGCCGCCCGGGGCAGTTACCCCCTTTTGCCCCCCCCCCCCCCAATCTGGTACTGGTTAATGCAGATGGCACATAGGAGGCAGGGATGTAAAATTGGTCTAAATCCATGTATGTTCTTTTTGGATGTCCTATAAGTTCTTAAAAGAGATTCCTTTAAATTGTGAAGTCGACTACAAAACAGCTACATTAATAATTATAATATATGTTTCTGTATTATTATGTAAATTAAAATGATATTTTCTAATACTTACATGGTTTAAACTTTATTGCAGCTCCTGAAGTAATAGCCAAAGAAGATGTTTCGCCACAAGCTGATGTCTGGAGTTTGGGGGTATTGGTTTATGTTCTGTAAGTTTATTTCAACTATTTTTATTGAACACTATTCTGTAAAATATGTCATATTTTTGGGAAAAAATTGAAATCTCTTTGTATTGAAGTTTATTTATCAATAACTATGTGAACAACAGTAAATTTCTTATAGAATTATTAAGATGGTTTAATAGCATCTGAAAATCAATAATACAACAGTTAGGAAATTTTCAGTATTTTATTAATTTTTTTACACTTTTTTTATCTTCACAGATTAAGTGGAGTGTCTCCATTCCTTGGCAATGACGAAAAGGACACCAAGGAAAATATTTCTCTTGTACGCTATAGATTTGAACATCTTTATAAGGAAATCACAATGGAATCGACACGCTTCTTAATGCAACTTTTCAAGAGAACCCCTGCGTAAGTTCCATGCTATCTTTTTTTTTTTTAATTTTTCCTAAAACAACTTTTTATTATAGCCTGCTAAACAGATATCGCTTTCGAATGTCGCTTTGTGCTCGTGCTTATCTTCATATTCGTTGATCATCTTCATCAACGTCAATTACTTTTCTATTTATAAAAATTTAAAGAAGATTATTGCTAAGGAGTCGTACGATTAGTAGCGTTATTTCGTAACAATAATACTTCAAAAATAGCGAATTAACAATATTTTTCCAAGTAGCTTTTCAGCTGAACATATTACAGATACAGTAGAACTCCAATTATCCGAACTCCGACTATCCGAATCGCTGATTATCCGAATCGCTTTCAGAATTTCAGAAAAAAAAAATTAAGACGGAAGCGTACTGCGATTCGCAAAATAATGATTCTGTCTAGGCGCGCTATTGTCCTTCCCTCCGCGAAGCTAGTATAGGCGCAGCGCTAACATGATTGGGATGATGAGTCACCGTCTCATAGTGCAGTTCTATGACTTTCATTTACAGTAGGGTACGTACATACTGTACTAATGTACAGCACTTGTAACTACGCTTAACATGTAAAAGTGTTGCCTTTTCATTTAATTAATTAAAAGCTCTTTTTCTTTAAAAATAGTTTTTTTCTCCCATTTACAACATACATACAGTAATTAATTAAAATAGACCCTTTTTTTCGGAAAAAATCCAGTTATCCGAATTTTTGATTATCCTAATGGGGTCCGGTCCCAATTGATTCGGATAATTTGAGTTCTACTGTACTGTTATTAATTTAAATTAATTTTTTTGTCATTTTCATTTAAAGCCTGTCTTATCTTAAATTTCTAAAACTGTATAAAATTTACAGAAGAACTTTGAAACGAACTCTAAAACATGAATCTACTATTATAACAATATCTTACTCTTTTTACATAGTGTGAGTTATATATTTTATTCAATCAAAACGGGCTCTACATGATTTACCTTTTTAATTTTCTTTGGAAACGTGTTTCATTTAAGTCTGATTTCTGTTTTATCTTTATTTGCAGCAAGAGACCTACAGTGGATGAATGTCTGGAACATAAATGGCTTAACCCAAGTGAGCTCATGCTCAGGAAACGAGAGAGAGCTGTCTTTTTGAGCAACAGGCTGAAGCAATACGCCGACGATTACCACAGAAAGCGGCAGGAAGTTGCTACCAAGTCCGAAGCTCTTCTGTCGGCTTTCGGTACTCAGTTCTCTCGGTCTGTGTCAGTTGAATGTGATGCTCAGACAACATTTTGAGGTGCCGTCACAAGCCTACCTCAAGATTTCTAAAGGGAACTGTCAATCGGTTTCAACAAGAGACTCAGGATCTGTTGTAATTTTTGACTCCGCAGAAGGACTTGAAATAATTTTATGAAATGGAAGAACTGTGATTGTTTCTTTGTTTTCTTTTGTTTTTTGTGTTGGCAAAATCTGTCTGTAAATGCCCTATTTGTAAGATTTTGATGCGCCATTTTAATGCTCTTAATTTATTAATATGAAAATCAAATGAATGCAAAGCAGAATGGGTTTTGCTTAACAACACAGTATTTTGATAACTAAATTATAACTCATTATTGAGGATGTGAACAATGAAGTTCAAGAAAATGTAAAGGTTTTCTGTCTAACCCTCAGTAACTTTACTACATTGAAAATCAAAGAACATTGTTTTAAATGAATATTTATACTGAAGTATTGTTTTAAAAGACAGTAAGATTGTAAAAAGCTTTAGAATCAACAATAAAAAAATACAAAAAAAAAGGTTGCTTTTAGATTCCCCTTTCAGTTAGTGATGTTAGACTGCGTAAAGTACCTCAATACATTTATGTTGTCTTAGAACTAATATAGAATACTATGAGAGTAAGTTGATTTGTAAAATTGAAATATTTTTGATTTGATTAGTTTTAAAAGAAGGATAAATAAAATTTAACTATTATGATACTCTCTAACGACCTTCAATCAACAGCAGCATAGAGAATTCTCAGAAGTTATATATTAAACTGAATTTTATTACATCTCAAACATCCGTGTATCTTTTGGTTCAAGTTAAATAAAAATATGTAATGTTAGAATGCTTTTAAGATTAAGTAATTTAAAATATAACGTCTAAAATGAACAATAAATTCTTCAAACTAAATTTATAATTAGTTTCTGTAGGTCTCTTGAGTATTATTGGCCTTCGTTTATTTTCACCCCATAGAAAACAGTGCTGAAGGAAAATAGTAAAACAAATATATCTGCAAAGTTATCCAAATATATTAAATATAATGAATAATACATAGTGGATTCAGAGAGATGAGGTGAATATAACCAACTGCACATGAGAGCAATTGTTCTCAATGAATGCTCGGTTAGTACGGTTTGTCGTGCAGAAGGAAATTCTGTCTTCAAGAATTTCCTACATCTGACTTACATCCACAATACCTATGACCTATGACTCTTCAAGCCACGACATTTCAAGTGTCCTTTTTCAAGGATAATCCAAGGATCATTTCCTTGATTATCTAAAAAATAAATGACTTCTCAAGTAAGCTTGGATGATTATACTGGATTTATCTACGAATACAATTATCCTCTATTCATTTTTTAAGTCAGATGAGATGGAGAAAGTTCTAATTCAGGTTTTTCTTACTGTAACTTATAATATAAGAGTTTCTCATCAAACCTTTTGTGAATTATAAAAAACTGCAACATTTCTGTAGCTGAAAAATAAGACTTAAGGAGTAAAAACATATTTTAAAATCATACTTTTCCTCCTTTCTTATAGGCTAGGATTTTTGCAATGAATTTTAGATTCACATCTATGGCCTCTAGATTACAGACTGGCCCACCACTCGTGTAATTAATGCAATATTTAATTAGAGTAGGAAACCGTTATGAAAGAAGCCTAAAAGTTAGTGTGGATGAGGGGAATATACTAACATTCTGATTAAATTAAATTGCAACAACAAGAATAAAAAAATGGTCTTCTCTTCCAGGCGTGAGATCTGCAAAAGTGCGTCTGATCTTATTTAATTTTCATGTTAAATTTAGGTTTAAAAAAAAACTTCTATTTTTTCCATTTTAATTTGGTTTTAGGGGCTTTGATGGTACTGCTTACGAATATGAAAATTAAAAATTTTTAATCTCAACCCGTGGTTGGCCACTCCTAAATGAAAAGAAAAATAATCAGCAACTAAAATATGCTCTAAACGATTTCGAGAGTCCACATTAAAAATATGATAATTAAAAATTCCTACCTTCCATTTATAAGATAACAATTTTTTACAATAAGAAAATCCCTTTAAAAATTACTTATAGTTATTTCACTCGAATCTCTGACATAAATTTGAATAACAATGCTCACTTGCAAAAAGCTTTTATTCTAACACAATACAATGGTAAATTTGCTTATTTAACATGTAAGTAGACTCACTTTGTCAGTCCCAGAACAGAAAGGGAAGAATTTATTTTTCTTTTTTGCTGCACTTTAATTTATTCAAAATGTTGGTATTTCCTTAAAATCTCACTACGAAATTTCAGGTTTCTGTCATCACACCTTCCTAGGCTTTACTTACAAGGGTGATGGACTAGTCTGTATTTCCGATTCAGATTAGACCTAGATTCTAGCCTAGACCATTAGTAACTACTGTATTTATAGGTTAAATAAATATGTTAAGGTACTGAGACCACAAATTTACAATCAAGAAAGATGGCAGTGAATTAATTTGGTTTTGGGGGCTTTGATGGTACTGCTTACGAATATAATAATTAAAAATTTCTAATCTCAACCTGTAAACCATGGTGGGCCACTCCTAAATGAAAAGAAAAAATATTCAGCAACTAAAATAGGTTTCGAGTGTCAACATTAAAAATATGAAAATCTTAAAGGATCCTAGGATTCTCCTTGTACTCCAACTTAAATTCTCGGGTATGGGCTTATTTAGGATTTGCTAGATGATAATACCAATAAGCTCCAAACTTTGCATGTTTCTTTTCCTTAGGTAAAGAGCGTAGAGGGGTGTTTGTCTACCTTTCTGTCCCCTCGTAAACTCTGATATTTCATCTAAAATTACGTTTGAGTAACTACATTGAGTAACTACTTAACATTTAAGTTTAAATCAAAGCAAATTTCAGCAGATTTTGGTACAAATTTCAACTTTAAAGTAGATACTTTATAAACAATATCGATAAATGTAAAGGCCGTAAAGAGAGGAATCTGATAAAAAAAAAGGCTAATATACAGTAGTGGGATTCACACTGGTTTGGGCGAATCTATTCCTAGAATTTCCGTAGTTCGACAAGTCGGTCCTTAATTCTGTTTGAATTTTGTGTTTGGTCTTTAAGATTAACTGTGTACTTATTTATTGTGTAATTAATACTAGCAGTAGAGGCAATAGTAATTAATAGTTTGAAATTTTACATGATTCAGCCCCAAAAATGAAGCAACAGCAGCTTTTATTAGATAATTTAAGAAAAAAAAACCAGATCTGAAATTTCTAATGAAGATCCCAAAGAACATATAACATCAAAGGATGGTAACAAATCCACTTCCAATACAAGAGATGAAAATCGAGCAACTGCTCTTCTTAATTGCTGGAATATGAAGCAGGTCGAGGAATTTCAGAAAAAAAACTGATAGTTTGGTTGTTCATAACAAGAAACTGGACTGTGATCACTGTGAAAAATTTGATTCCATAAACATAAAAGGAACTCATGGATCAGGAAAAAATAAAGTCGTCCACGTAGCTTCTCTCAGAACAAAAAAGATTTCATCAAAGGGACATGTGTGGCACAACCGAAAGGTCGTACTGATGATATAATTACCAAATGCATAGATAGAATTACCAAAAATATGTCAGCTCTGCATGTAAAGTCTTCAATAGAGTTTACAGCTTAGCAAAAGAAATATGGCTATTTTCAGATATTGAAGATGAGATCGAACTGTAAGTAAAAAATCGGTTGAATATGGGACTCCACTTTTGGAAAACTGCTATAAAAACAGTTGATCACATTGCAAGAGAAATTAAAAAGCATATATTTACTAAAACAATCGAAAACAAACTAAAAGCTTCAGCCATATCAAAAATAAACCAGTGATCATAATCTTTTTAAAAAAAGTTGAAGATTTTCATCTATCGCCTGTAATTTTCCTTGATTTGATTGAGTTGGAAGCACAGGGTACTGACAAGTAAACCTTCTCTCCTTTGATACCGGTTTCCCGGAAACCCATATATTTTCTGAAAGCTTATGTCACAAGTAGAAAAACTGTGAAATCTTAGGGGCAAAGGGCCAAGCGTTTAGGAGCTATAGGACCCACAAAGTATCAGTAAAGTGTTGGAAACATGACATCAAAAGTCGCTAAAATGCTCGTTTCACGTACTTATATGAATTAATAATATGGTAAGAAGGTGGAGATCTCAATATAAAGGAAGAAACAACTCGTTGAAAAGAAACAACTTAATTTTTTTATTTTAAAGTTAAAGAAGTGTTGTTGTTTTTGGATTACTGTGAAATTGAAATATAATGTATGCATAAACAAACAAGAAGTTCACGAAAAAAGTTTCTTTCTTAAAAATTGTCTATAATTTTTAATTTCTAATTCTTTTTGTTAATACTTTTGTTTTTCTTTCTTTAAAGTCGCAAAATACCATACAAACGAAAAGACTATATTTATTTTTAAGTTGCTGAAATATAAATGTTTCCATTTCCTGAAAAAAGAAATAGAATTAAATCCACCTTACTTTCTTCCGTTGTTTAAAATCAGATTAGCTAATCGGATTAACATTTCAATGATCAAATGTGTAAATAAGTGTTTTCTAAAAGAATTAATATGTATTGTCTCACTTGTGAAAATAAGATAAAGGCAAACTAGAAATTGACCCCTCGTGCAACTTCCTTACAAAGACGGGTTGTGTTGCTGGAAAGCAGCCTCTACCCCCCCCCCCCCCCCCACTTTCATTCTGTCATTTAAATGATGTATTTCATTCAAACAAATATTCTGACTTGTGAGACAATATCTAACAATACATATTAATTCTTTTAGAAAACACTTATTTCTCCACCTGATCTCCACCTTCTTACCATATTATTAATTCATATAATTACGTGAAACGAGCATTTTAGCGACTTTTGGTGTCATGTTTCCAACACTTTACTGATACTTTGTGGGTCCTATAGCTCCTAAACGCTTGGCCCTTTGCCCCTAAGATTTCACAGTTTTTCTACTTGTGACATAAGCTTTCAGAAACTTCTGCTTCTTTTTTTAAATCGATTATGCACACATTCAATGTCCGCGTGGTTTTAGTGGGCGCCTTAATTTTATGCTTTAACACAAAATATTTTTTACTTGTTTGTATTCTTAATATTCATTAAGAATAATCAAAATTTTATCAATCTTCTTGTTATTGACGCTATTTTTATAATCATTTTTTTTCCAAACTTCTCATGATGAAAAATTCTTATGAGTGGTAACAAATCATTATTTCGTTATAAATTCGTTATATTTCCTATTGGTCAGTTTACAACAAAAATTTCCATCAAAATGTTTAAGTTTCTGTTACCATCAACTGAACAATACTTATACGTACGTTAACTTTTATTTCACTTTGCCCAAATCGTTAAGAAATATATACTTACTGATCAGCCAATCTTCTGAAAATAAAGATGAATTAAGTTACAATTTGTATCCTAAACTTCACCTAGTTTGCTTTTTTACACACCGTTCTGATAATTCCACAGCTGCTTTTTTTTGATGCATTGTGGCCGAAATACTCCATCCTGTATTCTGGTAATGCATTGTCACAATTGATGACTGCCTATAGCTGTCATCGCTACTTTTCATGTAGTTCACACTGAACTGTGTCTTGATTTCTTCTTTCAATATGCTGCATGCTCATTCCTCTGTAATTTGTGACAAGCCAAGTTTCAACAGTTGTATTCACAGTTGGAGTCTGTGTTGAAGTAATACTTACCAAATTATGTCAGGAGTCGAAAAAAAAATTACGCTTATATACAGTAACATTGTAAGTGCTGGAGTAAAAAAAAAAGTTTTGATCCTCCTCCACAGCCCTGATCAGAAGATATTAAAAAATTTTCAACAAATAATAGCCTGTAAATACTTGTTTTTCATTAAATATTTTTGACTCATGTTGGCTGTTCACATTAAAATTAATATGGTGCAAGTCTGCACTTTTCAAAAAATTAATAGTTGCAGCCACTAATTCCTTAATTGTGTGTGTAATGCCTGAAAAGTGAATTGATTGCCTAAAAATTTGCTGCTATATGACCATGTCGATATTAAAAAAATGTAATGTGGATGTCAAAACAGGTTTCATGGCAGCAATATCGAATATGGAAGCAAGTATGAAACATTTTAACACTGTCCAGTGTTGGCTGAATGGTTTAGTTATTGACTAATGTCCAAATCATACGATGATAGTTTTTCTTATTGTTTTGATCATTGGCATAATCATTGAAGCGCTATGATCATGTGATTTTCTTCTGACATCAGTTTCATTAATAAAAAGGCTTTAGAACTTGCTCTAAAACTCAGCAAATATCAATGAAAGGTTATTAATGAACACCAATCATGGCCAAAGGAACAATGATATACCAGTAAACAAAGAACCCCTCCATTCAGTGATAACGAAGCAGCCGCTGCCATTTTTGCCATGCTTTTACTGAATTCAAGGTTGTTATGAATTAAGTGTCACAGTCGGAGATTATCTTTCGAAAATAAACAATATTTTTACTAAAATAAATTCATTCTATGCATCATAATGAATTTATTTCAGTAAAAATATTGTTTCAATGTGTATTTCAATGATCAAAACAATGATGAAACTTTTGATCATGTGATGGACAGACATCCATTTCTTAAAGGGATTTTTCATTTCTTGTTGAAGCACCATTGGTCCCTTTGTGGAAGTATCTGCCACTCTTTGAGAATTCGCAACTTGCAAAAAAAAAAAAAAAAAAAAAAAAGTACTTCACTTTCTTTTAAATAATACTCTAACATACAATACAATTAGTTTTAACAGGTCGACAACTTGTTAAATTCACTTAATATCCAACGGAAATTATGCTGCTTAAAGGCAGCTGTAACGACAACTGAAAGTCGAAAGTTTTAGATCTCATTGCTGATTGATTCTTGATTTTAAAAGGCTTGAAAAACCGCAGTATCAATCATATGGAGCATTTCTATGAACTTGTGATCTGGAAACAATGATATCTAATGACAGAAGCACATCTTAAGAAACTATGACTATTTCAGTGATCAAAACAATGATGAAAACTTTGATCATGTGATTTCACCATAAGCAACTTGGTGACGGTTCAATTCCCAGGTAAGGCGAGGATCTTTCTTTCACCCATAGCTAAAGAATCACCTTGAGATATTGGGTCTGTCTTGAATTCTACTCATTTTCTGACTTCCTATAGTCTTTTGAGACACAATAGAAAATTCATAGTATTCCCATAAGACTGTTTTGGAATGCCTGATAGCCCATAAAACCAATCTTTAAATTCATAACTTCATGATCTTTATATGTTGCAATCGGAGCTGTCTTATTAAATTGATTACAATCAAGTCACAATAGAAACTCAATGCTTCCCTTCCCAGGCAGGCAGAATCGGGAACAGATGTTAGAATTGATAGTTTTAGGTGGAAGCTTAGCTTAAAAAAAAAAAATTCTCCAACTCCATGGGTCTGGTTATACTGTAAGAAAGAAATATCTTGGTCCTAGAAAAACTTAAGAATTTGGTTTGGCACTTTTTTCGATTGCTGTTTTTTCCTCCCAATTTTAAGAGCAGTAAGAATCTCTTAATGAGAAGCAATTTTTCTGCTTTCATTGCTACTGCTTCAAACTGAAATTAGCTTTTATTATTTGGATTAAAATAATAAAATATTATTTAAAATATATCCACATATTTATAGACAGATTTCCAATACAGTTTTCTTGTAAGTGTAGATTAATTTTCATGCAGACCCTTGCTATGAACAAACTGCAGACTTACTTCATCTGTTCAATTTGAAAGTTCCAGAAAATGCTGTTGCAGCATTTTTATGCTGATAAATACATGTTAAACAAAAACATAATCCTATTATTGTTAATGTCCAAATCCTTTTGTAACATGTATTTATAATATTCCAAGTATTCTGAACAATATAAGCTTATATCAGAAATAGGAAAAGTAATTTCCCAAGTTGTTTCTACATATTTAGTACAAGAATGTTCCAGCTCTTTTTGCAGTATAGCAGGAAACTTCTTCTCTTGACATTACAACCTTTTACCAATAAGCCTTAGGTGCAATATATACCATGATTCATATATATGCTACCTCATACTGCTTCAACGTTCTGTTAAGATTGCCATCTCCGATACTGACTTGTCTGATTTAAAGCATAAATGCATCATTATCTCCTTCCAGAAATACTACAGACTACAGCATTACAATAATAAATCTCTTTAGTTTTGTTCTGAAACTGAAATCTTCTCATGTTATAACAAATACAAATGCACTGTATTCTGGCAATTTCCTTGTCAATCAGCTGTCAAAAATGGATCTGCACTAAACAATTTATTAACAGTAGCTTTCTACAACAAGTTTAGCTTATTTGATATAAAAAAGTACCGTCAAATGGGGATAATTTGACTGCATGTCTTACTTTGACCAAAAATTACGAAAAAGTTTGAGTGGCTCTTTCACAGATATTTCT
>JAFIDM010009631.1:197479423-197497158 GCA_023159025.1 Thereuonema tuberculata
GTTCTACATGTATTATTAGATGGCAGCACAAAGCACATCCACCAAAAGCATGCGTGTGCAGTCCAATTAAAATATCCAATTAGCAGTAAATGAAGTTAAAAAAGGTACCATATCAATAACTGCAGCTGCTAAAAATATAATATTTTTATAAGCCAAAGGAACATTACTTAATAGGTTTCACAACAGTCAAGAAAAACAGTTTGGCAAGTCCACTGTATTTTCAAATGAAGAGGAGATAGCTTTGGTGCAGCATGCTGTCGTTGTTGGTGAATGGGGTGTCCCTTCTGATAGCCTTGATTTAAGATATCTTGCATAGGCTTATTTAGAGGCTACTGCTAGCTCAGATTGCATTAAGTTCAAATTTAGTTCAATACCTTTGTATAATATTGTTACCGTACCATAAATGGTATACGGCTAAGAATAACTGTGAAAAAAAAATGCCATCTCCAATACTGACTTGTCTGATTTAAAGCATAAATGCATCAATATCTCCTTCCAGAATACTGCAGACTACAGCATTACAATAATAAATCTCTTTACTTTTGTTCTGAAACTGAAATCTTTTCATCTTATAACAAATATTTCCATGCACTCTATTCTGGCAATTTCCTTGTCAATCAGCTATCAAAAATGGATCTGCACTAAACAATTTATTAACAGTAGCTTTCTCCAATAAATTTAGCTTCTTTGATATAAAAAAGTACCGGTGGTGAAGAAAAAAAAATGCCTATTCAAGAATTTTCATTACCACTGAAAAGATATTTGATAGGACTAAGCAAACATGGAAGGTTGAAAAATTTAAAAATAAAAGTTTCTTTTGAATTGATTTATATCTGTCTATTGGAAGTTCTTCAAAATAAATTACCCTAGAAATGAATCGTTATCATATGGGAACAATGATAATGAAGTCAGTCTTGATATGTAAGGAGTGCAATTGCAAATGAACATTACAACATATTAGGAAGCAGCTTATATACCATGGAATATCAGGAAAGGAACAGAATGCTGCAAATGCTTGATAGGTCAAACATGTACTGCTCTGCTGGTAGTTTCTAAACATCTCCCATATAAAATGGAAAGGTGTGTGGAAATATCTGTAGACTGAATTACATCAGTTAATGACAATTCTTATTAATCCTTACCTTGGACAACGATGTAAAACTCATTAAAGAAAATAGCAATTTTAATAATAAGCTTTCTTGGTTTCTTTAAAAGATTTTTAAAATGGTTTCTGTCATGAGTAACATATCTCTGCTGTTGCATTTATCAATTTAGATCTGTTGATTATATTCCAAATGTTGGTTTTGGTATTTGAGTGTAATCCTTTTGAGTTTATCTCATGTGAGGTTATTGGTGGGTTGATACTAACATTATACTATTGATTCAACTTAATAACAGCCTTATGAAATCAGCTAATTAAAAAGGTCCCATTGCATGCTAGGAATAAAAGGGAAAAAGTTAAAAAGAAAAAGCTGGCTTATTCATTTTGTATAATGATAATGTTTCTCCTTGGTGTAAAAAAAAATTGAAATCACTACATAATCATTTTGTCCATACATTTATTCATTAAGAGCCATCAAATAAATTACAAGCTTTTCATTGAAGGTGCTTATTTCTTTTTTCAATGATAACCAGCTTGGCTCATTAAATTCACGGTAAAGTCACTAGAAATTGTTTGATAAATTTAACTATCACTAGAAAAATACTCATTTTTTTTTTACTTTCAGTTTTTAATAATAATTCAAGTGTTTGTAATACTCCAATCTTTTAAATCTTTGCAGTTTTCAAATGAATGCTGTTTTGGGTCAGATGAGATCTCCAGATAAAGAAAAAAATGAGATCTATTTTGCCCAACGGCACTGGTGCCATCAAAAGATGGAATCACTTCACATACACATCTATCTTTTTCTCTCTATATATATATAAAATTAAATATGTACACAAAATATTACAAAAACAAATGGAAACTACAAAAAAAAAAAAAGGTAAAACACTTCGGGATTAAAAAAGCATCCCACCATTTCATTTGGTTTTTTTTTTTCTTGAGTCACAAATTTTTCAATTAAAGAAATGAATGTTGCACTTTCAACAACAATAATAAAAGATATAATAATTTATACATTGCTTGCTGTTGGAAAAAAAAGTTTCCATTCTTTTTTAATAAATGAAGTTTTCAATCATGTAAAACATAGCAGTTTCTCTTACAGAAAACATCAAGAAAAACATTTCAAATGGGGATCAACAACAAAAAACCAAGACATCTGTATAACTGTGTTTAAAAAAAAAATCACATTGAAGCATTTTACTGTAAGAATTGGGCAGATCCATCACTAAGGGTCTTTAGAAAAGTTCAGAATCAAGAAGTTTATGACATTACTGCATAGTGAAGCAAATAACTATTTTTTTCTGATCCATGCAATGTCTTAATAGTGAGCCAGCAATTTCTAAACACTGCCTAATAAGATCAGCTTTCCTTCAAAACTATGTCCAAACATGTGGAGAAACATTTCTAATAAGAAGTATTTGGAAGAGCTTCTTTTTTTTTTTTCCAATACTAAAGCAAAATTGCAATTGCATTCTAAATAATAATTAAAATTCAAGGGATCAAAAAAACCTCATTTAAATTAAATCTAATTTAAAACAATATTACATTCTTCACATCTTTAAGAAATTTGATGGATTTTAATTACAATGAAATTTATGAAGACTCATTTTCATAAAGCAGAATTTAAAGAAAAAAGTTTTCAAGAGCTGAGACACAGTTTCTTGCAATTAGTAATTAAGAATTTTATAAATTAAGATAGAAAAAGCAAGGAAAGGAAAACTGATTGTTTAAGCAGTGCAATAATTGTATTTATCAAGTTAATACAAAATATTCAAAGAGCGGAAGAATTTCTGAAAGTGACAGCTAACTGCAGTACATTATTTGCAAGATGTTTGACAGGCAACTAATCTAATAACTGGATAATAAATTAGAAAAGATAATAAGTATATAACTTAAGCCTATTTGAATAACTTAGGAATCAAGTTTAATAAATACTGTTTGATTCTTTGAAATTAATACTGATAAAAAAGAAACAGTTCTTGCCCTAAAGAAACAGACAAGATCAATAACAAAAGTCTGGAAAAACAATCCTAAATCTTTTTCCATTCAAATGAAGTATTTCCAATTTGCCAGTTTGATGTAAACATTTAATTTTGCAATATAATATTTTAAAATCAATAGAATATGGGATTTAGAAATGGTCGTTTTCAAGAAAGTAGGAACATTTTCGTTTTCATACAAAATATGTTTCTAGTGAATAGGAAGTTTAGACCAATTAGAACAATTCATTTATTAAAATTGTTTATGAATGTTTGGCAACTTATAAATAGGTTGTTTCCTTAAAGCAAAAAAATTAAAAAAATAATATTGCAAATGTATATATTTGCACATTTTGCCCAGTAATTGCAATAAGACCAACATTAACTGATTGCCTATTCTCCAAAGCAATAACTTTTATGGTTAATACTAAGGAATGATTTCCGATTTCTCATTCTGCATAAAAAATATGCAACACCTGAGGAAAACAAAAAGGGAGGTAGAAAGACTTACTGGAATTTACGTCACATATTTAATGATAGTACTTTTCTTCCCACAGTTTTATACAGTTTCTTCCCACGTAAATATTACAGATTCATAGAATACATACACACAAAAATAACAATACTTGAAAGAAATAAAAAAGAAAAGTTAATTTTAAAACTTTAGATTGAACAAAATCTAGAATTATCACATCAAAATTTTATACATAATTCTTAATTTCATAACCTTTAATGAAAAAAATACCATAAAAATACAATTTTCTATTATTTTAAATAATTTTATTTTCCAATTATCATTTCAAGACTCCAAATAATCAATTTTATCTCCGTCATGTAGCTTTTTTTCTTCTTGTATTCTTTGGTTGTTATCTACTTGAAAATCAATTTTCTTTTTAATTTTAACTTTTTAAAATCCTTTTAAAAGTTAAGTGTCACATTTTCGAATTAATAAACTACCTCGATGACTTGTGAACAATTGAATACTGTAATACAATATTTTTTATTTCATTATTATATAAAATATGATTTATTTTAAAAATTGCCTATTAAATTATCAGCCTATCAATTTCATTGCACAATTCACTGTTAAGCACCTTTACAATCTTTTTAAATATTATGTAGTATATTTTTGTTTTTCAAAATTACATCTACTGAAGATATTAAAGATACATGCATCTATATACATATGACGATTATAAATTGTGAACTTTTCAATAAATGCCAATTATTTAATTTTTAATAAATGATTTCAATATATACACTAATCAAATATTATCAATAAAAAAACATAACATTCTCGGTCTTCTAGAAATGAAGTTAATTCTTTTTTATATAAAAATTAGCAAATAAAAAATGCTGAAACTCAGTAAAATGCTATTATTCATTATGAATATGTACTTTACAACAAAAACTATAATATATGATATCTTAAAAAAGGTAATAGATTTCAGATGCTCTTTTTTTTAATCAGTTTTCTTATGTTTTCAATTGTTACTTAATTTAAAACATTTTTTTTTTTTATGTATTATATAGAGACTAAGTTTATAACATTGGAAGATTATGTAATTCACAAGTATTAAAAAGAATAATTATTAATAGACAGTTACTTTATTGACAAAGATTTGGGAGAATTAGCTTGTGCTTGAATATTTTTTTAAACAATTTCTTTAATAATTTCAGATGAGAAAAACATCTAAGTACAATTTGATTAGGAAAGAAAATTCAAAACAAAATAAGTAAACTCGAGTGGAATTAGCAAATTCTTAACATCTTTTATCAAATATCTATTGAAGAGATTTTTGTACAATTCAATTATAGTTATTGACTAGAAGTAATTTTTATCTACTGACTGTTTATATGAATTAGGTGTTAGTTTACTGAAAATTATTAATATTCAGTTAGAATATCTTGAGAAGAACAAGAATATGGTTATAAAAGTATGATGTCCATATTACATTTATAACGTCAATTTTTACTGAAAAATTACTGTAAGGTAAGTCACATGGAAAAAAATATATTTAAAGAGAATATATATTTTAAAAAACATATAGAGAATATTTTAAAACATTTCTCTTTTTCTGATAAGTACAAGTTTCTTAAGACTTAGTCTATAATATACAGATCTAATTAACCCTGAAAAGTGTTAAATTATATCAGACAAACTTGAGATTAATGAGAAAAGTTGGTGGCCACTAAGGTATTTGGAAACTTCTTAATTTTGTAGATTAAGAGAACTATTTAACTATGAAATTTATTGAAACATTAGAAACTCTTAAATTTAAGAGATCTGAAAGTCTATGTGCCTTTTCTAAAACATCAATAATATAAAAATTGGAACTATTTAACAAAAAACTTTAACCAAACAACAATAAAAGTTCACTGAGTTATTCAGATCCTTCATGTCTTCATCATGTGCATGCTTGATGGTGTTTCGTCTGATATTTAAACAAACAAAATATGGGATATTGCACTTTTGGTTCAACATTCAGTCGTTACGAAAGATATAATGCAGTCCCACAAAGATGGCGACTTCCAAAAATTTCCCATTTGTTGGCTGTGATTTGACCTTTAATTAAATATTACAGAAAAAAAGATAAAGGAAGATCATTTAGCTGTATAACAGTATCACTGACCCCGAAATCTCTCAATGTGCAGAAAAGCATTCCTGGGGGAGTACAAAGAAAAAAAAAAGTCTTTACTTTAGGAATGTGACGAAATCTATGCAGCAATGTTCTTCTCTGTTTTTTATTTAACATAATGGCACACAAAATGAGCATTAATATTTTCTTTTTTAATTTCAGTTTGTTTGTTTTTTTCCCCTTTGACTGTGAAGATGGAATGAAAAATTCACTGAGAAAGTGCTTTTTGAACTTAATTTCTTTTTCTTTATAGTGAAACTCTGAAAAAGTTCATGTAAACAGCACTCGAGTGTGACCCTGTGGAATGTTCTTGCCTCTATCTGAAATCTTTCAAACCCTGTTGACTGGTTCGCTTTCCAGTTTTATTATTTTTGGTTTTTAAATTCCATTAAACACTAGAAGGCAATTCTTCCTTCCTTTTCTTTCTTTTTTTTTTTTTTACCACACAGTTGTTTCTGAGTTTTGTGATTGTGGCAAAGTAGTGGCAACAGTGATGTCTGAAATATCATCTGAATCACTTGATGTGGATGAAGAAGTTGGAGATGTTGAGAACGCATCAATCACAGTTGAAGGCAGACAAGTCTAAAAAATAAAAATAAAAAAGATATTTATAATTCTTACATATTAAAAAAGATCATACCTTTAGAGCAGCGATTCTCTCTCTCTCTCTCTATTTTGATTTACTGTACAAGCACTAAGTTTCAACTTTGCAATCAAGTTCAGATACAGAACTCATTTAAAGTTCAAACTGTTGTATGTAAATCATTTGGAAAGTGGATACTGGGAAACTTGGTGGCATCTGATAAACATATTGGCAAATGAAGACAATGCTAGAGCTCAGTAGCCAAGGTTAAACATAATGTAAAGACTACTTTGATATCAAAAAGCATCACAAAATTTAAGAGCACCAGTGTGAGAACCCCTGTTTAGAGTAAATGAACTGATCCCTTATCCAAACTTAAGTAAAATCAAAGCATAGTTCCCAATTTCTAAGTTTGTTTTAAACCAATGCTTATTAGCCATGCCAAAGCAGTAATTCTTATGAAGTTGATTTTTAATGTCTATTTAATATTAAACCTTATCTCTGTAATAAACAAATATTAAAATAATTTTTTAGTAATAGAGAAAAAAAAAAAAGAGTTTAACTTAAGTTGTCACTGAAAAATTTTAAAATTGATGTCATGAATACATAAATTTGCTTAAGTACTATGTAAAGCAGAACTAACAATTATTTTAGCAACATATCAAGTTACATTGTATATACTGAATAATACATAAATGCAGGCATTCAAAACCTAAGGAAGGACGACATTTGTATCTGTATTTGAAAAACAGTTCATGACTGTAGCCAAACTAGGACATAGATGTATTGTCAGAATATGAACATCTGATATATGATAAATTGTTGTAAATGATGTAAAAATAAGTTGCAATAAGTTTGTTTGCAAATGATGTCACAAAAGTCACAAATTGCCAAAGGACATAGGCGGAGAATGGACGTACAGAGCTGATAGATAACCAGGTAGAGAGATATGTCAGTATGGAATATGACCACCCTGAACAGCAATAAGTTGCACAATGTTGTGACATGCTTAGCACCAAGTTATCCAGGAGTCCCTGAGGTAAATTGGGTCCACTCCTCCTTCAGAACACAAATGAGCCCTTGCTTGGTTTCTGGAGGAGGACTTTGTGCAGCAATGCATCTCCCCCCCCCCCCCTTTGCATTCCCAATGTGGTTCGGGTCTAGGGAGAGTGCAGGACAGATGATGTAAGGAACTATCTGTCTCCAGATGTGTCTGCACCGCTTGCATATGATTAGGGGGTGCACTGTCATCCATAAATAGAAAGCACCACGGAACAATCAAACAAGACGTAGAAGAACTTTGTAGCAGTATTGTTTGCCAATCATACAATAATGCTCAGTGTGTCCTCACCACACCATGACCCCACAACCACCATATCTGTCCCTTTACTGTACATTGTTGCGATGGTATGCACTACCACTTTCCCACCATATGTAGCTGATTCCTACAGTGTGTCCCGTAAGTCTGGAACCATAGGGCGTAATGCAGTGGAGCACTGTCCTGTTGAAACCAGGTAGGGAAATCCCCTTCTGGAATTCAGATTGATGCTTCTTCATGGAGCATTGTCAAGTATTTAAAATTTAAGGAGATGGGATCTATGGTAGAAAAACCTTGCAACAGGCCATCGAGGACATCAACAGATGAACAGACAACTTCTAATGTCCTGGCAGAGTTCTTTAAAAACCCTAAGAAGTCCCTCCGCAGAAAAGGGGGTCCCTCAAAGCTCCATCCACTGTATTCTGAAAAGCAGTAAATAGCATCCATACAAGATGCAGTTGTTATAAAGATTCAGTGAGGATGATCCCGATCGGAGAGTCGAATTCTGTGTTTGGACTCTGCATCATGTGAGATTAATTCCACTTTTCCATTTACTATCTTGTTTAGAGACGAGGCTAATTTTTACATAAACAGGGAGGTGAATAAGCAAAACGCATATTACTGGTCACCACAAAAACCTCATTGGATGCAGGCTTCCAAGACACAAGGTCTGGTCACCTCATGGTCTGGTGTGGGATATGGAATGATAGAATTATTGGGCCCTTCTTTTTTCAGCAGACTGTGGTGGGACAGACATACTTGACAATGCTCCAGGAGGAAACATTACCATTGATCTTAAGCCCAGAAGAAGATTTTCCAACCTGGTTTCAACAGGACAGTGTTCCGAAACATTACACCCTATGGTTCCAGACTTATGAGGCACCCTGTAGAATCTGAGGAAAAACTGAAAGATTCTACAGGGATCTGTGAAGAGTTCAGTGGTCTATTGATGACTTATCCAATTTCAATGGAGTCAACAACAATGCAAATCTGAGCTACAGTGAGCTCATGATAAAGGAATACAGACTATAGGCCTTTGGGGATATAGCCCTTCATGTCACAGATGTCTCGCCACTGTTTGTTGGGATATCCGAGTTCCTGTGGTGGAATGGAGGTAACTCACAAGCTGACCAGCCGTGGTGCAGATGTCTTTGTGACAATCCGAAAATTTCATGTCCGTCACTTCTTTTCTTCACGTAAAACACCACCTTCAAACCCAATTCACCTAAAGCATCAATTTGTCTTTTAACAGTTTCAGTGCTACCAAGTAACCTCTGTCTGAATGATTCACAATTTGCATGTGTGCCACATTTCTACTGATTGTCCACAGGTATGCAAACTTACACAAGATGTTTCATTTGATTTTGTATTTGTAACCATTAGAACTAGTGGCCCTTTGGTTTTGGACGCCTGTGTATATTTTGCATAATTTGCTTTTGCATCATTCCATCATTTTATATAGAAACTGAAGTTTTTTTAATTCTTGTTTACAATTTATTCATTCATTATTTTTAATTTAATTTACACTTCCTATTTTTAGTTTGTCTGACCAAATCTGAATGATGAGAGGAAAGAAGTTATGTTTATTTTTTTAATTTTCTGTCCTTTATGAAGATTTATTACTCGAAAAGTACTGTTTGTCTGTATTCAGATTTAACTTAAATCAAATTTCAGACATCTTTAAACTTCAATATTGATACTGATATCTTCAGTTTTGGTAGAAGATTTTGATGTTATCACTGTGCAAAAAGGAAAAGATGTTAGTTACAACTCCCTCATCAAATAATGAAACAAAGGTTTAGACTTGTATAATTAAACTCAAAGTTAGAGAAGCATGGTAATATAGCATTTGTGAATATATAGTAGCTGTTCATAAAAATTATGTGAATTCTTAAAATAACTAACAAGTTTCAAGCTTCACTTTCATTTAGGCTTTCCATCTTTTCCAAGAAGAAAGTTAAAAGTCTTCTCTCACTCAGAATCAAATGAAAGCTATATCTGTGTCTTGGAATATCACATTCTAACACTATTGTTTTGATCCAAACATAAAAACTGAGTTATTGTAGTTCTTTAAATTATATTATTAAGAAAGATGTTGCTTTTTATTTTGAAACTTAAAACTAAGTTCTTCTTAGATTAAGCTCATGTGTTTTATTCTCACCTGTACTTTCACCTGTTGTACAGCCTGTTCTTTGTCAGATAAGCCATCTGAAGGCATAGATCCTAATTGCTCTAGATGACGTACAATATCTGGATTGCTGAGGGTTGACACACGGCTCGATGGTGTATTGCGACTTGAGTATTCACTTGTATTCTCCTCTTCACTCAGATTCCCTTCAGAACTCAATGTAGAATTTGACTGCATCGATTGAACACTATGCCTGTTGAGACAGCTGCTCATTCCTCTGCAGGAAAAAGAACAAAACATTAATTTACAGACAGTCATCCCTTCTCAGAAATCAAAATAAGTCAAGTCAAATCATCACAACTGCTAAAAATAATGAAAAGTATTAATTCAAATCTGGATTTAATTCATATACAGGGTGATTCCAAAAGGTGGGTTAAAAATTGAATCGTAGGTTCTACTCATGAAAACAAACAAAAAAGTTCCTATAAACGTGGGTCCGGAAATGAATAGTTTTCAAGAAAAATATATTGTGTCATTATATTCAATGTAGGTGTGTTTGTTTCTTGTTTTGTTTTGTTGGCACAGTATGATACGAGAAACATATTGCAAATATTCATAAAATGAACCACAAATAAGCAAAATAGGGAACAAACGACTTAATAAACTCTTGAACAAAACACGTCAATAAATTACCAAATGTGAATGAAGTCAAACAGCTACAGCAACGATTAATTTTTTGGGCTTATCACAATACAATGTTTACTGCAAACTACATTTTACGCAAAAACTATTCATTTCTGGATTCATTAATAATTTGTTTTTGGTTTGTAACACCGTTTATTAAGTCATACGTATTACATAATCCCTATTTTGCTTATTTGTGGTTCATTTTATGAATATTTGCAATACGTTTTCTCGCATCATACTGTACCAACAAAACAAAACAAGAAACAAACACACCTACATTGAATAATGATACAATATGTTTTTCTCGAAAACTATTCATTTCCGAACCCATGTTTATAGGAACTTTTTTGTTTGGTTTCATGAGTAGAACCTACAGCTCAATTTTTGACCCACCTTTTTGGAATCGCCCTGTATTTATGTTTGGCCTTTTTTTTTTCCTTAAATATATAAATACTTCTGTTTTGCATGTATAGATATAAATTTCATAAAACTAACAGAAGGAAAATTCAACAGTTAAAGATGCAAAATTAAGGATCTGCTCTTACAACATAACAGAGGCTCCAAACTTTCTTGTTTTACAATTTGGTTTCTTGGTTAAGTGTGCCAGCAATTTTTTTCAGGACACCCATAGGCCAAACGAAATACCTGACAATTCCCTTTATTCAGCAATTAGGCCCAAAGAATTTAATAGTTGTTAGAATAATAGACAGAAATAAGGAAATAGAAAAATGTTTTACTTCATTCTCAAAAACTTGAAATATCCCTCGACAACCATGTGAGTTTCCATGGTGCACAGTTTGGAAACTGCTGATATAATGAATAAAAGCAAAAACAAAATTTAAATTTTGGCTTCACTTAACAAAATTGCTTCCTTAAGGAGGTAGATATTAATCATAAATGATTTAAAAAATAAGAAATGAACTAGCCTTATACTCAGCAACAGCTGAATCAAATAGAAGCATTACAAAAATCTATCTGCTAATTTACTCATCAAAATACTTCATAGATAATTCAATTCAAATGCAACTTTCTGATAATTAAAATGGTAATGCTTTTCAGAAATAAATAGAATATGTGATAGCAGTAATATGAACATCTGAAAAGCTATCCTTTACAGCTAATGAAAAGATACAAATCCAAGCTGCCTTTCAGCAGCTTGGATTAGAAAATTATAATTTAAGCATTGTGACAATATTCATGAGACATTAGGCATTTAACTTAATGCATCATGGAAATGTTCATTATTGCTTAAACAAGACCCAATGATATTAGGTCAAACAATTTCTAAAGACCAATATCAAACAGTAATGAACTAGAGATAATTAGCTCAAATGAGACTAGAGTACCATTTGCAGTTTACTACAACTATTATTAATATTAAAAGTTGTAGACAGGCTCTAATGGTACAAAGCATAAAGGCAAACTCAGTAGATTTGGACAAAATTAGATAGGTAACCTATCCAGGCTTCAAATCATAAATGAAGTCATTCAATGTTGTCATCAGTTCAAAAACAACATCAACAAGCTTCAAAATACTATCTCTGAAAACACATACATTAAATATATTATTGTGTTGGTATTCGTCACTTTAAACTGTTTTAAAATATAATATTATTATGTAAGTGATAAATAAATGTTATAATTTTTTAATTTGATAAATATAGTTATTAACTGTTCTTTATCCCACTACAGATCAAAATGTATATTTTAAATTCTTAGCCTAATGAAAATCTTTAAAAAAAAAAAAATTGTTAGTTTATTTACTGACAAATATTTGTCCATAACTTCCAAATTTTAACATCCAGCTAATGAACTTACAACCATTAATATTTTCATTCTGATACATTTTAAGATCTGATTTATACTAGTTTCTGAGACAGATTCTTTATATAACCATTCGAGAAGATATTTCAGAAGATTAGTTCCATATAATAAAAATTACAGCTTTTTAAACAGACTGTTTGATGAAGACCAAATAAGAAAACAAAAATAAGCAGAGACAATGGTTATATATGGAAGTGTCTGAATATTCCTTAATGAAGATTCAATCAGGGTAAGGCTTTGCAGGATATCTTAAGAAAAGTCCCATTTCAAGAGGTAACCTGTTCTTGACTGGTTCATTTGGGGTTTGTGCCAAAAAAAGACAAGTAGTTTCTTGACAATACACACCCACACACACACACACACACACACACACAGGGTGTTCAGGAGCATCCGTATCCCCTGTTTTTCTTGAAACCACAGGATAACCACAGGGTTGTTCATGCGAAAATTTTCATTACCAAATAGTACCCAAAGAATTGAATTGTGGCATTGTAGATGTCAGGTTGAAACCAGAAATGGGAGTAATCGGGGTCAGCTTTGAAATTTGAAATTAGAACATAGATCATGTAGGGTATCGTTGGATAGGTCTTTTGAAAGAAACAACTTTTACTAAAACTTTTTTTTTCCTAACATTCCTTGTTTAGTCACAATTCAAGAAAAACTAAAATGAGGTCTCTTGTCATGAAGATAACATCTGCAATTGCTCCAATGAGCGACAACAATAAAATTGGCAAGGGTCTAATCAGTGTTCAAAGAGTCTACAGAGTAAATGTGGAATGGAAATACAATTAAAACTAAAACTGTTTTGCTCTCGCAATCCTTGTTTATTCAAAATAACAAATCATAACATAACATAAAAATACAAAAGATGGGTGTGTCATCTGAAATGCAGAATGCATCTCCCCTATGTCAAGAGGTGCTCAAAATGTCCACCGTTGGCTTCTCGTACAATATGGATGAAGTCACTTGGAGAACTTCATCACTGTTGAGTCTCACAAGCTTCTGTAATTCGATGTTCCATGTTGTTCCTTATTGTTGTTCACTCTTGGTATACGATGTCTTTAAAGAAGTCTAATGGAGACAAGTCAGGAGGGCAAGATGGCTAAACTACTCGTCCGATCCAAAGTCCAGGGAACAACTGGTCAGCAATTTGTTGAGCCACCGCTGAAAAGTGAGCTCAACAAGTTGGTGAAAAGTTCGATCAGTACCGACAGCAAAACAAATCACAATAATTGAAGACTGTCAAACAGTGACAGCCAACGGTTACAATCACTACCACCACGTGTTCACTTCAAGACACATTGTATTTCCTTTCCACATTTACTCTTATGTTGCACATTTTTAACACTGATTGGACTATTGTCAATTTCATTATTGTCAACATCTGCAATTGTTCCGATGAGTATCTTGATGACAAGCACCATCATTTTAGTTTTTCCTGAATTGTGACTAAACAAGGAACATTAGAGAAAAAAGTTTTAGTAAAAGATGTTTCTTTTCAAATAACCTATCCAACGACACCTCTCAATACCTATGTCCTGATTTGAAATTTCAAAGCTGACCCCTATTACACTCACTTCCAGATAACCACAATGCCCCCATTTGATTCTTTGGGTACTATTTGGTAATGAAAATTTTCATGCGAACAATCTGTATCCTGTGATTTTCGAGAAACACAGGGGATACGGTGCTCTTGAACATTTTGTAATATATATATACATATATACACTTATACGTACATATATATATAAACACATGGTGAGTCCCAGGTTACCCTTGTATTTCGGAAGTGGAAGGGAAAATGAAATATCTGAGTACCACAACAAAGAATGGGTGATGGGGCCTATATTTTAGGATTTTTCCGGAATATGGATGTCATCTGAATGAATCAAAAATACATATAGGGTGATTCAAAATTTCCTGTACAAACTTTAAAGGTAGGTCAGGAATTCAAAAACAAACTATTCATAGTTGCACGAATGTCTGGAAACACCATCCAAATGTGCTAGAAGGTACACTAATATTTAGAAATAAAAGACAACATATTTATTAGCCCTATGTTACAATATGACAGTAAGGTGTACATACAGGTTCATACGTAGTAGATGCTCCAAGTTCCTTCCACAAACAGTAATACTCACCACATGCTGGATTGAGGGAGAGAAAGGCGATGTGCAATAGCTCGTATACTTGTACGTGGATTGAGGGAGAGAAAGGTGATGTGCAATAGCCCGTGTACTTGTATGTGGATTACATCAATTCGGTGCACAACCTCTTCCTTCATGGGAGGTGTGCGTATCAATCGTTGCCGATCATAATCATGTCTGTTTCCGTTGAATGATCTGGTTTCATACAATCTGGTGCAAATGAGCAAACTTTGATGATTGGGCACATCTGTTGGGAAACCGCTCACAATACAATCTTACAGAGGCTTGTCCGTGTCTGTTCGCTGCCCCATAGGTTAGGTGCATATCTGTCCTCTCAGCATTAGTGAAGTGAACGTCCTACTCATACAAGGTCAACATCTCAAATGACGATGGCTCGCACTACCCAACTAATGTTCTGCCAAACAGTGCCCTCTAGCACTTTCGGGTGGCGTTTGTGGACATAAGTTCCACTATGAATATGGTCTGTTTTTGTATTCCTGACCTACATTTAAAGTTTGTACAGGGAATTTTGATTCACCCTGTATATATACAAGGATAGTACAAAGTAATGTTATATTAATATAACATTACTTACATTACTAACATTACTACATCAGAGAATCTAAGACTTCCCATTCTTTTCTCCCCTTCTCCACAAACCTATCACATCAAACTATCCCCAGTTGCTAAGCAATCACATGGTTTTTACAAATTAATGTTTAGTTATATTCTTATTGTGCAACCTGAAAACCCCACAGAAGTATCGTTCGACGATATTTGCCACAAAAATATTTTAGTTCTAGTTTTTGCCACCAGATTACTATGTGGTGCAATTATGAACAACAATAGTTTAGTTCCAATTCTCGCCACCAGGTTGCTATGTGGTGCTGTTATGCACAGCAATATTTGTTCCAATTGTTACACAACAAAATTTGTGTAGTTCCCAGTGTCACCACCAGGTGCATATAGGGCACTATTTCAGGGATTTCACCCCCTTTTCTGGGTGAGGGGTGAAGAGTAACTGAAAAAATTTGGTTCAGATCAGTCAAAGGATGTAAGATTGTATAGAGAACATACATACAAACATACAAACTTTGACTTTTATATATGTTAAGCTTTTATAAGCTTAATATATATATATATATATATATATATATATATATATATATATATATATATATATTTGTTATATATAACAAATGGGAATTATCATGAGCTTATAAAATAGATTCAATTTCAGTATCATATCAACACTTCAGCAGAAAATAAACAAAAACTTTTTTCATAGAACTATCAAACTCCGTTAAGAGACCTGCTTGTTCATTGTGACTACTCTCAACTGATGATCGCCAAGCTAGCATGAAACAGGCTGTCTCGAGATGTCACTAATGAACATTGGTCTCAAATTTTAATGTGTTTATGCATTTTTAGGTCCTTTTTCTTTATTTAAATAGGCATAAAAAATTCACAGAGGCTGGCAGAGGCCAACACATGAATTTTCCTTTTCTTTATTTTTAATGCATATTTTTTTTTTTTTTTTTTAGTTTAGATATGTGGAGGTTCCATTTGTCTTCGCATGCCACTTCGATTCACCTCCGTTATTAGACCAGCTTGTTCATTGTGACTACTCTCAACTGATGATCGCCACGTTAGCATGAAACAGGCTGTCTTGAGATGTCACTAATGAACATTGGTCTCAAATTTTAATGTGCTTATGCATTTTTAGGTGCTTAAATAGGCATAAAAAAATCACTGAGGCTGGCAGAGGCCAACACATGAATTTTCTTTTTCTTTATTTTTAATGTGTATTATTGTTTTTAGTTTAGATTTGTAGAGATTCTATTTGTCTTCCTATTGCCACTTCAATTCACCTCCGTTAAAGAGACCTGCTTGTTCATTGTAACTACTCTCAACTGATGATTGCCAAGTTAGCATGAAACAGACTGTCTTGAGATGTTACTAATGAACATTGGTCTCTACTTTCCTACTGATTCTACTGACAAAATGAAGGAAATATTTGTAACAGTACATTTTAGTATTTTATTATTTTTTTATTTTTATTTTTTTAAGATATGAAATGGTTTCCAGGAATAGAACTACTTCCTATAGCATTATATAATTTTTTATTATAGGAATGGATGCAATTTAAAGTAGCTCTACAAGAGTCAAAACAGATTGGACCAAGGTCCACAGAAAGCATGATCAGAAGCATTTCTACAATGCTACTTCCATATTTTGAAGTATGACCAAACTCCCTGCTGGTACTATATAAGCATGGATTATGAAATTTTCATAACACAGAAAATATTTTGATCTATTTACAACTGATACTACAGTTATGTCATAAAAGCCCTCAGAGCTTTCACTAAAATTTATGATTATAAATATTCTGTAAAGAGTCAAACACTGCAGCTTACAAAATGTTGATTAAACTCATTTTTGAATTTTATACCAATTACTTTATAATTTTATTCTGATGATAAGTTAATTTAAGTGTAAAATAAAACTGCAAAAAAAGATATAAAAGTTTACTTCCAATTGCATTATTTATGAATTTTCCAATATATTTCTCACCTTTTGTTCCTTAGGACAAAGTCATCAATATCGTCAACTTCTCCTTCTTCCTCTGACCAAGAATCCTCATGATCCTGAGATGTAGTTCCCAAATTTTCACCATCACTGTCCATAATTCGGTGACTGTAGCCACTACTACTTGCTTTGGGTGAACTAATGAAGGTAGCTTTACCATCACTGATAAGCAGCGTCCTTTTCCTTCCTGAGCCTCCCACCTGGATGCTGTCAGCTAGTGGCCTTGGAGGTCTATGCACACCAGGCAGAGTGGAGGCCTGATTATTGCCATTGGAGGAATCATACAGATCTTCAGCTGGATTCACAGCAAAATTCATGTTAGTATCATCGAGAGTCTGGCCTTTTGGACTACCTTTCCAGTCATCAGTTCGAATTTCAGTTGTATCTTCGACAGTAATCCTGACTCCTTCCACTTTAATGTTTCTCTGGCATGAGGGATCAGTACAACTGCCGTTACAACCCAAACAAACATCATTTAGGTTCTGGTCATTGTTCAACTGAGACTGGATAGTGGTATTCGTTGGAGCAGTATTGGTAGAAGCCACCGATAGAGCAGGGGAGGGTGGCACTAGGGCTTTGGGAGTTGGAAGATGAAATTGGGCACCGATGAGATTAGGACTAGTGTCTGTTTCACTAATATCCATGTGTTCTGTCTGAGTTTCAGAATCCACCACCTTCCTTTCCCTACTTGGGCTACTCCTTGGGGAATTATTCACCAAATACCCATAACTACCTG
>JAFIDM010009631.1:197497168-197509658 GCA_023159025.1 Thereuonema tuberculata
ATAGGAAGGTGAACCTTGTTGCTCAGGTGTAGTTGTTCCAGGTAGTTTCTTGGGACTCTCAGGACTAAAATAATTAAACACATTATGAGTCAAAAACAAAAAAAGTTTTGCAGCTTTTAAATTCTCAGAAATACAAATATTCAGCCCGAATTTACAAATACCTTATTTTCTGAATTTACATACATTTGTTTAAAAATTAAGGTTGTATTAGCATCAGATTGATAGGTTTAGATTTTAAATATATCCACTGTACAGCTACAATGCAAACTGATTTACAGTGATTTTCTTCTATAATACATGGAAACAGGGCTGGCCTTAAGCTGATTGGACCAATTGCTCCCAATGGGGCCCTGCACCTAAGGAGGCCCATGCAGGAAAAAGATCAACCACAAAACTCACTGTTAGAAATGGATGCATGCTTTGTGAGGAAATGGAGGCACTAAACCCAATTATGTCACAAAAGATTCAAAACCCCATTAAAATTCTTGAAATTCTTGCTGCAACCATCTCTTTTTGACAATCTCAATAACTGCGGCAAATGGAGAAAGGAGTTTTTTATCCAAGCTGAAACTGATCAAAACTTACTTGAGATCACCAATTCAGCAATAATGTTTGAACAAGTTGAAAATTATGTCCATTGAGTCTGAAATTAGCAGTGGTTTAAACTTAGACAAAATTCTAAAAGACTTTAGATATTTTTAATCATTTCAGTCACTAAAAATAATTAATATTGTAAATTTGTGATTTTCAGAGGTGATCTACACATTTTGTTTATTACTTGTAGGCTTATGTTTATGCAATTTTGTATTGTAATATAGTTTAAATCTGGCATGCACTTAAAAAGTTTCTTAAGATTACTTTCCATTCTACCATATGGATATAAACTTTATTAACGACCCATTTGGGAGCTATTGTGATAGTGACCAAAATCGGTAACTATTGCATTTGTCCTGTTCTGTCTGTCCACCCCTAACAATATCCGAACAGAAGGTCGGATCGACAAACGGATTTCACCATTGTGTTCAGAGACCCAAACACTGTAGGAATGGGTATTTGCAGCCCCCCATGTTCGAGATATTTGGCATTGTTTTTATTGGATTTCCACTTTTAGCTTAAATGTTAAAAATGCAACCATCTCTTTTCAGTTGTCAGCTATAGCTTGATGCTTAAGGTCTCAGATTTATATACTGAAGATTGTCGGTTCAAACCCGTATATCTGCTTTTTTTTTTTCCTCTCTCTCTCTTAATCTTTTTTTTTTTTTTTTTTCTCATTGTCTGCAAGTTGTTTTTTTTTTACTTATTTTCCTAACTTTTTTTTTTATTTTTCCTTACGTTATTGTACTTCCTTTTTTTACTATTATTTTTATTTTATTTTTATTATTACGGACCACTCTTACATTTATGCTTTAGTACAAAATTATATTCACTTGTTTATATTTCTATGATACTACAGACCTTGGCTGGGAACCTGGAGCTCACCAAAATTGTTCCCGAGAGGGCCCCACACCTCCTAAGGCTTGCCCTGCATGGAAGCAACAGGAAAAATTGCTAGAAGTCTTCTTTTGAATTAGAATTTGGAAGAGGAATCGGGCAAGTTCATTCTTTTGATTTCAGCAATCATATTTCCAATTTCAATGAAATATTATTGATATTAATCTTAACAAAATTTGTAGCTGCTTCTTTCTCTTGGCACCTTCCAAGTAGGAATTTTTCAAGAGGCAAAACTGATCAATCTGAATACTATACTGAAACTTATTTAACTTTGATATTTGGCATTTTGACATTTCAATTAGGAAAAAAAAAAGAAAGAATCTTTCAAAATCAGAAATTCAATTTTTTTTAAATAAATGTAGAGCAATAGTAGTTTAATTAGTAAAATAATCAATCAACAACTTTCTCATAAACTTAATACATATTTCATTTCAATTTTTTAAACATTCAACAATAGTAAAGAAATTTTGAGAAGATAATTTGAAAATTATTAGGAGAGAGGGAGTTTATATGTATTGTATCAAAAATAATTTATTAATAGAAACTTATTGCATGAGAATATCACAAGTCACTAAGATCAGATCAAATTATTAATATTTTATTCCATCTAATTCTTTTGCGCTATAATCAACAAAAACAAGTTTTCTTTTTTGTACAAACCTTGTTTGTTCTGAGGGGGATTTATAGGCACGTTTTTTATTTAATCTTTCCTGAGCTTTTATCAAAGGTCTTACAATTCGTTTCTTATGGGGTTTATATATATTGTTGGACATCAACTGCAACTGCTGCTCCCGCCTGTAATAAAAAGATGCAACCAATGTAATAATACCAATTGCATTATTTCTCCCTTTTTAAGATGAAGATTCATCTAAATTTTTGAAAATTTGATCGAGGTTACTGTGGGCTAGTTTAACTAAAAGCACAGTGTAGTTGGATTTTTTTTTCCAAATGGTAAAGAGAAGGAATGCTGAAGGACTCTTCAAAACAATATCTCTAACTGTTAAATGGCCTTAATTCTTCCCTCTATACCATTTGGGGAAAAGTCCAGCTGCACTACGGGTGATTCCACAAACTAAACCCGGTCACAACCAAATTGTGGTTACCACATGATTTTTATGATGACATAAAAACTTGGTTATGACCAGAACTAACTCTTTTGTAGATAGATGGGGTTAGAATGCTTTAATAAGAATACAAATTTTAAGTTTAAAAATTTTTTTAAAAAAGTCAGGTTAACTTCGTTCCTGAGCATATCAATTAATTTTGCATCATTGTCTTTGCATATTTAAGTGAAATTTTCCATTATTATGGTTCAATATCACTTTCAACACATTCTTATGCCAGACAACCTGGTTACACAGTGGTCTGATTAGAATTTGTAGATGAGGCTCCAGTTAGCAATGATTAGGCTGGTTGTATTTATAGATAACATGTGAATGACCACAGTAACCAGGGTGTAGAGGCACTCTGGTCATTTTTTTTTTTTTACCATGGGCTTAGGAAGATAGTGAATGTAATATGACATCTGCATTCCACATTATCTGTACTGAAGAAATTAAATTAATAGGATAAAGATCCTAAATTGTCTTGCCAAATTAAAATCCTTCATATTTAAGGATTCGTTAATCCACTTTCAATTGTAGTTTAACTGGATATTCACTTAGAACAACAAATAATTCAAAATAAGGTTATTATTTATTTTAATAAGGAGAGAAATATTTACCACTGAACTTCCCTACACAACTATGCATTATGGAAGGAAGAGGTTTCGTGTAGATGAAATGTATGAAGAGCAACAATTTTCTTTTTTTCTTTGAATAAATATGTTATTAACTAATGTACAAGTTTACCAACAATATTTTCTATTACTGTTATTTTCATAAAGCTTTCAACTTTAAGAATACTGAAAACCTTAATGAACATTTTGAATTTGTTGAAAATAAACCTTTATTCAGTAGTAGTATCAACTAAAGACTGTTTGGTTTCAAAAGCAATCTATTGGGTATGCTTCCAGTTACACATTCATGTGAAATAAATCCTGTATCCCTGATAAGTAAAGAAAAAAAAAACGATGAAATCTCAGTTTGAAACAATACATCAATCCATCTCCTTTCCAAATTCAAAATGCAATATTTAACCAGTGCAGAATTTTAATTGAAGACAATCTTATTCAAATTCAAGAGCATCTATCATTTTTTTTTTTAATAAATGAATTATTTTGGATATTTTTCAAGAATGTATTTTAATTAAATTTCCTAAATTAAAAAATATAT
This sequence comes from Thereuonema tuberculata, assembly GCA_023159025.1. Classification (NCBI taxonomy): domain Eukaryota; kingdom Metazoa; phylum Arthropoda; class Chilopoda; order Scutigeromorpha; family Scutigeridae; genus Thereuonema; species Thereuonema tuberculata. Next base: position 197,500,933 of record JAFIDM010009631.1, read on the forward strand.
ATTTATATTAAAGGTCCTGCATTTAAGTGAAGGTCCTGCATTTATAGCAGTTGCAATACCAATTAAATCAATATTAATATTTCAAGGGCTTCAAAAATAAAATCTTACTTCATAATTTCTCTCTCTCTTTGCTCAAGCTGAAGTAGGCACGCACTCAATTCCATGTATAGGTTATTGGCTCGTTCCAGTTTACGTTCATAATGTTCTCTTACATCCTGTGCATGCCTCCATTCTTCTTTACGTCTTCTAACCAAGTCCTCTTCTATCCTGGGCAAATGATTTCCCTCACTTTGAATTTTCTGCATGTGTTGCCTTATCTCTTCTTTCCAACTAGCCTGAAATTTAAAATGAACTTTATTCATAAAGATTTATGGTGTAATCTAAACAAGCTATCTAGATTAAAAATGTAAGAAAAGAATTACATAATAAAAAAAAAAAGGGCATTTCACTAAATATTTTTCCTTCCAGTCATTTAATATCAAGAGAATCATTCCTCTTAATTTTAAAAGATCTATACAAGAGACTAGAATTACTGTAAATTCCTTGCAGAACTCAATGGACTGTTAGCAACAGACAATCCATTAAAAAACACAGTCACAAACACACAATTTTACTTTTTCATCAAGATTGTAGGCAGATGTTTCACCTCTCGTCAGTTAGTTAAATTTTCAATATTCAACGGCTCGGAAGATGTAACTGAAAAAAGGTGGGGTGATTCAAGTTGAAAAATAGTTACACTATTGAATTACATCAAAAGAAATAATGGCATTGTTGTAATACTGAATTTAATTTTATGCATTGAAATTCAATGGAACTATCTTTCACCAAGATCAAATTTAAGTATAGAAATTCAAAAAGGATATCAAATAATTAAGAAACATCACATTCTCAGAATATATGTTAAGTTTATTAGGAAAAGCTAAATTCTATGGGTACATTATTAAATATGTTATTTCTGAATTTAACATAATCATAAAAACAAGTGATTAGAAAACCTAATTTTTTAACATAAGAAAATTAATTGATAAAAACAACTTATTCCAAGAATGATACACAATTATCAGAAAATTAGTTACTGAATGAATTCATTCATAATAATAGTAACTACATAGCAGGGTAATTATATTTACCTGGGTTTTGAAATAGGTTTCGTTAGGAAAACTAAGGATTTCTACTGCAGCAATATCCAGATGCATAAGAATATGCCTGAATGATGGCCTATTACGAGGTTTAGCACTCCTAAACAAGAAAATAAAATATATTTTTTTAAATAAATTTTGCAGTATTACATTTTATAATCTTCTGCAGTTACAATTAAAATAAAGCAAGATATATTAAGGAACTAATTTTTGTAAAGCCTTAAATTTACATATTTTCATAAAATTAGGGGGTTTGTTTATTCTGCAACAAGAATTTATGTTATCAGTAATTTCACATAAACGTTTAAAATACTTCAAATAAAATTTAATAAAAATAACAGCTACAAAAAGTAATAAAGAGCATTAAACATGCATATCTATCACTTCATTTGCTTTAAAGTCAGAAATGAGACATCTAACAGTAATAATAAGGATTTACCAGCACTGTTTCATCAGCAGTTTAAATCCTTCAGGACAAGTGGAAGGTACAGGAAGATGCAAGCTATTACTTCCTACCCCCCAAATAATGGCAGAAGAGTCTACGTCCTTGTACGGCGTTTCACATGTAAGTAATTCCCAAAGAACGACACCAAATGACCTAAAAGAAATTGTAAAGAAATGTAAAGGTATTTTAGTTCTTGATATAATTGTTTGAGTAATAACATCCCAAAATATCTAAGTACAAAACCAAATTTTAACTTGCAAATATTCGCCATTAAATAAAGAAAAATATATGATGAAAAACATAATAACAATTGCTATTCATATTGATTCTTAATGCTAACTACATTTCCTTTGTTACAAGGCCTTTCAATTATAATTTATTCAACAGATTTATATGGCGACAAATCCCTACCACTTTGAATATGTAATGTCATCAAAAGCTTTCAAAAAATTATAGAAATATTCTTCAATAACAGAATGCTGCAATCACAATAGTCATTCTCATAAACAATAACGCAATAAATATATCAGATGATGAAATGTTTTATTATGAACTACAAAAATAAAAGCTAAGATAATATAAAAGATTATTAATATTGTAGAATTTTACATTGACATTACAACTGTACATCTTTAAGCAACTTTTTATTGTAATTTCAATTTAAATATATGTTAGAAGTTGAATGGATTTTGAAAATTCTTCTACTTAACAAAGCTGCAGCATTATTTATTGAAATTTTGAAATAAATTTGAAAAGAAGTAATAAAGGTAAACTCTTCCTCTCTACTCCTCAAATTCAAAAAAAAAAACATCTAAAATACTAGCCAATACTTAAAGCTTGAAATATAATTTTTAAAGATATTCATTTCATTAAGCAATTACACGATTTCTATGGTTTCACATCATATTATATAAGGCCTAGAGGGGTATTACAGTTAAGATATTATTAAAATTATTTTGAATACTGAAAATTACTCCATTTCCATTAAGACCAAACTCACCAGATGTCAACTTTCTCTGAACATGGCTCATTCCTAATAACTTCAGGTGCCATCCAAGCCACAGTGCCAGCAAATGACATTTTTGTACTAATTTCATTCCATTCTCTACTTGTGCCAAAGTCAGATATCTTGATAATTTCATTTTTCCCAATCAATACACTGGTTAAGCAGACAGAATATATCAAAAATTAATATACTGAAAATTTCAATACTTTACAGTATTAATTACCAAAAAATTTTCATCATGTGTACAAATGTATACTTCTTAATTTTAATTCACAAATAGCTTAAATCTTGCTTTGAAATTTGTTTTACATTAAAGAAAGAGAGAATTTTTAGCTTCAGATTTTGTTTTTTCTTTTTTTCATTATTTCAAAAAGGTAAAATAATAAAATTCAATTAAAATAAAATAAATAGATATTCTTACTTTGGAGATTTGAGATCTCTATGGATAATTTTATGAGAGTGCAAATAATTCATGCCACTAGCAATCTGTTTAGCCCAATCTACCAATGTTGATGGTGGAATTTCCCTGCCACCTCGCAGAAGTTCATACAATGGTCCAAATGGACAATATTCCATAACAATGCAGTAGCATGGAGCTTGAGTGCAAACACCCCTAAAAATATATTTAAGAAATATATTACTTTTAATAAAAAGACAAACTTAATAATTATTTTTATACTTTCATGCTGATTTTTTAATATTTGAAAAGCTTATAAGAATAAATAACAATTATGTGTAGATTTCTTTCATTTTTATCTATACATTCCTTTCTATGTTGAAATTTATGTTATTTGAATCATCTAAACCATTTTTGTTTTGATGTTTAAAAGAAATAGATTTTGTTTCCATTTTTATAAGGTTACTTCAATTACTAGTGTTTAATAACTTACTACTCTGTTCTAGAAATTAGTACACTCATATATTTGGTGTGAGATAATTTCTGTAATGTAGCATATAAAACACTTGTTCTTTATGCAATTTTAGGAATTACCTAAATAAATAAAATAAATGTTATTATTTTTATTTAAGAGAATGTTTATGCTTACTTAAAAGATACAATGTTGGGGTGATTTAATTTGCGCAGATGCCTAATGTCTGTTTCCTTCTGTTCACGCACTTTCTTTACAGCTACAAGCTCTCCATTGAGCTTTCCAAGAAAAACAGCTCCTTGGGCTCCACTACCCAGCCACTGTAAGTCACTAATGGTTTCAAATGGAACTTCCCAATCATCTATTAAAAAAGAGTAACAAATTAACAAAAATGGCTTTTCTTTTGATATTAAAAATGTTTCAAAAAGTTTATCAGAAATCATTTATGAAAAGTTTAATTTGTTATTGTTTTTTACTATTTATTATTCTTTTCATTTCACAACTTGAGACTCTTCAGCTGTCAACTGAATACTTCTATAGCTGACGACGCTGAAATGGATATTCTAGGAGGCTACTTTTATAAGTATAACAATAATGAATAACATTAATCTTTTAAATCATTCTTGTGGTTAATCCTTAATTAACTATTAATTAATAGAAAGTTTCTTATGCTAAAAGTGTACCATAAATGTTCCAACATTTATTTCTACAGAATTTATTTGTATGATTTTTCACTTTAAGAACCGGACTTAATTCTTATTTCCTTTTGTTGTCATCATTTCTCACCTCTGACAAGACAAAAAGTAATCCATTTGCAAATATTTATTATTATTCAATTGTTTTCATTCTTTTAAAATAATTAATGACAAGATTAAATTCAGGCAAGAAAAATGGTAATTTTAGGAAGAAAATTCTATTGTAAATGCTCGATGCAGAGGAGTACAGAACAACTTAATACTATCACATACATCTTTTTTTCTTTTTTTAATATTAATGAAGGTTTGCCTTTAATGTTTCACAGTTCCCTGTTTCAACTTTCACAATCATTGTTTAAAAAAAATAATTACATTGAAACTTTTTAGTTAAATTGAGATAATTTTGCTTAAGTGACATTTTCCTAAGCAAGAAATTGGTATATTTTTAGACAAGGGCAGGTTTAACTAAAAGGGTATATAACAGAATTATGGATTGCTTATATCAAAGGTTAATTATGACTTAAAGCATTAGTCATTAATTTCTTTGATTCTATACGACAGCAGAAAATCATTTATATAGAAAAAGAGGGGAGAGTTAGTTTCTAATCTGTTGCATCTGGCACTAAACTTCAGCAACGAAAAATGAGGTTTCTTGGGGGTAAGACTTATCAGTGCAAAAATGGCAAAATATGTTTGAGATGCATGCATTTAAGAGAGAAACAGATAACATGATCACTGAATAATACATAACAGAAAGAGTCTTTATTTTATAAAAATATAAACTTCTAATGGAGCTGTAACCTCATGAAACAGCAATGAAAAGAGCATTTAATGAAGATCCCCTCATTGTTTCAAGGGGATATTTTTTTTTTTAAATCACCTTTTAAGCTATAATAGAATAGTCCTATATAAAAGATTTCAGAAAGAAGTGGAACCATTAGATCAGAAGTTTCTAGAAAAGAAATAAGACGCCTGAAAGGCATAATTGAAACAAAAAGACAAAACTGAAGTATCCATTTTTGTTTTAATTAAAACAGGCTAATCTGAATTTGTATTTGAAAAATATAGTAAATGATAAACCTTAAACTGAAGAATTGTGATGAAATTCCTTTTTCAAATCGACATAGCTTCACAACAATTATGCCTTTACAAAAAGATGCAGAAGAATGTAGTGCCAAATTCACAACATAATTCAAAGAGTCTGAAGCTGAGATCTAAAAAGTTTTTATTTAACTTACCCTTACCCTGCATCTTAATTTCATTGGCTGTGGCTTTTCCAATGATCGTCCAAACTGGACGAAGGCAACCAAGAAGTCCATCAAACCATCCACGTTGACCTCCACCACGATAATTAACCTCAACATTGCCAGTTTCTTGATCTGTGGTGAGGCTGAACTGGGGAGCTGATGATACAGTAGGTGTTGTTGCTTTAGGACTATGAATACTCAAATTGCTCAGTTCTTCTTCAATGCATAGTTGACTTTAAAATAGAAAGAAGAAAAAGGAAATTTCTATGATTACCTTTGTAGCAATTCCTTTGATTATATTTTTCACAAAAAAGAAAATTTTTATAGCTAGTTCAAAATGAAGCTTCAAACTTTACACACAATTTTAAAAAGATTTTTTGATCTTCTATACAAGTTTAAAACATTTTCTATTTAATAATTTTTTGACAAATACCAAAGAATATATTTTAATGTATATCTTACATTTTTAAAATTGCTTTAAAACACACTATCTTTTAGGATATTGCAAAAAAAATTAATAAATAAATAAATAAATAAATGTAAAAATGACTTTACAACATGCAGATTTTTTTTTTTTTTTTTTTTTTTTTTTTTTTTAAATAATGGTCAAGGTTGAACTATAAACAGATGGACAGAGGGATATAAGTAATTTTATAGTGGACAAATTTAGACAGATAAACACTATGTAAAATAGTTGCATCTACAAATATAAACATAATTATTTATTTATTTGTTTTTGACAATATTGTTGAATTTTTCAAAACCGATACTTTATCCTCTACACTTTTAATATATCTTTATTGCTATAAAGAAAGATGCTGATGGCAGTTTCACCATGTTCCAGAATTTATTCTTCAGAAGCATAGTTTATTTATTTATATATTTATTATAGTTATCATAGATCAAACTTCAATTAGAAAACTCCTCAGGCCAAAATAAATAGATGACTGTATACCTTATCTTACATTTATTCAACAAGTTTCAATCAGAAATTAATGTTTTCAGCTAACTGTCAAGTGTATAGTAGCCACAACCTTACAATACTGAAGTGAAATAAAACAAGTAGTAAATAAAAAAACCATGCTTTAGTAAGATCTTTGGAATAAACTTACCTATTTGAAAAATCTTCCTTATCCGTACTAAGCAGCATGGAAAAAAATTTAGCACAAAAGCTCTAATTAAATCAATGATTGTAATGAAACATACATATTAATGTTAGCTATATTACATTTCTTATGCCTACTTAATATTTATGTAAATATTTAAGTACAGTTCATCAATTTGCAGAACAATCTCTTAATTGATATTAACACAAAGGGGTTTAATGATTTAATTGTAAACAACATTCATTCAATATATTTAATTTTCATCATCTGTGAATTGACCAAAACATTAATTCATTCCAAAACTCAGTAATTTATTTATTCAAACCAATACTACTTATCCAATGAATTCTTATTGTCATTTCATTTTAAATAATGTTTTCAATGAAAGCAGATTTTCACAAATCTTATTATACATATAGTAGCTTTTCATTAAATAAATAAATATTTAAATAAATAAATAAATAAATAAATAAATAAATAAATAAATAAATAAATAAATAAATAAATAAATAAATAATAATAATAGTTTTCATAAAAAATTAAAAAAAAATAAAAAAAATGGCTAGTCTCAAGACCAAACTTCTCAGATACAGAAAAGTGCATTTTTCCCCTTCCCAGTCTTAACAATAATGTTTTTATTAATAAAAAAATAATAATTTACATTGTTTTAATAATTAAAATTCTCTTTATAATTCATGAATAACAAGTTTAGCATAAATGGATATTTCACTATTAATGAACTTTAACTTTTCTATTATCAATGTTCACAATCATGGAACTGGAATAGATTCAAATAATGAAAATGCTTACCTGTTGGTAAAATCATCTCTGTCCATACTGTTGGAAGTGAGAATAGTGAGGGAGGTTGGGGTGTAACGACTGTTCAGGGGTTCATCCCTGTGCGGACTCTCCACCCTCACAGAGCCCGCCATAACTGTTGTGTGCATACCTATCCTACATCCAGACTACAAAGCACAAAGGAGGTCCAAGAAGAATCAAGATTTCACTCTAAAAAAGAAGAAGAAATCAATAAGAAACACAACTGAATCTGTTTCAACGAGCCTAAAAGAAATTATCTCTAAGAGCCCTTTCATATTGTTGGTCCATTAACGAAATTATAAATAAATTTGTTAATGGACTAACAACAGAACTTTTCATAAAACATTCTATGGAACTTACATGTACAATTAAGAAATGAAAAATTAATTTCAAATATGTTTATGCATAATTTTATTGAAAAACTTATATGTTGCTTCTTAAATTTACATCGAAATTTTATAAATGTAGATTTTAAAGTAATTCTTTAAGTATCAATTACAAAAGTATTTTTAACTTAATGCAAGATTAGGTTCTTATGTTTCATGAAATAAAGATATCTCTTCTTAAAAGTATTATATAAAACATAATAGTAGTAATGATAAACAAGAACAACAAATAGGAAATGCCAATAAAAAACTAAAGCAATGGTCACTTATTAGCAATTTAACGCTATTAAACCTTAAATTAATTTCATGAAACCACTAAGGAATTGTTCAATGCCTTGAAATGATCACAACTGAAAATTACTTCCAAACTTAAAAGTAGTCCAAATATTAAAGAAGAATAAAAATCACAGTTAAGTGATTTACTATTTATTCAATCTTTCCTTTTCTCCAAGAATAATTTGAATAGTTACTTAATTGAATGATCTGACAACATTCGCAAATAAAAGCCTGATAATTTGAAAATCAATAGTCCTTTCCTCTTTTTTCACAAAAAAAAAAAAATTATTATTATTAATTAATTATTATTAATTAATTATTATTAATTATCAACAAAAGTATTACAATTAGTATGAGTAAAATGCAATTTTATTATTATTTTTTTTTTGTGCTTTAGGAAAAACGTCCAATTTCATTTGAATAATGATAATAATAATATTATTAATGTACTCATTAATATACACATTACAAAAAAATTAAACACTTTTATTTACATGTTTCACCACATTAAAAACTTATTTCCACTCAAACAAAACATCATTATTTACAAGGCTTTCGTTGACTCTCTATTAAACTACGGACTATCCTGTTGAAGTGATGAAGAAGTTTGATATAGAAAAACTTATGAACGAAGAGGAAAAAAGAAAATTTGAAGAACATTTTCAAAAGAAAGCCTCTAATTTAGAATCTGCACCTGAAAATAGTAATGAATACTGGACTCATCTAAAAAGCTGTATA
>JAFIDM010009631.1:197511502-197537903 GCA_023159025.1 Thereuonema tuberculata
ATATATATATATATATATATATATATATATATATATATATATATATTAAAATTTGTGCAATCAATTCGCAGTAAACGAACTTCAGTTTTTTCCTGTTACACAACAGCAAGTCAATACTAATGATGGCAATTTGCCAATGTTATCTGCAATAGAACAGTTGACAGCTGATTGAATGTTACAGATGGAAACTAATATTTCCTCAGCGTTTTTAATTTTCAACATTCCAGAGAAATGAGGATTTATCTGTTTAGTTTCTAAAATTAAGAAAAGTTAAATAATGGTAGACTTAAGAATCCCACATATTTAACTATTTAATTATAATCTGTAACTGCTTTTTTTTTTTTTTCAAGAATGATAGAATATAAACGCAATACAGTCAATATCAAACTTATATTTGTAGACATGGCTGATATCTTATTTTGAACAAGTACTAATAATCTGCACTTATTAAATGATCAAATATTGAAAACCCATAACGTCATTTATGAATTGCCTCTGAATTCCAATTGAAAACTATTATGTGAGCTTTCAATTACTATCTATAAAATACGTACAGAGATTTGCGCATTTTGATATATACAATAAAAATATATTCAATTACTTATTTTTAATTACCAGTTGTTAAAGTATGCCATTCCAATTAATATTTTGTAGAAAGTCGATAATCTCATTAATAATCTGAACTTTTTTCATTCCCGTCAAATCTTTTATGGTAAAATTATTTTTTTTTTCCTACAAATCGCTTTTCTTACTAAATCCAAACAATAATAATGAATTTTTTCATATCTTTTGATCTAGTTTAAAAAATGAAATTGGGCTATTTTTACTCATGCTTCTAGAATGACAGAGGAATAAAACAACAAAACACACTTCAACAACTGAATGTTAAATCATAAAAATAAAAACTACTTTTAAATATATTTTCCGAGTTAAAAATTTTTTTTTATCAATGGCAAAAGTCAATTATTATAGCGTAACAAATTCAAACTTTTAATTTAAACTTTAAATAATGTCATCAGCGATATAAGCAAGAAAAACGACCAATATTGTAAGGGGCCGATCAAGTATTACGTAAGCATTAAAGGGGGACAAGGGGGTTCAAGCATTGCTTATTTTTGCTGACAAGGGGGAGGGGGGATCGTGGCAATGCTTACATCAGACAAACATGCACGCGAGAGAGTGCACTGCGCAAGACTTCTTCCTCAGCATTACCATGTGTACTTTTATATTTAATTTGTTACATTTTAATTCAGGAGTGAATTTTGACTGTTTTTAGTTTATTGTTCAGTGATATTTACTGTTTATGATATAGCAAATCTTACTTAAGCATAATGGGGGGGGGTCTAAAATGACTAAAAATGTCTTAAAACTTTTTTTATTTTTAATTTTTACCACTTGGACCCTACGACTTTAGTCTACAAAATACTGCCTTGTATTAAACACTGTAATATCGTTAAGGTACCATTCACAATTTGTTTGACATAAACTATAAAGTTAAATAGTTTATAGTGATCGGAACTACTTCAATTGATTAGTTGAAAGGTTATTTACAAGTTAGACACATTTTTAAACTTGAAAAAACGTACAGTTTATGATAATAAACGTCAGCAATTTGGATTTAAAATAGAAATAAATAAATTGGGTACATTTTTTACCAAGACAATTAGATATTCAAGCCATGTCGTGTTCAAAATTAGAATTAAAGTAATTTTAAAATAATACACTTACAATTTTCTCTTTTAGAAATCAGAAATTATCTAAGAAACATTAAAATACAAACGAAATATCAAAATTACCTAAATTGTCATAATTTTTCTTCTATCAATTTGAGTTGTTTAGCGACTATCAATTAGTTCAAAGCTCAACTTCTATCAACGCATTTCAAAATGATTACGTTTTCCAATGAATCGAATTTTTTCATCATTTCCAAATGTAAAAGGACAAAACCTGTTTCAAATACTTAAATTTATCTATCCGAACATAAATAAACAAAAAAACAAAAAAAAAAACAAAACAAAAACAAAAAACATTAAATAAATAAAAATAAAAAATGCAGTGAATGTACATGGGCATAATGATTGATCAAAGGAAACTATTTAAATGAATCGTGATTCTGGGGGAAAAATGCAAATATAAAGACTCACAATTCATAATATTGATGAGTAACAGGCTAATTAGACAAAGTTGAGAAACTTCATTAATCCAATAAGGATGTTTGGGGATATTTATTTTTTTAAAAATAAATCTATCTAAGCACCCCCATCCACATCTTATTTTTTTTTCTTTTTGGTTCACATTTTTTTTTTTTTTTACTTAAAAATGGAAAATACTTTGTACATGATGTTCTATTTGCCAATGATTGCACGACATTTGTAAGTTTGTTGTTAAGCAGAAAATAAGTTACGATTAGAACTGTTCCAATTAAAGAGGAAAAAAAAAAATTGATAGATCTCAGACTTCATGAATTTCTTTATATTATTAAATTAATGAAGAGTAGAAGAGTTGTTTCACATTTTACGGAAATAATATTTATTTCTAGATAATATATTTTATATTACAATTACGTGCTAAAAAGGTAAACAAGCTTTAAAGACCCAATGGGGGTACGGAATTTATAGGCTTTCATCGATTCTTCAGTAAACGGAGGTGGTAAGATCTTCAAAATGTGGTAGTGGTGAGATCGCCAGCCTTTAATTTTGGTAAAAAGCCCAATCAAGGTGAAACACAGAACCCACCTGAAAAAAAAAAAATCCTACCCCCACCAGATATTGCACTATCACTCTACAGCAGGGCTTCCCAAACTTTTATGGGCCGAAACCCACTTTCGGAAACGGTAATTTTTCATGCCCCACTCGCTTGCAATGAATATTTTAAAAGAGAGGGGGGGGGGAGATAAAAAAATCTTGCTTAACTACTTTTAAATTTTTTATTGAACACATTTAATTAATATATAAATTTATTAATCAGATACATAGTGAGGTGTAGGTGAAGAATATTTTAATATTTAAATATTTTCATATTTTAATAATTAATGCGACCCACCCAAAATCAACTCGCGCATAAACAACCCATATTAAAGCTGGTTGTTAATAGGCCAACGGTCGCGGTGCTCGGCTTCCCTGCCACCCACACTCACCACATAACATAACATAACATAACCTGGTTGTTATAATTGATGATAATTTCCAGTTCGGCAGTTTTACACTTATTACAGTTTATTAATGATATAAAAATTACTGAAAATCTTTTTCATAATCTTACATAATAAGATCATTTAAAAAAAAAAAAATTGGCAATATTTTTCTCAATAAATATTAATTCTTTAAATCTCAAAAAATTAAATTACATATATAGATAATTAAAAGACAAAGAAGCCTTTTGAGTCGAGCTGAGGCCCCTAGGACTGCTGTTTCGAGCTTATTACGTTCTCATCAGTAGAGCCGGCGCTAGGAGGGTGCGGGGCCTCGGGCGAGATGAATTTTGCGGGGCCCTTGACAATCCTATTTTAACAACCAAATAAAAAAAAAAAAAAAACCGAAAAACTAAATTTAAAAACCAAAAAAAAAAAAAAAAAAATCAGCCAGGGCTAACCAGCATACAAAGAACTCAAAAGCGCTTTGTCCTATTACAAAAATATTATAATATTAATATTAATCTAAGGAAGATGAGAAATTAAACTATCATGATTACAATTAGAATTAATATTTCAATTACTGACGAGATTCTTAAAGGAGCCCATTTTAAATAAATAACTTTTGTTACAATATCTGGAACTTCAGGAAGCACATTTCAAATGACATGTATTATTATGACGGTAGTGTCTGACGTAGTGCCTATTTGATATTTCATCTATGATATCATGAGATTCCAAAGCGACATTCCAATCATTTCTTTGATATTAATATTTGAATAAACAAAACTGAAATAAAGGAGATAGGAAATATATTTACAAGTTACCAGCTGAGGTATTTCGCGATACCGCTGCAATATCCAGCTATATATAGACTAAAAATATTTTTCACAACAGGGAATCGAATCTAGATATTTCTGAAGCATTTTTTTTTTTTTTAATATTTCATTTAGTTTAACAGAAATTTAATGAAATTTCTCCAATTTGGATAAAAGTAAGTAATTAAAATACAAACTTTGTTTCCAAATTAAAAATGGTGGAGATACTTGAAATTTTTTTAAATAAAACAACTTAGATGAACTTCTGCCAAACGTTTGAATATAAAATTTCAATTAAATCCAACTATTTCGCGTGGACAGAAAGACGGACATGATGAAGGTAGAAAGTGATATCCGCTCACGCGAACGTGCCTTAAAAAAAAAAACTGAATGGTGACATAAAATTAAACAGATGCAATAAAAGAATCATTGCCGAGAAGAATAAAAGAAAGCGACACAAGCTGATTGTCTATTTTTAACCCTTTTCTTATCAGAAGACGACCGTTGGCATGTGTAGATGACCTTGGACTTCAACTGCATCTTCCCTACCCTTGGTAACTGACCTTTCAGACTGGGTCTGTTTAGATTCGTACAAGTGATCAAATCTATTTTGGGCAATCGATCGGAATATGACATTGGCCCATCATTTCTAAGTTTGGACTAAGAATAAACAGGTCCAAGTAATGATATTTACACTTCGGTAAATCAACCGACGAATCTACAACATTGCTCCAATTTCCTCAAATTACTACCATTTCACTCTAGATTCAAATAAAGCTAATGAATGTTACAATGATGTAACTTCAATAGAAAAAAATAAAAAGAAAATAATTAATAAATTAATATGCCTATTTTTTTTCTATTGCGCCTTTTTTTTTTTTTTTTTTGATAAATTATGTTCCACAGTTCCATTCTAAGATCATTATTTTATTATGAATTTCTTCAAAAGTAATAAGAAAGCATATATGTCAAGGAAATTACTTCTTTCACTTTCATAGTGAGTTTTGTTATTTATGCTGTCAATTCTGTCTAATCCTTTGCTAACTCTGACTAGAGAGAACTAACAATTTGTCCCAGTATCCTAATCAATCAACAGGATGTGTAAAAAGAGCTAATAATGTCTTGTATTTCATTTTCTAAAGCAATGATAAAAATCTACGTTTTAACTGAACGACTTAGGAAAAAAGATGTGTTCAGCGACTATCGAATTTTCATAAGTTTCTTTAATGAAAATACGATATCTCAAACGGAAAAATCTCCCACCCTAATTTTCTTATTCAGAACACAATAAAAATTCGTCTTTAGACATGACATTTATTTTTCTATTACAGATTTTCGGTATAACTGAAGTTGTATCGTCTTTGAAGACCAGAATTTCAGGGGTTATATTCTTCTACTGAATGATTGCACTGTAAGCAGATCAAAGTAACTTTGAAACGACTTACAAATAATAATAAATAATAATAATAATAATAAATCGAAAACTTGATGATAAAATTAAAAAATTAAGTTTAGCCTGATACTTTTCCAAATCTTCAACGCTGAAACCATCTCACACTTTTTTCCTTAAGCTTGAGAACCACTGTATTAGTGATCATTCATTCATTCAACAAGTAATAGCAATAATCAGTTTTGTTTTTTTAATAGCTAATGTCGGAATCTACTAAATCAAATCCTAGTGAAAAGAGTCGATTTTTGTTTTTAATCAACGTATCAAAATTAATTATTCATTCAATAGCATTTACCATACTTTGGTTTTTATGCAAGTAACCTTTTAATAAATGTTACAGAAACTTTATTATTTCACTATATGCTTCAGAAAGTAAAGTCGAAATAATCATGTCTGTCTGACGGTTAGGGAATAATGGCTAGTTAATCACAATTTATCCTAGGTTTGACGAATTTATTTCCAATTGATTGTGGATAAGTGTTGAATTTATGAATCTTCATAGCACTTGAGTACTGTAGATAACCGATAGTAGCTACCCAAACTATAATTTTCAAACTTAAAACGAGAGGCTTCCCAAAGGTTATGGGCTTTTTTTAAAACTGAATTTACATTCATAATACAGTTTTCAATTGACGATATCAGGTCTATTCAAATCCTCCATTTCCCAGATCGTTTTACCTTGTTTTCGTTTACCATCGCGTTATCTTGTTGCACATGTGTACAATTAGAACTATCCTGGGAATGTAGATAAGATTTGGGAAGTCGAAACGTCACGTCTTCCACGTTGGCAGTCGATCGATGACCTTGGCCTGGTGAATGGATGCAATGCGGATGCCAGGCATCTTCCAACAAGATCTTTCCAATAGGATTAAAGAAAACAGCGGGAAACAAAAGCAAACAAGAAATTGTTAAACTGTTCTGATCAGATCTGATTAAAATACGAATATATAACCGATCTTAATTAAACTTAAGTAAATCTAATCCTTTAATTTTCGGAGGAATTTCTCTGTAAAGTCCTGTCAAAGTCCACTGATTTACAAGGAAAATTTGTGAAATGGGGGTGGGGGTTAATATTAATAAAAAAAAACGGCCGATTTTTTAAGTGGCGATATTTTAGAAGAACTGCAAATTATCTGTGTGAAATCACGAGACTACCTCCCTAGCAACACAGTCACGATGGAGATATCAAATTCCTATATCTCTCCCGTAAATAGCAGAGAGGAATTAAAATTCGAAATTAATTGTTCAATGATTATGGAACTTCGGATAACTACAGATATTCCAAACAATTCATTCATAAAACATATGTCGAGACAAAATACGTACATCTTATTGTGAACTTCATGAAATAGACATACAGAAATTGGACTAGAAAAAAAATAAAATAAAAGGATTTCTAAGTTGATCTAGATTACTACGTTTCGGAATTTTATTACATAGTGTAGTTCTTTCTAAATTGCAATAGTTTAATATTTATATTCAAATTTAATGCATTGTAAAGTTTCTTATCTATTAAAATTTTCAGACTTAATAATTTCTAATTAATAATAATAATATTAAATTTAATTACAACCAACTAATACGATTAAATTTAACGCAAGTGTCAAGATAAAAATAAACATCCTAAGTGCCTTCAATCTATTTTAAAATTGAAATTTTAATCGCTTTTATTTACTTATTTTCCGGTGAAAGTTCAAACTACTCGGTGTTGATTTATCTTCAATAGTGGTTGTTAAAATATTTTTAGTAGTCACCTGATATTTCGAGTTTGATGACGTATTTCCAAGCGAAACATTTGTGACGCTCATAATGCTAGAGATTTCTCATAATGCCAGGGATATTTATATGATATCAAAAGTACCCACGGTAATGCTCGTCAAAAGGGTTGAGAAACACTGTCGTAACTAAGCCAAAAATTATATTTTATACAAATACAAATTGCATTTATTTCAGTTTAACTGAAGTAAAATATTTAGTCCTTCAGTAGCTTGATGGAAAAGCTATCTTGCTTGAGCCCGCCGAAATTTTCTTTTCTCATTTTAATTTTACTCGATTTAAAATAACTTAAAATAAACACAAAATTGTTTCATTGAATAGTTTTAGAGGGGCAAAGATCATGAAAAATGTACATAGTTTACATAGTTAAACGGGGAAAAAAGTTAGCTCCTTTCAAATAAAAATCATTTTACGCCACTGACATCCATATTATAAAGGTGCAAAAATGGCGTCATTGGAATTATTACATGTGGTCTATGATCGACCTAGATAAAACACACAAATATAATGATTTAAGTTTATTGCAATTTCCTAGTTTTTTTGTTAAATAATTACCAATGTGAAAGTTTATTGCCCAGTCTTATTATTCCACTTTTAACATTTCCCTCCTTGTTTTGTCTGTTTGTAGGCACATCAAAGCTCATTTATTTCGATCTTCATCCCTTTAAAAAAAAAATCCAAAAATTCCTCACTAAAGATGGCTGAACTGATTAATTTGAAATTTGGTAAAATGATTACTTATGATCCAACTTAAAATATACGCACAATTCTTTGGTGCGTACTCTCACCCTAGTCGTGAAAACTGATACAGAGGTGCTGCATGCCCAGTCCCCATTACGAGATGGATAACTGAAAGTATACTTAGAAATATCTAGAAACACAATGGACACGCACAATCTAGATTGTTCACTCCGCACGTTAAAGAAAGTTTAATAATTATACTTAGAAATACTTTATGTATAATCCTAAAAAAGAAAAACAAAATTATGAATACGACCTGACACAATTTTTAGCTTTAGAAATGCTAAAAATGTAAATCCTAAATATCTTTGGTTTCTACATAATATAAATTTTACAATAGAAACTGGAAATACATTGATGCTGGGATGGCACGTAGTCCTCCAATTCAGAATCCATTACCTACAATTACAGTTTAGGCCCCGATGTTCGGAATTTCAAATTCAATTGTTTAGCCATTTTTCTAAATTCAACAAATTATTGCTAATTCCAAACAGAACTTAATGTTCCAAGAAATGTAACAGCAGCTAAACTAGATTTGGTTCCTGGAAGAACATTTTTATGGCTTTCGCTATCGAAGTACTTAAGCAGAACATGTGACTTCTACAAATTATTACTGATCAAATTAACAGTCTTTCAGGTTACTATGATTTGTAATTGCTTTAAGCATTTCTAGAAGTTCTGAAGCTATCTGAAGTGAATAAAATATATCTGTAATAATGGCAAACTGAAAATAAATAATAAACTGTTTAAAAAAAAAAAAAAAAAGTTCACATTTTTTTTTTCCACTTTTTGTAATAACATTATAAAGTATTATATTAATGAAAAGTGTTCCTTCATACAAAAAATGTGTTTTAAATGTAATTTAATCGAATAGAATAAAGTAACAGGAACCTAAAAAGTCTGGAAATTTTCTCCGTTTCCATAATGATCTCAAGTAAAGAATTTGGCTGCTTTTATTATTACTACTATTATTATTAATTTGGATAGAAATTCAAATAATATTCAAGTAGAATATACATTTGCAGCATCTCAACTGATAAATAATTTTCTTGACAGTGTTTTTTGCATTCTTAACTTTCATAAATCTTAAAATGTAATAAGTAATGTAAATAATACTACATATTATCTAATTAAGACTTTCATACTTCTCATTTATCTTTCTCATTGATTGATTAAAAAACAAATAAACATTGAAATTTAACCCTTTTTTAATAAATAAAAAATAGCTAGCATTAAATTTATAGTTAAAATAATAGTATCTCCAATATTACAGATGTGGAGATGACAAGTGCTACTGGGTCACATGATATGAATCGAAACGCGCAGGAGGGTAATGAGATGGAAAGAGGGATGAAGGAGAAGAGGGGTCCAGTTGCTATAATGGAAGCCAGAACTCCCTCAAACAAAAGCCAGTGCCTTCCCCTCGCGTACCTGACACATGCTAGGCCTGCGGATAATAGACTTGATAGCTCCAGGAATTCACGCCACTGCTGGGAGCCTCGCTGTGCAGCTATACAACGATATTCAGGATAAATCAAATAATATAAAGCTCTTAGTTATTCGAGATTGTAAAAAATATAGAAAATTCTCTTTTAATTGTAAGGATATCTGTCTATAAAAATATCCCTTAATTAGTAATGAAAATTCCATATTCCGAGATTTCTAAAAATGAGTGTTTGAAAACGTTCCAAAAATTGTAATTGTTCCTCCTGTTTGTTTACTAATTTGAATAAAATTTAGGAAAGAATGAGAAGGCACTGTAAATCGGACATTTGTCGTATTGGACAGTATACTGTCACCTACAGTGTTTTCATAGCAGCAAAAAAATAAACATCTTATGGAAGTAATAACTAGGGAAAAAAATATCTTAAAATATATCTCTTTACCAGATTGAAGTGAGGAATCTTAGTCAATTAACTGTTTCTTAATGAGATTTATTTCCTTAATAATTTAATAGTGAGAATAAGTAATGCACAAAATGTTCTTCCAATTTCACGCTCCTGGTTTAATTATTGATACAACTGACGGCATTACGGCAGTTTGTTGTCATATTATTTCCACGAAGATCGATTAGTTCGTCCAGCAGCGGCTCAATATGAAGCACGTACCTGGTACGATTAAACCATAGTTCCGACCACTGAATGAAATCGGCGCTGACGTAATCCTGCAAAAACACCCGCTTCATTACCTAGTGGAGAAATAAAAAATCCCTCGCTTTCTGAGTCTTTATTTCCAAAAACCACCTGTCAAAAAAACCCCAACGAAATTCGACAAATAACACAGAATGGGGAAAAGGAATATTTTGAATAACAATCGGTTGAAGTAACAATACGTGGAAACAACTTGATCTAAATTTAACAGCTGACGTTCGAGCCCAACTGCCTTATTTATCTTAATCTTTACTAATGGGGATTGTTCAAAAAGATTGAAGAATACTGTGTCTTTGTTTCTATCAATATCACAGTGATTATTCAAAGTTAACTGACGTGTAAGTAAATAAATCAATAATTTATAGTAGTTCAAAATAATTCAATGTCATCTGCATTAAATGTGCGCTCTTCCTTCAGAATGATTTAATATTAAAATCCAATTTACTACTACATTTCATATTAAAATACAGTGTGTCCTAATAACCCATTTACTGAAATATATGGGAAAATTTGCCCATTCATTTCAGTCTATTTTGTCTATTCATTCAAAGTCCAAAGAAGAACAGTGGATGCTTCAAATATTACTATGTAGTTCCTTCCCTGATATAGTAATTCTTATTTTTTTTTAATGAATTTTCTGAAAATCGCTGATATAAAAACGATAAATAGTACTGAAAGTTACGAAAAATTTTTCTATAACTTAACAAAAAGATGTGTAAATAATACAAGAATGCAATTAGAATATTCAAAATCGTCCGGTAATTTCACAATAGAGTTAAAGTGAAAGGAAAAAAAATCATAATTCCTTTCGTCTTAATTAATTCATAAGTAATTACTGACTACATTGACTAAGTTATTATTCCTAATTAATTAAATAAATTAATTGATAAGTAATAAGTAAAAACAAAAAAAAACCAGATTTATTATAAAAAAAATAACCTTAAAATACTCATACAATAATTGTAAGTATTTGAAGATGGATTGAGGTCCAGAATTCAGTAAAACAACCATCCGCTTGATTTTTTGTTATGATACAAAAAGATGAATAAATTTTATATTTATTTTCCACACTTTCCCCGTTTCATGAAACCTAACCTTTTTTTTTAAAAAAACTCTTATTTTAATTTTCCTTCGTTCGTTATTTAACATCTTCCAATGAACTTCAGAGGACAAATTATGATCTTTGATATCCATGAAAGTTTCTTCGCAATTTATTTCGATGTATATTAAAACTTATATTAAAACTATTTTTAACTTCAAATTCCAGAAAATTACTGGTAAAAGTCTAGTTTGTCTTTGACGCTTTTTTGTATTTCCCTTTCCATATCGCGCCCCAAACCTCAACGATGTTAGAAATATTAAAGCTTTAGAATGGGGATTCTACTAAAATTTGGACCACAGGGAGAGACATTAACAAAAAAATCCCCTCCTGAAAGTGCACATTCGGTTTAAATCATATCGATACAATTACTTCTTTTCATGAATGTCATCGGAAGCAGATTATATATTTACGTAACGGACAACAGGCTTCTTTCAGCCTATCTCCAACATTTAGAAATTCCTATTATTGTAATGGGAAGTTTCACGTTTCTCAAATGCGCAATTTCAGTGTTGTAAAAGATTTGTTTTTTTGTTTTTTTTTAATCAGATTAAATTGCTCAATGTTAAAATGTCTGAAGATTTCAAATCTTAAATATAAATAAATAAATAAATAAATAAATAAATAAATAAATAATCTTTAAATTTTGTTGAACGTGGAATATGCCAACATTGCAACTAATTTAACGTGTTAACTTACAAAAAGAAATGTCTAAAGGAATACAGGTTTTCAACTAAACCTGTTTCATTTAGAAAATAGTTTCGGTTCCGTCAAAAATATCTATAAATTTTGCCATTAGTTAAGACAGAAATCTACAGGATGTATTATTATTATTATTATTATTATTTTCGTTATAAATTTTTGAGTTTTGGTTATAGTTTCCTAAATATTCTTACCTTAAATCCAATCTTTTCCTTTAAAAAATACTACTAGAAATTGTTTGTGAAAATGAAAGACCTTCCATCACAAGCAGCGGTAGGAACCAAGGCTATTTAACAAGGATATCAAGAAGTAAATAAAAAAAAAAAAAGGTTGGTTTTTTTTTTTTTTCGTTTGTTCGCTCTCTTTCGTTCAAAGTTGTTCTTAAAACTAATAAAAGCTCATTACTACAATTCAAAGCTTTAGAAAAAAAATTCACCACTTTTTTTTTGTGCCCCTAACAGTTTTACTTTAAACCTACGTAAAAGGGATAAACAGAACGTGAAATTAGCGGAGTTGTGTGAAAGAGAAAATTGAGAACGCCAACATAGCATATCCGGGTCAACAACAGAGAGTTCATAAAAAAAAAAAAAAAAAAGCTACTCAAGGCGTAAAGAAAACGTTGAAAATTATCTAAACAATGTGAAACGATAAACAATGTGTCAACTTAGCGACAGAATTAATAGTTTTTGTCATTTACAAGAGGTGTGATTGTAGAAACGTTCATGGAACTAGCAGATTGTAACATTTTCCCAGATGATTTCTAATTCTTTTCTTTCAACTCCGTTTTTTTTTTTTAATTGGGATATTAACATAATAGAAACAGAAACTACGATATTTCTAAATTTCAGCCTTATGAAATGTACACCTCATTGCAAGAACTAAGAACATTCAAAGAAATATCAATACAAAGTATTTATTTGCAGGAATCCGAGTTTTTGAATCATGCTCTTACTTTTACTATCTATCTATTTCTTCCTTCAAAGAAAAGTGTCTCAAAATCAACGTCAGAACGGCATTCCTCTAACAGTGGACTATATAATGGTTTATGGATTTAATACTTTAACTAGATCATTATCAAATATTTTCAGCACACTAGTGTGGAGGGCCTTTCCTTTTCCTCCGCAAAAGTCTTGGTATAAAGCTTCTTTATTCAATCGAATCCCACAATTTTTAATTCCTTACCATCTTCTACCAATATTAGGACTTTTCATACCTGGGAATTCAGATTAGATTTTCTAATGAGTTGTGTTCGTTTCTTGTTGTCGCATTATTTATATAATCATTTTTCCATAAATAAATAAAAGTAGAACCACTTCATTAAAAAAAAAATAATTTCATATTTTTGAGCTTTTAGCAATTACAGTACAATACAATTGGCAAACTTTTTTTTTTAATAAATAGTTGTAGTTGAATAAAGTTAAATAATATTAAATTAAGTTTTATCATTATTTACTAAACAGACTCAAGAGCCGAAGTATTAGGCCTGTTAATTTTATATAATCAATTATAATGCTACAGTATTACAATATTTTAGAAATGGCGTTATTAAAAAACAATCATTTTGCTCATGAGTCGGATTTGGTAAATAACGATAAAACCAAACAATTTAATATAAACTTAATAAATTTTCTGTTAAAATGTTAACCTTGTAATAAAAAAATATAAGCCATGACAGTTACAATTCATACAAGTGACACCTGCGACTGTAAGTACCAATTAAAAACAGGCGTTTTTTGGAAAATTTCAATAGACATTTCATTCAGCTATGCCTCGAAGATAATTTTATCTTTTTTGCTTGTTTATTCAATAATTCTGTTCACACACAAAAACAAAATACTCACCAACACTACAATTAAAAAGTCCACTTTAAAGATATTTTCTGTTTTTAATAATGATATTTTGATTTACAATACTAGTCTATTTTGTTATAGATAGATGGAGTTTTTTTGTTTTTTTTTCCTCGGAATGGTTATTGACGCGTGGGTGGTACAGTTGGAAAATTCTGCAATGAAGATTGAAATTGCAACAGAGGAGAAGCGCGTGATCAGATCAAACAAGGGACCACATGGTAGAAGTATAGGTAGTTTCTGTCACTTGGATCAAAGCCATCTAATTAATAACGCTGTAATAATAATGAAAGAGCTTTATTCATTGAGTCCGTTTTTCCAAAAACACACACACATACACTCAAAAATCACAAGAAAGTAATATTCAGGATCTCTAACAATATGTTTTTGTAAATATCCTACAATATAAAATGTTAACTATAAAATATCACTTTGTGAACAAACAAATAAGAAAATATCTTACAACCCATAAATGTACAGTTATATTTAAATAAATAAATTATAAACAATAAAAATCGTTTTCAAAGAAAAATATGTTAATTCGAATGATCAACATTCGATTGTAGAATATCTTAATAACACATCAAATAAAGTTATTCTGTTATTAAGAAAATACCTTTATAATATCAACATTCTTGTAAAACAGCACATATTTTCTTACATTTATTCACAGGCATTTTAGTTTATTACTGATAACTTACAGTAAAAAAAAATGCATAAGAAAACAATTTTTTAACAGTATTAGTTTTTTTTTTACATAGTTCAAGTAAACATGTATTGAATTAATTACGATCAAGAAAAAAATGTCAGTCTCTTCCCAAAATAAAATCATAAATATACTGTTATGTGATGTTTTTCAGCAACGTTTAATTACTCAAAAATTATAAAGAAAATCTAAAAAAAAAAAAAAATGATAATAAAAGCAAGCTGGTTGCCATATAAATGAATAAGAATAAGTTTCTTTAGATAAGTATTTTGAAGCCGTGATCTGAAACGGGTAAAATATTTATTTTACCAATGATAGATGTTTAGTTTCGCAAAGGGAATTCGACAAACTGACCTTGGTTCCGGTGCCGGCGAATCGATATGACCTACATCACACTGGAAGGAAAGGTTTCTCCCCAAATTCACAAAATGTAATGTTTAAAAATAACATCGTTAAGCGATCTTACATTAAAAGCCTATCTGTATTAAACTCCTTCATGTTTATGAAAATTACAAAAAGTAGACTTACAGATAAAACCGAGACCTTCTAAAAAATTTTCGGATGAACAGCAATTCAAACTGGGGATTTTTTTTTTTTTTTGATTAATGTAAGCTAACTGCAGTTATTCTAATGTTATTTAATGATTTTTTTCTTTTTAACGAATGACATAACAAGATTTTAAAAAAAAATACTTCGAAAAATAAATAAATAAATAAATAAATAAATAAATAAATAAATAAAAAATGAATGAAGGTATAAAAAGTTTGTTTCCGTCCATCTCCCCGCAGAAAGTTTAAAAATAAAAAATAAAATAAAAACAAGGATTTATATATATATATATATATATATATATATATATATATATAATCGAACAAAACTTAAAGCATACACTTCGAGTTTCGCAAAGCAAAGATTTCAATAAAAAGTTTTGCAATTTAGAAAAGTAAAGAATATAAGAATAAATTTAGGTAATTTGGTTGTGGTTTTTTGAATAGTCTTGAAATATTGCATTTTTGTTTTCTAAATTGTTTCTAAAATTTGCCGCTGATGACGTAAAGATAGATTGGCTATCTTTATATATACATTTGAATTTCGATCTTGTTACTACAGTGCTATTAGTTTATTTACTGTTTCATTTAGTCTTTCTTCTTTTTTTTTTTTTTTTTCAAAAAATTACGCACGCAAAAGATGCATGAATCTGTTTAAAAAAATAAATAAATAAAGGAAGGAAGGAAGTAAAAAGTAATAATAATAAAAAATCAGTTATTCTAATATTTGGAATCACAGAAACAAATCGATTCACTCACAAAATAATCAATTATACAAGAAAACAATCAATTACTGAATACTTTTTTTTTCTAATGTAGTTAA
The DNA here is from genome assembly GCA_023159025.1 of Thereuonema tuberculata. NCBI lineage: Eukaryota > Metazoa > Arthropoda > Chilopoda > Scutigeromorpha > Scutigeridae > Thereuonema > Thereuonema tuberculata. The sequence goes on from JAFIDM010009631.1 coordinate 197,527,293, forward strand.
GACAACGAATACAATGGTCATGAACTAGCAAAGAAAATTTCTGTTTTTCGAAAATATTTACATTAAGAAGTTTAATTTTTTTTTTTAACAATACATATATGTGTCGTTGAAATATTATATACGAAGATATGAGTAAGAAACAAACATCATTGCGTGATCTTATATCCTTTCTATTTATATACAGTGGTTCCATTTTTAAATCCGACAACATTAAAAATTTGTCTTCTATACCCTAGCAAGAACAGCTGCTGTTAAAGATGCAGAATAGCAAAACTTCAATATAACCTTGAAATAACTGAAGTGAAAACTCATGCTAAAGCCTAACTTACGGGAGCCATTTATACAAATTTTCTTCACTGAATTGAAAAGATCCAGACTTAATTTGTAAAGCCCCAAATCTAGTTCAAAACTGAACACATTTCAACGAAGGGAACAAACATCGTCCTAAATCCAGAAATGTAGTTACTAATCAAATGTAAGGAATGTAGTCTAAGGAAAATAGTATCTCTACACAATCGTTTGAGAATCAGTTCAAAATGGAATATGTAAAAAATAATAAAAAGAAAAAGAAAAGGATTTCTGTAAAGGAAATGGTAATGTAGGGTAAATTTGAAGGAAGAACCGAAAAAAATATACTTTCGTTGAAGTAATAATCTTTTACTTTTGATGCAAAGTTTGGAGTTAATGACAAATAATTTTAGTTCACTAACTATGAATGTTCACTATTTTCTTGAAAAGATATGTAATTGTACTTTCAAAATGAATAGACAAACGCATTGCTACAGAATAATAAGTAAATACCGGAAATATTGAAAAGAGGATTATATTTAATACGCATGTTTCAAAATAAGCTAATTTTTTTGCTGTTAAAGTCTATTCAATTAGGCCTCTTTTACCCTTTTAGAAAAGTCAAACACAAAAATATTGACAGGCCTTTTTTTTTCTGCCCTTAGTTTACTTCGATTGCTTACGTGAGACTTACGGAGAGAAGCGCAGCGTCGCTACGGGTCTGCGAAACATCGAAAGCGATGGAAAGGCGACGTATCAGCAGTTCGACGGAACAGATGGGGGTGAAAATCAAAACGGGTACGCCGTGCTCCTAGGCGGTGGGTGGAGATTCGGTCGGAATAGGGTTACGAGTTTTGTAGGGGTGCTTCTGACTGGGGATCGTATCCATAACTCCTAAAGGTGTGCGGGTGCAAGCGACCGACGAGCGCCGCCGTCCTGTGAAAGCGTCCACCAACATGGCTGCCGCGTTCTCATTCATGGATCGGCGCATTCACTCGGGGAAGTGGGCTGCGACCACTGCAGTGCATGGGGGGGAGGCAGGGAGAGATAGAAAAGAGGCACTGTCGACGCACGCGTGTGCGATTATGTGGCGCTCATCGATCGGACGAGTCCAACGACACAGAAGGGAAGGGAGGTGTTCGAGTAGAAGGGGGGGAAAGTTGTCCAGTGTCCGAAAAGCTCCGCCCGGGATGCACCACTGCCAGACTGTGGTGGAGGGGAGACAACCAGAGGTGGTTCTCGCATTTTGGGACGAATCCATTTCGCACGAAATGGGGTGTCTGTTTCCTTCCCTAATTGACCCGTGTTCCAATTAGGAATCTTGTTTTCCCAATGAAATCATTTCAGATTCTTTTATTTTGAAATGTTCTCATCATATGCGACGAACTTGTTTTAAGCGAAAAAAGGAGTAAACATTAAAATTTCCGTCTTACAGAGAACCGATCTTTATGATAAAAAGAAATATCCACATATCTTAGTAAATATGTCTTAATCAGAGCAAACAAAACACACACGTCAAACAAATTTCAAAAGCTTTTTTTTTTTTTTTTTTTTTGCCCCTCAACCGATCATTTAACATCTGCTATAGCTTATTTGTCGCAGTAAATGAAAATTTTTTGGAATGTTTGTCCCACATGTGACGATTGCTTATCTTATCTCGTACAGACAAGACTATTTTCCGGGAAAAAAGAAAAAACAGATAAGATGATGTAATTTTTTTCATCAAATAAAGCCGGATTATATTTCCTGATTTTCTATAGTTTAAGAAAAATCGTCTGGTTTAACAAAACCCAAATTAGCCGGGAAAAAAAGCACGAACGAAATATTCTCTCAAAACCCTTAGAAAAACAACCCTGTCTCTAACAATGCAATTAAACAAGTGTCATATATAATAATCTTACAATTAACAAAATATATCAAAATAATATAATATCTATAATGAAGTTGTTGTTAATTTCAAAGCTGTTGTTAATTACGAAAATTGTAGGCCTAATCTCAATGAAAATGTGTCGACTGGCTTATCAAAAAAACACAAAGATAATCAAGGAAATTGTAGTACATTTTCAATTTATTAATAAATAACTCTCGGCTTATTCAACAATAAAAAACAGGAAGCAAAACCAACTTTTATTTGGTGCTTTTTTTTTTTAATTTAATCTGAGACAATACTGCTTTTGATTGTAAATTATGTCCATTTGGAAGAGAAAATCTCGCGAGTTATTTTCCTGTCCGTGATAACTATTTACACCAGCACGATGAAATTTAAATGATAGTTTTAAGACTATTCCCTGTGGTGTTTTTTTTTTTTTAAAAAAATTCAACTCACGTTAATATGTATTAGAAACGCGTTGAAAGTACGTTAAGCTAAAGCATAAATACCGTAACACATTTTATGGACATCCGTCCGACCGTTTAGCGTAATAGGTGAAAAAAAAAAAAAAAAAACAAGAAAAAATGTTTAAATAGATAGTTAAAAAAATTAAGTTCTAATTCGATAGTTAGGGTAGCAACTATATCTTTTTGCTATTCTATTAAAGTTTAATACCCTCAAGTGAGTTAATGCGTGTCAGCACTCTTTTCGCAAATTCACACAATTAAACTACAATAATATATATAAAAAAAAAATTAAGCCGTGATGTTTTTAGACTGAAATAAATAAAAAAATCCGTGACTGATAATATAGTGGCAACAATAGAAATTCTTTTCATTCTTCTAACAAACGAATTGTGTAAAATGTAGAGATGACAGCTTATGATGAATTGATGACTTCATGATCGAAGATTAATTTGAGAGGAAAAAAAAATTATATGAATGCAACGAGTTCAGCTTCTTCTCGCAGCAACTTATTGATCATCCAAGTTGAAGCCAACGACCCAAAAGAAGATTAACAAGTTTCTATGAACAAGCTATTAATAAGTCACGCCACAAAGTTTAAAAAAAAAAAAAAAAAAAGTCATCTTTAAAATGACTTTAAATTTGGTTATTCTCTTTTTACCTTCGTAATTATCTTTTTTCTTTACGCTTCTGGATTTTAATGACTTGTTTTCCGCTTTCGCTATTAAATGACGGCGATAAATTAACCAATGCCGTCAAAATTGTCTCCAGAATAGTCCCCTTCAATTAATAATCGACATCACGCAATGAAAACTATCCAATTAATTAAACAGAATAGGATGAACTAACTATATCCCCGTCCTCCAACTTCGAAAATCATTCATTGTAGCCGGCTTAGCATTGTTTTTTGTTTTATTTATTTATTTTAATTAATAGTAACTTCAGTGGGATTTTTGAGATGTAATAAGATATGCTCACTTTAGCTATCTGGACCGTAAGACCAGATTACGAGAACGGTTATTGTGGAATTATAGTAAAATTTAAAAAATATTGCTCTCGTCTTTCTATCAGTCTAAAAAAAAAAAAAAAATGCTACTATGTCCCGGATTACGGCACAGAGTAAAACGCTACTTCTACGCTTAGTCGGGAGGGAGATGAAGTCAATCATTCAGTTAAAATAAAAATCCACTAAAATCTGATATAGAATTCAAACCAACATTAGGTCCTTTACGATTAGGTCATAATTCGTAGTTATCTCTGAAAGTAATAACATTCTTGTTAATTAATTAACATAAATAATAACTATACCGATGATTCAAGATGAAATGTCTAGTAATTCTAAATTGTTAATATTTGGAGATCTGCCATTGTTGTTATATATTTGACAAAGCTACTATGTTGTAAATGATTGAATTACCTACGATTTCTCATTGAAAGAATGAACTATTCTATGGATTGTCAGAGATTGTTGTAAAAGTTGCTAAATGTGAAAGCAAACAACGTATCATTTGCTACATAAAAACCAAATACAGTATTAATTTAAGAATTAGTGAGACAGGGTTAACGTATTAAACTTTATTCCAGGAATTATTCATTTCGCTTTGGAAAAGAAATAATAATGATCATGAACTAATTATTAAGTATTAATTTAACTAATTATTAATTTTGATTTTTCAAAATTAATAAATATGATGATATGTAGTGTTTACATTTATCACACTATTACAGAAATAAGAATATAATCTCAAAGTATTTTCGAGAGACTTGCAGAAAACGAGTGTGTAACATTTACAAATAGAGTATATATTGCAATTTACATAACTTTTAAGAAATATCATATTTGATTTGATGAACCAATCTTATACATTGAAGGATATATATATTTCCAAATGGCATTCTCCATAGTAATTTCCTAATTATGACATTTCCAATTCTAAACTCACATTTTTCTGAAATTCCTATCCATTCAAATGTCTTCTGCCGCTCCCCTAAGTTGGAACCAATCAGCAAACGGATTTCTCAACCATTTCCTTTCTACCTTTTTCCCTGAAGTCATAAACTAAACGTGAAACTTGTTCCACTAGTTTTTATTCTCTCATAGTTAGGAAACTAATACAGACAGACATTGCTTAACAGCAATACAGCAAAATAATTCAACAAGATTTAATTCATTGATTTCTGGAAAAAAAAAAATAATTAATTTGGCTAAATTAATTAAAAAATCATCTCTGTATCAAACTATAATTAAATTCATAATAATTTCAATTTCTTGTCGTACTCAGCGAGACAGACAATGCCTTTGCTTAATTTAAGAGGCTTTATAGGATTCCTAACCTTTCTTGTATATTTATACTATATTTTCAGTTTTAATCTTAAAAATCAACTTTCTGAGTTTTATGATGGTGGATTCAGAGGAAAAAGTAGGATGACATCAATTTCGAGAAAATTAAAAAAATTACTTGGAAATATTTAACTAATATCTTGCCTTGAATTAACTAGTAACATTTCTTTATGATGTAAATTCATAATTCATAATAATTCTTAATGAGCCAGTAAGGGGGGAAAAATGCATTTATCCACTGAATGTAAAGAATACATATAACCAAGTAACCAATTTCTTTTAGCTATGACAGATCAGATAGCACTGCTTTCCAGATCTATGTCAAGCTGTGATCTTTACAAAGTAGGATTTAAATTTAACCATTCAGAAGCTACTTGCAGCGCTTTTTAGAAGACCATAAAGATTGGTAAGGCACTGTCTTCATGTTGGCGCAGAATATGCAGAATTTAATTTAATAAAAATGCTTTTCAATTTTTTTTTTTGTCTTTTAGGATTGACTTTAATAATGTTTCTCTTTTCATTTCAATGTTTTATGAACCACTTCTTTGCCAAAAAACTTTTACAAAAACTTAAGGTGAAACTATTAAAGAAAATATAAATAAATAAATAAATAATAATGGAATTGGAACCGAACTTTTGCTTTACGAAATCCTGATCCGCATTCATATGTAAACACAATTTGAGATGTAAATCCGGTAGTCGTGTGTTAATAAAATGTAACATACAAATGAAGTTTTCCGAACAACATTTATCGAATAACTGCTAAAAATAGATTTCGGTACAATGCTTTGATTGGTTTTCTGGTTCTTTTAAAAAAAATAAATTTGGCAAAATTGTTTATCCAACACCAAACCATCACATTCTATCGTTTATAACTGAATAGAACAATCCTTGCTTTGTCTAGAATTGGTGGCAGCTGACATTGGGATTGTTGCTCAACCATCAGCCAATCGTTTGCCAGTGTCTAATGACGTAACAAAGAACTCATTGTTGGCATCAAAGCAAACCTCCACAAACACTAATAAACATTACTAGAGAGGGGAAAAGACTCAGGAGGGGAAAGAGACCATTGCCAAAAAGATCTGTGAAATTGTCATAAAGGAGGAATTTTAAATGACCCTTTCCTTATGGATCCTCTTCACGAGATCACGGATGTGCGTTTAAGGAAACGACCAACATCCGGTATGTGGATGCGGCTCTCAGCTTGAACTGAATGGTCACTCTTCGTTGGAAGTAAATTCCGATAAAAGGAATAATTGAATTAATTATCTTCAAATCTGTCTCATCATCTTCATATCTTTTGATCCATATAATTAACTTAATTTTTATCTTTAAAAAAAAAAAAAAAGGAAAGAAAGAAACTCATTTAAAAATTCCCTTGCATTAATAGTAGTTGCAAATATTGCAAATGTTATTTTTATAAATATTTAAAGATGAATTTCAAATAACCCACCTAAGTTACTTGGAGTAAGTAATACAATATAAAGCAAAAATTATTCATTCTTTTTTTTTAGATACTCTTTTCTGTATATATAAAGGAAAATCGCTCATTTGCTGCAACAACGGCATAACTCAAAAAACATTATTTTCCAGAAAATGAGTTTAAAAGTTTTGAAAATTGGTGAAATATGACCATTACAATTTTACAAAATACCCAGGGGCTAAGAAATAAAATTGGGTTCAGAACAGTCTTAATGCAGACCCTATCTCAGTTCAAAATATGTGAAATTTAACTTACAGTAAAAGTATGTTAACAAATCAATAAGCAAATCAACGATTAATCTTTTGGAACCCGTCTAGTCTGGAGCCAGAACCAAAAGATCTATAAAATCTGGTCTACATTCAACAGAATTGCTATTAGCATTGTATGATAAGATAATCAATTAATAGAATACATCTTTCAGTGACATTTTAAAATTACAGAAAATAGATAATGGATTTTTAAAAAGCTCCTTATTTCTTTCTTTTTTATTTTTAACAGAAAACAATAAAAAAACTGATAGTTTTTATATTTTGCCGTTTTGTTGTTTCAATATTTCAAGAAATTCAATATCTACAAAGTTTTTAGCTAATCATGATTTTTGAAGTGACCAAAATAATTGGCCGATTAAAACCGAATTTAGTTTTTATGTAAGGAATTCGAAACCCAGTAGCTTTAAAAGGTTAGTTAAAGAAAATCGTTTTTTAGGGATAAAAGATAGAAAAGCATAAACAGAAAAACAAAAGAAAAAACAAACAAACTGCTAAATGTGTATTTTGTGCCCATTTGGAAAAGTAGATGGTTTTTATTGATTTTTATTGATATGTAATCCATTTGGACACCAAAATATCAGAACAATTCGTCCATGATACATTTCTAAGTTCAAGAAGCAAGTTTTTCTTAATGCCTTTATGCATTCATAAGCAAAATCATTTAAAACTATATTTATCAGTAGCAAAGTAGCAAAAAGAGATTTTAAAATTTAAATTGTTCCACCCACTTTGCTGCACCCAAGATAGACATGCCCAGAGCAATCGCACCAGTTGCCTTTTCTAGCTAACTGCCGCTAACTTTTATATAAAACACTCGCAATAGAATATTATTCGCAGTAGCTGAAGGTTGAACATGGCTACCTTTCTTACATTCTGAGATTGTAAAAACCTGAAATAACTTTTATTTTCTTAACGATCATTACATCCCTCGGCATTTAGTCTCAGTTGTTCAAAAACACTTGAAAAGAAAGAAATGCTGGAATTTCTATTTTTATAGAAACCGTTAAAATCTTAATAAATTAAAGCCCGTCAGTGAATGACGTCATTAAAATCGCATTGTGCGTTTGTATTGTGCGCAACATGTTAAGCTCATTTCACTAATTAGACAAACAATTGCTAAATCTCTAAAGGTTAAAAGGAACAAAATTTCGAAAACAAATGAATTATTCTTATCTACTAAATAAATTCCGCCAAATTAATGGAAAATTTCAAAACAACGAAACCTGCAACGAACTTCATTTAAAATAAAATAAATATAAAAAGTTGAAATATATACTACGTAACAATACAATATTGAAAAAAAAACAAAAAACAGTTTATTAGAAAAATGACGCAGACAATGATATTAAAATCCTGACTGTTTTTCAATTCGGTGATGTAGAGGTTTGGGGTCCCACGCTTTTCTTCAAATTTCTTTATCACTTATGATTATTTAATACTTTTTAAAAAGTAACCAAAAGCTAATGTAATAATTTATTCATTATTAATGTATTCTTAATCAATATATTTGGTATCAATTAAACGTTTTTAGTAGCCTAAAACTACTTCTTCAATTATTTTTTTTTAATATCAAGAAAAGCATACAAAATTTTGTAAATCGTAATTTATGTTTTGTTCTTGTTAGTTTGCAGATATAAACAACAATTAGTAAACATGTAAACTATTCCGTAGTAGTTAACGAATGTTACAAATATAACTATTATGGAATAGTTTATATTTTTACTATATTATTTCTATATCTATCTATATTATATTTTATAGATAGATAGATTTCTTTTGGTCCCCAATTATTTTGTCAATATATATATATATATTTCAAAGAACTTGGATTGTTTATAAATAATTATAACAACATCTTTTATAACTTCAATTCAGGATTTTCATAATAATAATTTAAAATAATACAAACCTGAAACTCAAATTCTATGTATATTTATGTATTTCATTATAAAATTTTAAAAATAAGTCTAAACTAAATAAATAAATAAATTGGAGTTATAAAGCTATTGTAAAGTTATAACAATTTAATAAAGTTATAAAAAAAATCGATAAAAATTAAGATTTTGACTTATAAATTATTCAATAAATTTTTCAGTAAATTGTTGATGCTCTTTATCCTTCAGAATTTAAAACTGAAAAAAATAATTAAAAAATGAAGATCTTTATTGAATAGGAAAATTAAAAAATGGTAAATGTTGTCATGAGTGTTTTAGATTCAGATTTATTCAGAAACAAAACTCTAATTTCTGTATAAGTATAAACGAAAAATTTCTAAAAGTTGCATTGAAATGCCGATGAAATCTTAAATGATTCAGAAATTGAACTTACAAATTTTTCCTTCTTCATTGTATTTTGATCACCATAGGCAACCATCTCCTTCTAGAATGTCTTTAAATCAGTTGCCTTCTGATTTAAAAAAAAAAAAAAATGAGAGGGAAGCCATATTCGCTATTAAAAATAAGATAAAAAAAAACCTTAAAATGTTTATGAATTGGAAAGAAGCGTTTCCTTATCTTGGCATTAGGGAACTTGACAACCATCGAAAAGCGAACGTCGCATCTCATCACTTCATGAAAGTTGAAGTGCATTTTTATATAGGTGATAATAGGTTCGAAGATCCTCTTTGAAAACCTAACAAACAATGGCAGTGGCATCGACCTTTGCGCCCGACCGACTCCTTCCGATGATGCAAGGCAGGCAACTGGGCTTCGGAGGGCGTTGACAACATAAATATTGCGCGTGAAAACTACGACAGAAGTGGGAAGCCTTTACAGTCAGGAGATATTTTTAATATCGAAACAGAATTACAATGAATAGCCTTGAAAGTAGCAGCTGCAAATGAAAAACTTAGCATGCTCATAAAAAGGAAAGCGCTTTTCTATCTAAATTTAGATCCCCACAGTTTATTCCAAGGAAAACAGTGCATTGTTTTTCGATGGGATTCGATTTCGTATTCGTGAAGGACATGTTCTTTCACTTTTCTCATGATAAATTATACGGAAATAAATGAGGCTAAACTATAAGAAAAAATTTGTCTATCAATACTGAAGAGAGCATTTTATTTATCTTGCAAAACCACGGAACAAACAACTTTAATTATTCTCTTTTGTTTTGGATGGGAGGTCACAAAATAGCTTTACAGTGAAACTCAAAAGTGAAATTGTGTCACATCAAATCTATTAAAAATAGCTTCTTTGTAAGATATTTTTCCCCTACCTAAGAGATATGAAACGAAGCAAAAGAAAACAAGGGGAAAACGAACCACCGAAAGTTCAATGTGGTAGTCTATCATGTGACTGATACGCCTCAACAAGGGTTCGAACTACGAAGATGACTTGAATGTCCGTCTTTCTTTCTTCTAGACGTTTTACTGCTAGGTTTGATATAAACTATCTTCTATGATATCGTAGAGCAACGATTTATTCGGCAAAACAGTCTACAGTTATCTCCCTTGTTCATGGAGAAAAACATACTGACAAAAAAGGCTTCAGCACTGAAAGCAATTGCACAATACATTTGTAAAGCATGAATATAACATGTATGTATCAATATGCTCACTAAAATGGCATTATGAAAATGATCGTAAAAATTATATTAAGTAATTTTTAAGAAAAGAAAGTTGTTAAAAAGTTCAATAAAACATATAATATTAAAATTCAAAACATATAGTTTTATCGAATGCATCGATACATATTTTGTTCTCTGAAAACTTTCAAAAAGTTTACTTTTCAAAAATAGCTTCCGTTCTTGGGAATTTGTTAAGTTGTTTTGTTTGAGCAACTAATACAGTCAACTCTTTAAAAAAATCGTTTTAAAATCTGGTTTATTAACACAATTCGTAAACGTTTCAAACTTTTTTTTCCGGTTTTTTTTATTTATTTTTTGTTGAACTATGT
>JAFIDM010009631.1:197545700-197583399 GCA_023159025.1 Thereuonema tuberculata
AAGGGGGAGGGGGGGGTCCACATTTTTTAAAAAATACCTCACGTAATTAATGGACGACCCCAAAAAGGATATATTTGAAGTTTACGACGCTATAAAATTATTTGAATGTTTTTTCGCTTTCGAAAGATAAGTCGCTTCTGTTAAAGCGTGTCTACATTTTTATAAAAAGATTTTTAAAATAAAGTTTTTTAACGATAATTTTAAAATTTGTTTATTTTTCGTCATTAGCGGGGAACGTAATCTTCAAAATGATGTCTCAATCATTGATTTTGATGAAGTATTCAGGAAGTTATGGCGTACCGACGCAAAAACACCTTTGAGAAATAATATATAAGGATTGGACAGAGTTATTAGACTTTCTATTTACTTTGTAATCTGAAAAATTTGCAAAGGGATTCAATGGTATTTTATTATTATTATTATTATTATTAATAATGTACTGCCTTACAAATGTTTGTTAATACATAATAGATATGAGTGTGATTTTCCTGTTCCTTCAGGGTAGTCCTATCAAGAAGGCACACAGGGTGTCAATTACAGGCAAGAAAAAAATACAAAGATAACATAAAATGGTGAAAAAATAAAGCACAATACAAAAACATTCCTAATAAAATATAATATAATGAACGTAAAATAGAACAATTAATTTGTAATGGAAGTATGGAAACTTCGTAAAATAACATTCTTCGTAAAATAACTGAAACAATGAAATACATAGCTAAATAATTCATATTAATCATGAACAGCAATTTTCGGATAAGAGGTTAAGTCTAGCTCAAATAGTTGGAAAGTAAAGAGATAGGCCTGATAAAGATACTACATATTCACACACCACTAAATGAACAAGTAAGATACTCAAAAATAATTTAAAAAATAGAAATATGGTAGGAAAAAATTAGGAGATACAATATTAAACTTGTATAGCGAATTACAAGATGGACAGAATTCCCATAAGCTATAATTCTTTTAAGAAAGTAAAATGAAAATACAAAACTTCACCAGATGTAATGGAAACATGATTAATAAAGAATGAAAAACAGAAGAGTTTGACTAATATAAAAGCAAAGTGTCTTTCTAATATTCCTTGATGGAAACATGCAAAAAAAATAAAATAAATGAAACGTAAATATCCTTTAGTAGATCTCCTTTAATCCTTTGTTTTGCAGTATTTGTATTAATATACAAATACTGCAAAACGAAAGGCTTAAAGGAGATCTACTATCACCATCCTTTTTTCTGCTTCAATCTACTAAACAATATCTAATCGATATCAGTCAAGTATTCGGCGCCATGTGACTGGTCGATCTAATTCCCAACCCCCTCCCCGACCTTCAAAAGAGCCATCTCGTTCTTGTTGGCTTTATGATATTTTTATCTGCTGTAGGGATAGTTAAAGGGATTATAGTAATAAAACTAAGAGCATGTCGATCTTTCATCTATCAGTGTTGCCTCTTCCTTAAATAGCTTTTAAATATTGTAATACATCAGATACAGTCTTAGTTAGGGAGCACAAAGAGGCAATCCAAAAAATATCCTTACCCCTGTGATTTCAAGTGAAGTGCGCCAAGAAATACAATTATCGCCCACAACTTCCCTCCGATTAGAGGATTGAGAGGTTTAGATCTCGCCTAAAAGCCTCCATCCTTGGATTGTGGCTTTTTTTGTGTGTTTTGTTTGTAAAGAGACAACTTTGGAAAACTGAAATAAGTCTATCAACAGTGTTCTATTCACATCATTTTCATACCATTTATTTACCATTTCCCTTATCATGAATTGAAATAACTATAATTTTATTAAGTTTTTAAATTAAATAAGTTTAATTTTATTAATTCTATTTATTTTACTTTCTATTTTTAAATTATATTCAATCTTATGAAATGTAGAAAGTAACTGATAAAATTACCGTCAATCTGGAGAATAGGAATTTTGATATTATTTCTTATCAATTTGATGTTGTGTTGAACAGATTAAACGTTCAGATTTGGAAAACTAAATACCTCAACATAAAAATCACACTCCTTTTATGGTTCTTGTTTAATTAAAATGCTTTTGTATTATTAAAGAAAGAACAAACAAACAAAAAATAAATAAACGCTTAGTTGCTTTCAGTAGCTAGGCTTCATTCGTTTTCCAATTATCAAAATGTTAACATTTCTAATAATCAAACGAAGCTTCACAATAAAAATTATACAAAACTCAAATGTCTATTTGTTGTAAAAACTGCTAGGATGTCACGAGATCTAACAACACTTAAGAAGTTGAAAGCCGTTTTTACGAAGCAAAAGGTCTCTCAATCCGTAAGAAGTCGGACTGCCTTAGAATCAATAATAGAATGGCAACTGGTTCGCTAAGAAATTCCTACAGCACTTCAATATTTTACAACATACAATATTTTTTTTTTAATTCCTTAATAAAAAAATATCCACAATGCTGTCCTATTCCTCCACAGCTTATTTATTTCTATCTCTAGAAATTCTTATTTAGTTTAAAGGAAAGCTTTTAAATATTGATCTTTACAATCTCCCCCTTTGGCTTCTATCCAATGGCCCATTTTAATAAAAAGAAATTAAAGTGTGTGTTCTAGTATTTAGAAAATATTTAATGTAAATAAAAGAAATGTATCTAAGCAATGGGTAAAGTAAAATGTGTTTACCACTAAAAGAAAACAACATTAAAAAAAAAAAATTAAACAAAAACTATTTCGATAAGATAACAATACTCAAATTATATCTGACAGCACATGTTCCAATTTGTTATTCTTTCATCAAAATTACGTCTAACTTTAATTAGACTGAAATATATGTATATTTCTCTCTACGACTACAGTAAATATTCTTAAACAAATATTTTGAATTTTAACTCAGAATAGCTGGAACAGAAGCTAATAATTAATACACTAATAAATTTTTTCTCAAAATAAATAAATAAATCTGATAAATGTGTTAGGAACAAACAACAACAACATTATCTTAAAAAACTAGAAAGAATTATTAAAGGCATTCTCACAGACTCAATGAATAATTATAGAGAATCAAATGAGGAGATACATAAAAAGACTAATTAAAAAAAAATAACCGATTACATTAAAAATTAAAGTTAACCTTCATTTGATAGACACTTTTAGGAATCATTCAGTTCTGAATTTGGTTAATTAAAGTCAAAACCACAAGGGGGGGAGGACCCTTTATAAACTGATTTAAAACGACTTCACACATTTTAGCACAAGTTAACTGAATGGAATATTTGAAATATGAGTTATAAGGAAGATGAAGAAGATGGAAAAAAAAAAAAAAAAAAAAAAACATTACAGGAATAATTCCAAAGGGAATTGCCGTAAGATGAAAGTGGACTTTTATCCATTGTTTTCATTTTTCTGGAATTAATGTTATTTAGGCTACGTAGTAATTGACATAAATATATCCAATTTCAATGTCTTTCTAAATGATTCAAAAAGATTAGGAAACATATAAACATAAATATTAATAAATTAGGTATTACAAACATAACAGAGATATAACAATGAATTTCTCGAACATTACTAAGGAAATGAACTGAAAGATGAAGACAAGTTACTGTTGGATCATACCGTTAGATCTTCTGTTTAGTGATGGTGGGATGAAGATGACAGGACCGGTACGCGTGGGCGTAAGGACGTTGGCGAATATGTCAAAATTCGGCCGTACAATTCGATGAAAATCTCTCACGAAGTGAGTGGAAATCGAAAACAAGTTTTTTTTAGAAGAAACCGCCGGTAAATCCTGACTTCTGGCCGGCGAAGAGTTTGGAAAACAGTAAAAACGACGGAGGACGGGCGAGGGCTGGTCGTCACTCAGTTGTATGTAGATACTCCATGAGAGCGTTCGCCTTCGGTATGAATGAACGCGATGCTATGGTGAAGGGACGGATGGTTTAAGGGTGGAAGAGCGTCTGACGTCACTATCGATCGGATGGGAGGGGGGCCGAGTAGGCCAATGGAACGGCGGTAACCGTTGCCATGGTGATTTCGATGACGATCGACTCGTGACGTCGCCAGCCAGCCACACGAGACGACGATTCTGCGCTCTAACAGAATTGGGGGTGGGGAGTAAATTAAAGATGAAGATAATCGTCAAGATATGGAAAGAAATCCTCAATCTTAATAAGATCTTAATAAACTGGTCAATTGTATATCGCCGGCGCCTTGCAGACACTTCCATGTCAAATAATCAGCCACGATCAAATCCAAGGAATGCCAGTTTCATTGACTTAGAAATGACGACATCAATCTTTTTATAGATTCACAGAAATTAGAATAACAACAACAATTCTGCAAAGCTATCGCTTCATCAAACGAAATAAAACAGCCCAGAACGTCAATTTCAAACTGTCTATTTTTAGACTTCTGAAAATGATAAACATTTATATGAATTTACGATTTTCTTCATAAGTAATGAAAACATTAAAATTAACATTCTTCAGAATGTTAACAAAAAAATCTTTAGATCTGTATTTTATTTTCTCCCCTTGCTTACATTTTAGTGAATTCACAATAAGCGAAAAACTAAATCTATTCCATTCGTCAAATGATACGATCATTTTTTTTTTCTTATTTATAAATTTCATAACAAGCTTATTAGAACTCAAAATGACATTTACATAATTGAATGGAGATCCTTTGATTCGAAATTTGAGCAGAAGGCAGTTCCTTAATTGTCGCTAGTATTTCAAAAAACATTAATTAAATAGAGCGGGGAGGGAATCAAGTTTGTGGTGGAAGTAAATCACAAATGAGGCAACTGAATTTTTTATGCGATTTACCTTAAACAAAACATATTATACTTGGGAAATCAAAAAAAAAACGGAATGGTTCAAAAGAGAAACCTTTATAATTGGCTAGATTTTTTAAATTAATTAGAAATCCAGAAACATTCTTTACAAGATTCTAAGCTTTAGGGCAGAGATATCTGAATTCAGTTTGACAAATCGTATTGTAAATTAATACTCAGCAGTTAAATAAATAAGTAGCAATTTATAAATAACTCTTATTAAATTCTACAAACTGAAGTAACAATGCTAACAACTGCAAAATATCACAGACAGAAGAAAGATAAATCTCTAAAAGAAAATTAGAAAATTCCAATCTAGTGTCACGGTATCCAATGTGCATATGATTACAAATTTAATAACTTACCTTTATTTTAAAAAGATCTGTAAGAACCAAATAAATTTTATTAAAGTTTTGTCTGCCATTTCCTTCAGAAATAAGCAAAGGTGAAATAAAGAATAAAATTTTATTTATGAACGATATGTGACTAAAGAAAACATTACAAATACTCGAATATTTCTGGAGGAAGGAGTAGTAAGACTAAAAGAAAATGAAAATAACATCTCACAATAGAGATTAGATTGTGTTATAAAAAACTAACTGCTGAGCATTTGCTGTGCTGCAGAGAAACGCTTGAGAAGGCGGCATTTGCTAGAAGTTCGTCTGACCTTTGAAAGCGCTCTTGGGACCAAGAAATCACTGGTGGGTGGCTGTTCCACAATGTCAAGAAAATACCGCGGAAACAGATGCGATCAAGGACACTTCAAACCAGGCAACCGAATACAATTAATAACTTAATGGATTTCAGACAAAAAATGTCGAACAGAAGAAATAGAATTAATTAGGTGAAACTGGAAACAATGGAATGATATCTCAAAAAGCTACTAATACTATTTAAATATAGTTAAAAAGAAAAATTAAGATCTATAAGACATGTTTATTAGTGCATTTTGCTTATTTCTGGGTATTTGAGAAGTTACAATATTAGGTAATACTATGAAGCTCAAAGTTACATATATACGTAAGTTGTTTTGTTTTTATAAGCAAAATGCAATAATAAACCGATTCTCTAAAAACTAAAAACTTTTTTTTTGTTAGTTAAAATCACTAAGAATTTTTTTCCGGTTATTATTATTAGGAAACAAAAAATATCGGAATTTCATAGCGTAATTTAGTCACGAAAGAGGTTAAATTTTATTTTCTGATAAAGATAGATCTAGTTGGAAATGACTGCAAGGCCCAACACAAGAATAAACAAAAACAATTGCCTTTTCCGATTCATTCTTAAGAGGGGGACTAGGGACAGCCGTTTCACCATTCTACTGGATCATCAGCCCTAGCCTGCCTCCTCGATAAAAATGAATCATAAAGGCACACCTAAGGTAAAGTCATCAGCCAACCTGGCTATGACCTGACTTTACCTTAGGTGTGCCTTTATGATTCATTTTTATCGGGGAGGCAGGCTAGGGCTGATGATCCAGTAGAATGGTGAAACAGCAATTCCCTAGTCCTCCTCATAAAGGTGAATCGGAAAAGGCAATTGTTTTTGTTTATTCTTGTGTTGGGCCTTGCAGTCATTTCCAGTAGATTTGTCAGCACGTTAAACCCATTTATTATAGATCTAGTTGTTGGTTGTTTCTCTTCATCTTTTTTTCTTCTACTCAAAGACTGTAATAAAATTCTGTTGCTCTACAAAAAAAGGGATTCATTAGAGACTGAAATTTTGTTTTAATAATTAAAAGCCGTAAATTACTGTCTCCCAAAGAAAAGAAAAAAAAACAAGTTTCAAAAATGTCTATTTCTTTTAATACAGTATCTTATTTTACTCTAAAATAACTTAGTACTGACTGTTTATTATTTTTTTACAGCAGATATTTATGGATAGGTCAGAGAGAAGACTATTTCAAGGGATAACATACAGACTTATTTATTTACGAAGTTTCTTAAATTACGAAATGTCGGAAGTGTTTTTCTTTCAGTTTCCAGCTGAGTAACTAAATGACCTACGAACCTCAAGTGACAACATCGAGCATGCCATTTACCGGTAATATTTTTTTAAACAATCTCTATAATTTCCATTTGTAAAAAGCATTAAATGAATTAAAACAGGATCACCTTTTTATTGGATAACTGAAGCGAAGCGGCGATTATTTATAAGGAAGCAGATAGTTTTTTTTTTTATTATTATTATTATTAGTCTATTAAAATTAAAACAAAAAATTAAATTAAAATGGGTCGTGCCTCCCAACCGAGAAACCGTTTGCCCATAAGATGGAATCGAAAATTTGTTAAAATCTCAACATCTGCATAAGAAGATATACTTATATAAATAAATGTGTCCCAAAATTAGACCAAAAAACTTCGGGTGGTTATCCAGGACACCAAAATAATTAATTTTCGTCAGTAAACCAATGTACGGAAATGGGACGTTTCGGCACGAGATAGAATCAACATATCGTATTAGCATGAGAGTGACAGATTTACAGCAATTGTCCGAAGTGTTGGTCATTTGCTTCAGTAGAGATTGCATTACCTCAGAGAGAATGTCAACTACACAATAAAGACGGGCTGTGTACTGCGCTCGCGAGTTAATAACGATCTACAATAACATTATGTAAAGTCATTGTACCTGCTTTACAATCCCCAACTTTCTACGATTTGATAATGTTTAATACTACTTTTTGTAAGAGATAGTAATTAAAACCCGGATCAAGAATAACAGTGTTGATATGATATTCCAGACCGTCCGAGAATACTGATATATGTATCCAATAGGTAGACAACAACAATAAATTATTCTTTAATTCCATATACAGCCCTGTAAACCAAAAAGGGGCCTTGATATATCAAAAACCAATCTTGTCTGCCTTTTGCCTGGCATGGCTGTTTCCATGATTTGTTGTTTACAAAGAAGCGATACGGACAACGAAGATCATTTTAGGGCGATTAAGTTCAAGGACGCGACCAGTTTAGGATAGGTTTTTTAAAGTACTTGCTAAAGCATCATGGAAACCGTCGGTTATTTGTCGATTTTTATCCATTACAAGGGCGTCGTCATATACGAGACGCTGACTCCAATCAATTAAATAATTTTGATTTGGATATTTCAATTTAGGATAAGAAAATTAAAAAGCAAATCGATTTTCTTTAAAAAAAATTATATATATTTAAAGAAATTAATATTAAAAAACTAATGTTAATTAATAAAGATCTGGGAAAACTTTTTACTCGTGAAATAGGGTTTTCTTAGGGAAATTCAAACTTTCAACATAGGAGAGGCTATTTTTAAACAAGGAGTGGTTGTACAAGAAATTACTGTCACGCTACGGAAACTGTGCCACAGGGAAATTGGTGCGAATAGACCCAGGTGCAAAGACCCATCACGTTGTGAGGCTTTAATAGAGGAAGAGAAAGGAAGGGGGTCCATTTAATGGCCACTACCCCTACTGAGGCATCGGTAGGTAATTAATAAAATAGAAGCATAGGTCATTTCATTGGCAAGAGCGGAAAGAATGCTCCCGCACGCTTATATTCAAGCTAATTTGATTTTTTTTTTTCATTGGACTCATATTTAGGTTTTCAATTTATTTAAAAAAAAAGGCGCTAATTACAAACTGATTTGCTATGCAATTATTCAACAAAACTGTATGGTACAACTACAATAAATGTAATAACAACTATGTTTTATAAAATAGTCACATAAAAAAAATACGAAATATTAACAAAAAAATCATTTTATAAAACAATATTAAAAATAAAAGCTATTTACTATCTAGATATTAAGTTATTGCAGAATGTTATTTTCTGTTTCTTTCGTAACTTATTTTTTTTTTTTTTTATAAAAATGAAACAGGTTTACTTTCTTGCAATTAGGATAAGAAATGATAGAAGACTTAAATAGAAGAATTTGATCTAAATAAATTATCTCATTGCTTTATTAATATTTAACTATATATATATATACATATATATATTCTGTTTTATGTATAATACATATATTTCTAATATATTTCTGAAATCGGTTAGTTGGTTAAATATTTATTTCATCTTTAAGAATTATTTGTATCATCTATTAGAATAGCAAGTATTGTACAGTCGGACCTCTATTTAACGAACCTCTATTTTGCGAATTTCTCTATTTTGCGAACTTTTCTTTGGAACCAAGAACATTTTGCTAATTTCTTCGTAAAATAACCTCCAAATAGCGAAGTGCATTTTCTATTTAACGAACTTTTTCGTGGTATCTATTTTTTTTTTCTCCTTGAAATGTTTTTATTATTAATATTCCCTTAGAGGAAATGAAAGAAATGTGGATACAGCTGAGGGAAAAAGAAGAAATTAACGATGATGTGCTGATTGATGATTATCTTTCACTTGATTTTGAAGTTGAGACCCGGAAACACTAACTGAATCGGATATTTTGGACAGTGTGAAAAATAAAAACAATACAGCAATGAATTGCGATGAAGATGAAGATGATCAAAATGGAAATGATCATGAGGCAGAATCAAAAAATCTTCGTATGATCATTTGAAACTATCCGACGTGGATTACAATTTAAAGAAAATACTGAAGGGGTTTTTGATGCACTGCTAAGATGCGAGACGTACTATGAGCGAAAACACTTTTTCCAAAAAAAAAAAGAACTCCGACGAAATTAACAGACTTTATTAGTAAAATTTAAGTTCGCATGTGGTAATGTATGCTTTATGTCATTAAAATCATTACTTTTTTTAATAATATTTATTGTTTATGTATTTTAAATCTGTTTTATGTAGTTTAAAGTAATTTTAAAAGGTGAATCTCTAATTTCTCTATTTAACGAATTTTTCATTTAACGAACTTTTTTTCGGGATTTAGCGACTTCGTTAAATAGAGGTCCGACTGTATATCATAAACATCGAAAAGATTTAGTTTATTAATTATTGTGACTGTTTTGATCTACAGAAAAATTATGTATAGTACAAATCAAAAGTCTTGCATGCATTATAATATATAAGATACTGTCCATGTGGTCCATTGCCGATTTCTATAGACCGTATCAATGTTCTATAACTGACGTATTTTATCTGTCTATTAGATCGCATAACACTGAATAGTGATAATAAAAATTCACTGTTACTGAAACAGAAACCAAGCATACCCATCTAACAATGATCTAGCCCTCTAAAATTTCCAACCCCAGGTCGTCGTATTAGAGTGGAAACAGATGTAAAAAGAAACTCCCAGTTGGAGGTCCCGAAACTTGCTGGCTAACGGGCTATCGTTCTACCCAAGTTATACTCTGTCCAAAGAACCGTGGCCCCTGAACGGCTAAGGGACTTTAGCCGTTCAGGAGCCATGATTATTTGGACAGAGTATAAGGTGTGAGGTACCGTATCGAGAACTGAATGGTAGAGTGGTACCGAAAGATGTTGTGCCATAAACGATCCCTTTGGGGGACAAGGCGAAGCCCCATCGTGGATGGGCCCCAAAGAGCCCCCAAGGCTAGATAGCCTTCCACTTGGAATGGGAATTACCAAGTGGTGTCCTTCAATTCCCCCGGTCTCGTGAGGCACATAAGGAAAAAAAAAAAAAAAGAAATAAAAAACAAGGGTTATGGTCGTCTTCGGGAAGTACCCAACCACCAACAGTAGCTACCACGGTAGCTAAACTAAGGGAATAAAACAAACAACTACGATTGCACCCATCGCAAATCCTAGCTCCACAAACATAACAAGAAGTTCCGAGTTATCTTCAGGAGCCAAGGAAATGAAACACAAATGAAACACACTGCTTCTAATATTAGCAGATTGCACCTGGGCGATTTATCCAAAACAACCAGGAGAAACATGAGGAGAAAATTGCAGAGATAGAAGAAAGCGGTAGTTGTACTCAAACAAACACCTACGGAAGCTACAAAAAGACAACGTTCAGATATTTCACATCTTCACCTCTGAACGTGCAGGGCCCTCCGAAGAAAGGTAGATAGGGAACCAAAGCACACTCTTACAGTGAGATCATCTCTAATGTTAAGATGGCCGTCATCAAGGAAAAAAAAACTCCCGATGAAGATCGGGAATCTGACAAGGCTATCATTGAAGCAAAATGTTTAGCACACTCCGGGTCGATAAAGGAATCTTTAAACTCCTACATGACCCTGATACTGTGAAACCAGAGGTTCAGGACCAAAACCCTCCTCTCTACTAAGGAGCCGGAAGGAAGTTTCACACCTACACAGGAAGAAGGACAGGCAGAAACAACAATGGAAGTGGTACCAGGGGAATGTGATATTTGAGATGGACGAGGGTGGGGACCTCTCTGATCAGGTGTTGGAATCTGACACCCATAGTGAGGAAAACACCAAGTCGATCCACTCTTGATCCTTGATTCCCTAATGTCACCATAACCATGTTGAACTGCATTCAGATCAATCTTCACCTCAGCCAGTCTGCTTCTGCGACCTTGTGTCACAAGACTGACTGAGGATGACATTTCGCTATTATTCAAAAACTTTGGATATGCAAACAGGATTTTAACGAAACTGTTCAACCAGTTGGATCCTGAAATGTATAATGTAACAAATATCGGAAAATTAAAAAATCTTCTAATAGAAAAAATAATCAACGAAAAAATAATTTGGAACATATAAAAGAAAAAGCGAAAGAAACTATATCTTTATATCTTGTTTTATTTTATATCTTGTTCATTTTGCTCTTGTTATTTTTATATAATATTTTAATTAATTCTAATTATGTACTGTTCTTATTTTTCATATAATATTTTTATTTCACTCTAATTATGTACTGTTCTTATTTATTTTTTTTGCAATATTTTTAATTAATGTATTCTTTATTATCTATCATACTTAACTACTCTCAGCACCTACACCACAGGTACGTGAGTTACCTAGTAGGACTGTAATGTTTAAATTTGCAAGAAATAAAAAAAAAAAATATCTTAGGATTACGAAAGACAGGATGGTTCTCTGTACACGACATCACCTGTAACAATGAGAACCTTACAGAGTTTCTCTTAAGAGACACAACTACAGTCAAACTTGTTCTTGAAGAAAATAAAGTTAATGAACTCTTTGATGTCTCAGCATACTTTCCTAATGACGAGATTGATAACTTTGCACCTTTGGAATTAAGGAATCTTGTAAACCACTGTGAAAGCAATGGAACATCACTCATCATTGGATGGGATGTCAATGTTCACAATGTTACTTGGGGAAGCACTGATTGTAACAAACGAAGAGAAAACATGAAGCACTGATTGTAACCAACGAGGAGAAAACATCATGGAGTATTTGGTAATTACTAATTACATGTATTAAATACAGGCAATGAACCTGCTTTCATTGTAAGTAATAGGAGTGAAGTTATTGATCTTACACACTGTTCTGTTTATTTACTTAGCTCTATCAATAATTGCATGTATCTAATGAACCTTCTCTTTCAGATCATAGATATAGTTGCTTCAATTTTGCTGGTCAAAGACAGCCAATAGTATATTTCCAGGAACCCTAGAAAAACGAACTGGATCGGCCTCAAAGAGATCTGGAAGTACTTATAGGAGATATGGGCTTTATTATATCCTTGGTGTTCGATATTGAGTTAGTAGTTGACTATTTGCAACAGGCTATTCTGAATTCTTATCATCAAAATTGTCCGGTCAGGGTTGCTAGTCTTTTTTTGGTGGAATAAAAAACTTATTCCAGATCCAAAGCACATTCATTGGCTTTTCAACAAAGCCAAAAAGACAGGTTAGTGGGAGGATTATAAAAATCACACTTTATTGTTACAACAAGGCCATTAGAGAGGCTAAGAAGACATCTTGGAGAAAATTCTTTGAAGATATATCGGACATCTCAGCACTGCTAAACTTGTTAAGATTTTAAACAAAAGTAACTACAACCAATTAAGTTCTATAAAACTTATAGAATGGTAGTAACACAAAATCTATTCCAGTGCATCTACAAGGATTTGATATCGTTACACCGATACCCTCTGCCGGAGTTTTAGGGCAAGTGTAGCACTTGAGTATCTTCCGTTTCAATGGAGATAAACTAGAGCTAACTTCATTTCTAAACCTGGCAAATTAAGCCATTTGGAAGCTAAAGCTTATCAACCTATCAAAAAACCTTTTTTTGCTCAAGACCTTAGAAAAACTGGTTCGTAGATACGTAAGGCATGAGATCCTTGTGTCACATCCCCTTGCCAGTCATCAATTTGCTTATCTATAAGGTAAATTGACTGAAACGGCCCTTCATCGTATGAAACATATTTGGAGACAGCCTTTGAGCATAAGGAATTTGCTTTAAATGTTTTCCTATACATTGAGGGGGCCTTGATAGAATCTCAGCAGATGCTATTGAACTAGCCACTCATAACCATGGAATTAAACCCTACCTTATATTGATGATTGATATCAATTCTAAGTGGATGTGTGGTCGTATCCTCGCTGCTCAGGGACACCTTTAGCAGTCGCTACCAATCGAGGGTGCCCGCAGGAAGGGGTTCTCTCTCTCTCCTTTGCTGCGGTGCCTTGTGGTAAATGAACTGCTGGTTTCTCTTGTGGGGTGTGACTGCATTGACTATGTGGATGACATCTCAATAATCGTTAGATGTAAATTCCCTAAAACAGAATCAGAAATTATGCAAAATGCTCTGTTACTGGTTGAAAGATGGTGTGGAAAGGTAAGTCTATCTGTTAATCCAGACAAAACGACCTTGATACCTTTCACGAGGAAAAAGAAGCTTGCGTGAATTGAAAGCTCTTACTTTCTTTGACAGAAAGCTAACAATTTCTTCAAAGATCAAGTACCTGGGTGTTATATTTGACCAAGAATGACTTGGAGACAGCATTTGGAGCACTCGATCAATAAAGCTAAAAGAATATTTTGGTCATGTCCGGATGCAATTGGCAAAACCTGGGGTATTACGCCCAAAGGTTATGCACTGGATCTATAGTGTGATCATTGACTTATTCTTACATATGCTTTGGTCGTATGGTGGCCCAGGGTCAAGCTTAAAGCATCTCAAAAAGAGCTTAATAAACTGCAAAGGATGGAATACATAAGTATCACAGGAGCAATGAGAACAGCATCTAAATTATTGCCACAAACATTTACATATTAAGGCTGAAGCCACGCTAGAAGCTCATAGGCTGTAGATTGAGGGTGAATGGAAATGTACCATTCGGTGAGTAGCCATACGAAGCTCTAAACACAGCATTCTAGTCAGGAATCTGTCATGCAAATGACTACTAAAAAAAATGCTTCCCTTTTATTTTTTCAGTAGTTTATTCATCGTACATTTTTCAAGTAGGACTGAGTGGGATATTCCTATACTTACAGATGATTCTGTTTGGTACACGGATGGATCGAAATCAGGTGTGTATTACCAAACAGGTAACTATGGTTTCTCATAAAGCCAGGGTAATTTTACAACTGTCTTGCAAGCAGAAATTTTTGCTAATCTTGCTTCTAGCGGTATCAGTTTGGACACAAATAAAAATATTTATATTTTTTCTGACAGCCAATCAGCACTGAATGCTCTGAATCAGTGCCACATTAGTTCTACGATTGTTTTAGATTACATTAAAGCTCTGTTCTTACTGGCACAAAACATCAAAGTTCATCTTTTTTGGGTACCAGGACGCAGTGATTATGAGGGCAATGAGAAAACCGATTCTTTTGCTAAGAAAGGAGCGGACTTGGCCTTTACAGGTCCAGAACCTGTTACTGGTTTATCCAATAACATGATTAAAAAGAATTTTCTTAAGAAAATGAGAGCTTTACAGTTCAAGTCATGGCACAGACTTGATGGTTAAGACAAGCCAAGATGCTTATCAAGGGACCAAACAACAAACGTGCTTCCGAGCTTTTAAAAGCTACGAAAAAAAAATGGGGTGTTGTTGTTGATCTACTTACAGGTCACTGTCGAATTAACAAGCATTTTAAAGACAGCCCCGTTTGTAGGAGTTGTCCTTCTTCACACATCCTGTGTAACTGTGAGTATTTCACAGCCCTTAGACAAAAAATCCTATGTTCTTTCTTTTTAGAACCAAAGGATTTTTTTTACGGGTCACTATAAGTAAATTTTTGGGGTTTGCCATAGCTGCAGGTCTTTTTGGAGATTAAGGTTAGGGCAATACAATAGACCTTAGGTAGCGATGTTAGGTATATTTACCACCCATCTTCAACATTAAATTACATTATAACAACGATCTAGAAGTAGTCTAAATAATCTAAAATTTAAAAAAAAAATGATTGAAGATAGATATTCCTTTGAATGATAAAAAGACTATTTTTCAGCTCATATGACCCTTTTAAATTTATTAAAAATAACACTTCCTTATTTTTAAATAAACAAAGAAATCGTGCTTACCTAGTGGCAGTGATGAGAATAGTAAGGCAATATCTGATAAAGCCATGGCAGTAGAAAGACGGTTGAATGCCTGAAATAAAATATAAAAATTACAGTCCTTTAAATTTAAAATATTTATCTTATATGTAGATACTAAGAGTACAACAAAATTTGTAAATATTGGAACAAGCAGTAATCTAACTTTCGTAATAGGATTTTGATAAGTTTTATGAGAAAGTCTAATCTAGTTTTGTAATGTACATAAAAAAATTGTACATCTCATACATAAAAAACAGTAGCAGATTACAAACTAACTTGAATTTATTTGAACTTTTTTACATTAGAATAAAAGAAAAAGACAATAAACTTTAAAACCGGGTATATTACCAGAATCTAATAAACAGAGTAGTTTTATTCAAAAGTAAAATAAAAAAAAAAATATCAAAGCACGAAGTAAAATTATTGGCAATGAAATTTAATTTTATACTTATTTTACTTAAAAACATGTTACAGTTTATATTCATTTTCTTTTTATTTATTTACTGTTTTTAATCAAAATATCCTGATTATCAAATGACAATTTTTATATTAACAAAAAGATGGACAAGTATTTTTGTTATTTTATTTACTTTTTTTTTTCGCATTTTCCCATTAAGAGAGAAAGTTGTTTTGAGGTCAATTACGCAAGGATCATTATTACAGCAGTATTCGTAGCGCAGTGACCTGGTCGATGCAACACAGAGAAAACGGTTCCGCGAACGGGTGTGGGTGGATGGATCGAGTAGAAACTCCTTCTTTCTTCGGGGAAACAGATTCGGCTATTTTTATTATTATTTTTTTTTTTTACGAAATGAGACAAAAGGTCAAATGACAAGAATTAGAGAGAGGAACGCCTCGATGTAAACACAAGTAACAGTGGCCTTGGAATTTCTTTTTCATTATTAAAAAAAGAATCACTACCTCACTGCTTTAAAAATTACTATAGCTAATGTATAGATTATATAGATTAGCTTATCTACATCATTCAT
This sequence comes from Thereuonema tuberculata, assembly GCA_023159025.1. Taxonomy (NCBI): domain Eukaryota; kingdom Metazoa; phylum Arthropoda; class Chilopoda; order Scutigeromorpha; family Scutigeridae; genus Thereuonema; species Thereuonema tuberculata. The sequence continues at coordinate 197,561,885 of JAFIDM010009631.1, forward strand.
ACATTAACTAAGAGAGAAAATTTTAATTTCTTTGAGAAAATAAAACTTTAAAAAGCTTAGAAGAGAGAATGATTAAGTAAAGAATACTTATAAGCTTTCATTTACAACAGCAAAGTTTCGAGATAATTTAAAATTACAAGTATTATAACAAATTATAAAGTTTACAAAATAAAACAATTTCATATGGATTTACATGAGCTTGGAATGCTAAATCGCTCGGAATTTTACAGGATACTGACAATTTAACTACAGAATTTCAATTAAGAATACAAAACCTTACAGGCTACTGTGGAAGTTCGGAGAACTTGAAATATACTTTCCTTACAACACAATTTCTTAAAATTTCTTTAAAAGAAATAAGTACAGTCGAGAAACGACAAAAAACGAAAAACTTCTGTTTAATTTCAGACTAATATCTACGAAATAAAAATTTCACAATTTTGGGGGGAAAATTACTTTGCATTATTTAGTACCTTTTAAAACGAATGAAATCCAGGCAAAATGGATTAACAAAGGATTTCAAATTTTCTGTTGATGACAATGAGAAATAAACAGAAATAGGATAATATACATTGTTTAGCTTCCAATGCTTTTCTAAGTGAATATGTATACATACCAAGCTTCAAGAGGTTCAATGTTATTGGTGAGGGTAGGGTTTAAATCAATCGATTTATTGATTGATTAATTGAGCCTCAATTTACGATTGAAAAGAAGGCAACAATAGAGAATACGAAGACTGCATAGAGTAATGTGGAAGAAAAATATGATAACTTCAATTAATTAATTTCTATGAGGTCAGATAGAATGAAGTAGTAAAATACGTTTCATGCCAGACGTATCATCTAATTAACAAACTCTTTTACAATATCAATAATTACGTTGCTCTAAAAAAAAAAAAAATACGAACTAAAATAGGATCCTCGTATCGTAAGGGCTTTCTGAACATAAACACTAGAGACGAGAACGTTAGAAGCAGAATGGAGGCAAGTTCTGCGAGGAAGCGTGGGTACGGGGACAAACGAAGATGAATGAATTACTGGCTGCGTTTGCTGTTGGATTTCACCATGTTACAGCCCGTTCTCGCTTGGAGCACGTTTTGAAACTGTTGAATTGTTTATTTCTTTGATTTTCCATTTTTTTTTCGGGCCGCGGTAAACCGCGGATACTGAATCAGAGGATACGGGGGGGTCCTACTGTACTAACAAAACGTAAATATTAATTCTGCAGAAAAATTGGCCATTTCCAGAACTAAATGTTGTCTAATTATAACTTTACTTGATACGAAGTTCAAATAATGATACACACGACACAACAGCATAGAATAACTGACATTTTACAAATAATAATTTGTGAAATGATGACCTTTTTAAGTTAGTTTTCAAGTTAAGTTTTTATTCGACGGCTTGAAAAAAAAATGGATTACTCATTCGAACTTGATTTCGAATATAAAAATTAGATCGTATCTAGATCTAAAGATTAAAGATGCGTACTAAGTTTCAAGAGTGGGCGGTAGCCGAGTGGGTAAGGGCGCTTGGCTGAGGGTTGGAGGTGGCGGGTTCGGTTCCCGGCCTCGGCGGAGGGCGAGAATTTTTCCACGCTTCTTTCTCCTCCAAACGGGTCCTAGGGTCTACCCAGCCCTCTGTAGAATGGGTACCGGGTTTCTTTCCCGGGAAGTTAAGGCGGGCGGGCGTCGGGCTGCCCACCCGACCTCAATCTAGTCCCGTTGGTCTCGAAACGCTGGAAGCCTTATCTCCCGCGCTCCCGTGGGCCTACATGGCCTGTTTATGGGATTGTTTAACTAACTTTAACTAAGTTTCAAGAAGATTTATCCAACAGTTCAAAAGTTATTAGAATGAAAAGGGGGGGGGGCAATAAATTTCGTTGGAAAACAGGCTACAAATATGTATTAAAGCTAAAACCAGAAATATAAAATATTTTTTTTACTAAAATTAATTGTTCCAATTATTCCTGGGTAGCTTGTCATAAAAAGAAAAATTTTAAAAATAGCAATAAAAATTTTCAAAGTTGCAGATAAAATTTAACGTGTTTGGATGTAGTTATGGACGAATTTAAATTTATCACAATTGCTTAAAAAAATTTTAAGCAAAGTATGATAGCTTTTAAATTCGAAAAATTTTCTAAGTTTCACAAGCCTGAGTTGATCTCTTAATTGGACTAGACAAATAAGATGATCAAAGTACAAAGCGTTCACACCAAACATATACATCTAAAAAAGAAAAACAAAAGGAAGGAAGAAATTAAATAGTTACTCTTCAAAAGCGGGAAGTCACTAAATGCACATATCACCTGATTTGACCGACAGACAGTGAAGACGCCAGTGGATCGTTTAAGAGGCGACGGGATCTCAGTCTCCATCGCAATCTGACGCTAGTTATGTGTCGGTGATCCAAAGCAGCCAGGCAGTCTGGCAACGCGTTGGGTTGATGGAAATGCAGGGGTTAACACAACTCGCATTTACGGAATTTATTACCGAGCAAGTTTAAATCTCCAAGACAATTCAATTTCCTTTCATCAGGGAAACAGAGCTGCCTCAAAGTCTGGGGCTTTTAACTCGATTTTAAAACAGAAATTCCGAGCAGTCAACCAGTGTATATATAGAACCGAGTATAATGATAGACACATTATAGGATTTTTCAAATGTATCATGAGTATGAAAATAAATTGATGAAAGTAAGAGTCCAATGTTACTATAAAAACTGAAAAATATGAAGTTGACGATTAAACATAGATTCACAAGTAAATCAAATAACTAAATAGCAAAAAATATACACTAAATAATAATATAAAATAAAATAAAATACGATGAGTTCGAATGAAATATTTAATGTTAGGGCTCTTAGAATTCAATTAATTCTATCACTTAACTGTATATCCATAAAAATTCTTTACTCAAATAATTGATATTGAATTTATAACAATATATTATAAACTATTTATATTAATACAACACTTAAGTCGCATCCGTAACCCATTGGCAAAAAAGAAAATAAATAAATAATGGACTACATGTCAACAATGAAAAAATAAAAATCCTTATTTAATCTTATCGAATAAAACTTTATAAAAATAAGCAAACTAAATATGGTTACGTAATTTTCTTACAAACAGACTTACATATAAACCTTCTTATACTGTTTATGAAGATTATAAAAAGAATGGACGGTATTATCAATGAGATCTTAAATTCAAAGTTTTAATTAAATCAAATATCGAAAACAATATGTAAATGAAACTTAAATACGCTATTGTTTTTCAAAGTTTAATATACTTAAATCAATATTAAAAAAAAAAGTCACTTGATTTGTTAAAAAGGTCTCCTAAAAGGTCTCCTATTAGAAATCTTACTTTTTTTTTTAGCCGATTCTTTGGTTTACAAATTTTATTGATTTTTCTTTAACTTCGACTTTTCATGTCATGAAGCTTTTGAAAATTCTTTGGTTTATTCGTGATTGTTCTGTTTATAAATTCAAATTCGTGGAATAGTGGTTAGAGCAGTGAACATTCAACATCTGGAAACACATTTAATGAGTATTTCTCATTCCATTCAAGTTAGTTTATTCAGTCTTCCCAAACACATTCACCGATTTCATTCAAATCAGGAAATTTCCTACTGAATGGAAAGATGGATTCGTAACGAAATAATCTTTTAGCAAAAACTTACAAACCAAGCGGATAATTGAATCGCTCCCAGGCCTTATTTAAACAAAGAGTTTTTTTGTTTTTTTTCCTTTATTGAAAAAGGAAAAAAAGAAGAAAAAGGAAACAGCCTGGGAGAAAAAAAACCAAGCAATAAAAGTTTGAGATTCTAACTGTAACGAATTTTCCACTTTCTTTAACACTTAATTAATAACAGCAACGGGAGTCGCTTTATTGGAATCTCTGTTGGAATTTATCAGCTAGAATTTTTTCGATTCTTTTTTAAGCATCACGCCTCTAGAGGTGGAGTATAGGTAGCACAAGAAGTGAGGTTTCTACGATCACCGGCGAAACTTGAATTTTGAGGTGGGACACTCGAACTGCTACGAATTCCGGTGTTCATTTTGACTGGGTAAAACAGTGTATGGTTCCGTATAGAGAAACCCTCCCAGCTATTTCGATCGCTTCCGAGGATTGAGTCCGGGTTCTGCGCTTAAGTTACCGGAAGAGCTTCGATTCTAATGACTAAGTCAAAATAGAGATCATCATCATCGTCATTATTATTATTATTATTATTATTATTATGAAATACCAGATATTCCTTCAAAAACTTGGGTTTCATAATAATAATAATGAAGTTTTAAAGGAAAGAGTATTCACAGTAAAATAAAAAAATCTTATTAAAATAAGAATAAAGGCATCAATAAGTGTTTAAGTGCAGTTAAAAATATAACTGAAATCAAAATTAAAAGGCCAGTCTGAAAATAATACTAAATACTTTCCTATTTAAAATTACTAATTAATTTGATAATTAACATAAGAAAACCCGCATTAATTCATCGTCAATACAATCTAACATGTACCAAGCAATAAAACCATTAAACTATAAGATATAACTACAGAATGTGTTTCAATTGAAAAAAAAAAAAAAAGACAACCCCCACCCAATCATGTTTCAGTAACTTTAGCCTTTAATTCAATCTTATAAAAATTCTTCTTCGAACTGACGCAGATGAACCGCTCCGAGATATTTCTCTTGCAGCTATTCAAAGATTATACCCACCAATAGTTTCAGCTTGAGTAAATTCCATTAGGCTTAATTTAGCACTAATTAATATTCAATTAAGGATTAAGGGAATCTGCTGGATTCCCTTAATAAGAGAATAAGATCTCTTATAATCTTCAGCGAACTATTGGTGCCAAACAATAAATAAATAAATAAATAAATAAATAAATTTGTTTATTTAATATGTATGTTTTATCAAGACCGGTAAGTAAATTACAATTTTTGAAATATAAAAAATATTTGATATTTCTTGAGGGTTAATTAATAGTTTTTTGTTTTTGTTTTTTTTAAGCGACGTTAAAAATTTTAATCAAGCACCAGACGATAAAATGAAGCTTTTAATCGTGAAATCATTTGGCAATCAAACTTACAAAAATTTCTGAATTGCTCTATTATAAATAAGATTTTATAGATAAATATAAGCGATATAACGTAAGCATATGTGTTACATAAGTAGGCTAATTCCTTACTTTATTGTTACTTTAAGGTCACTTTTTCAATGAACGATTTGTTGCGCCAAGAACAAATTAATAAAGATAATAAAAGAGATGAATGGGAAAAGACCGCTTCCAGAAGATTCGAAAGAAACATCCGTATCTTTTCCGGGATTCGAATGCAGATCCGAGAAGAACATCGTCGAATTGTCGAGAACGCGATTTGAATACACAGATAAATAAAAACACTAAAACTTAGTATCATAGTCTTAAGAAAACAGAACCTTAAAATGTACTGTACGTAATGTATATTACTAATAATAGTCGTAAGCTGCAATTACCTGAACTTGGTCCTGAAACTGTTTGACAGCTAAAAATCATCTAACTTTCAAATCGGAGGAGATTCTGATAATATTAGTCATTGGAGGGATTCGAGTGATGATTTCACAAGATTGGAATTCGAGCAAACAGATTACCATCTGTTTCGATGTAAAAGGAAAAAACAAAAAATACGGAAACGCTTATTCAATTCCAACGAATGCTTCTTGCTTTCCTGAGGCGAACTTTGTCTTTTAGCTCACGGTGCGTTTTCCCGTGAAAGAAACAACCCACAGACCACACTTCACAGCAGCACTTCATAGTCTTGCGGAAAGCGACTTAAAGAAAGGGAATCTTACTGTATTTCCAGCGATTTGATTTCGGATGAAGCCTTCTTCACACAAAATTCAACATTATATATGATTTTCTAGAGTAAGATTAACAATGTAAATAGTTATAATTGTTTTTCGTTACGATTTATGTTAATTCTATTATGATTACATAATACTGTTAAGAGAAGAATAAAATTCCTTCAAAAATCAGAAAGAATCAATACAGCAATGGTAATACACAAAAAAAAATCTTCATTATAATTACGTAATTATAAGTAAATCTTATAACTTACTTCCAAAACTTTATTTGTAAGCAACTATTGGATACATCTAAGAGAAACTAAGTAAACTTCATCAATTCTAAGAATGATTCAGCAACAACAAGAATTCAAAATAGTAAGTTTTATATTTATCTTCTTTTCCAATGTCCCCATCCCTAAAAGCAATCAAAAATTGAACGGCACTGAAAAGTTGTTTTTTCTCATTCCTCCTGTCGGTATTATGATTACTACTTTCTAAAATGACTTCTAATTAATTAAAACAGAAAAACATTCGGAGAAAATTGCGATTCATTAAATTAAATATTCTTTTTCTCTATCTTGTTCAGTCAAATCCTGAACTTTAAATAAAAGACCAAGAGATAGGAAGTGGCAAAAATAAGGTTTCACATCAATTAAAAAACCTGATAACTATATCTAGAGAATATTCAAATAATTTTTTTTTTTTAGCTACATAATTCTTCATATTCAATTCGTTTTTATTTTAACTCTTAATATTCAGTTTCGTAATTAAAAACAAAATAAGAATTTAAAAAGTCGTATTTGAAAATAAAAAAAATGTAATTTTCGACTACAACAAGTCCCAATCACATTGTTTGACTCTCCGCATCATTAACACTGTTTATATGTATAACAATATCGTAACAACGCTGTATAACAATAAAATAACAATGTACGGTAAAATGTTACGTCTGGCTTTTATCAAGTCATCACCTAAAATACATGCTGTTAAATCATACCACTCAAATCAAGTAGAATGGAGTTTACTCTCCGCTAAGGAAAGATTCAACAATAATCAAATAATTTAAGAAAATTTTACGAGGCTATTTCTGAGAATTTTTGTCGTTTTCGAAGATATGGGATACAAATGTTGTTTGCATATTTTCAAAATCATACATTTCGATCAATGTTAAGTACCATCTTCCAATCTACGTCATGATGTGCGAGTTGTTTATTTTGCTGGAATTAGGGATCGATATTATTAGTGATTTATAATTATTCTTCATTGAAACATTACGAGAACCATCTTTACAGACGAAGCAGAAGAGACCAAGAATTAATTGTAGTGCATTAAAAAATATATATATTTATATGAATTCGTATATTTTTAGTTTTCTTTTTAAAGAATGAAAAGATAAGCCTTTGAATACATAGGAGGAAAAGCCCTATAAATGGGCGGGGTTTAAACACAAGAGGGGGAAAGAGAAAAAAAATTGCTTTGTTCAAATGTACAAATCGATCTGCAAAGATCCTTTTTGACAAACAAATTCTCCCCTTCTTCTACCGATCGCCTAACTATCATTATCAGCCAAATACACGAAACAGGAAAAACTAACCATATGGCTCGGCCTGTTAGTCTGATGGGATCAGACAGCCTGTCTACTAGTAGTGGGGAAACAGCAAGGAGGGGAGGGTTTACAGTTGGCGACAAAGAAAATCGTTGGTGGGGTTACTATGGATTTTTCTGAATGCCTGAGAGGGATTCCTATTTCACCACACCTACTATCACCAATAGGATTTCTTTTTTTTTATTATTATTATGTGGCGTACGTATGTATTAGAGGAAGTATTACATCCATAATTTACATCAGTAGACGGGTTTCACAGGATGTTTCCTGACTATGGAGGAAAAAAGGAAGAAACAGGATTAAAATTATTTTCTTTTTTTAAAGATTTAATGGCAAAGACAAGTTTTAAGGAAGAAGGAAAAAACTGCATTTATTAAATTGCAATCTAGCTTTTTCGTTTCTTTTTTTTTTTTTTGCTTTTTTTTATATTAAAAATATTCTGGAATTCTGATGCACTGTTTCGAACTATGGAGATTCATCAGTTCAAAAGATCCTCGATCGATAATACGAATTTGACTTAAAAGTAATAAAAAACGAAAAATAAGGATTAAATATAGCGACGTCGAATTGAAAGAATAGAAAGAAAAGATAAGGACGGACGGAAGTTTAAGTAAAACTTTAATATCCTTTCATATTTGTTTCTCTTCCGATGTAGTAAAGATAAAAAATTTTCATCTGAAGAAAGTCTAACGGAGATTAATGACACCATGTTAATCCTGCATCCATAAAAGGATGTAGGAGTTCAACAAAGACAGATAAGTACTGTAATTTCTGGAGTTCCTCTTAATTTCAGGCATACATAAATTTAGAGTTAATTGAATGCATTTTATATATATATATATATATATATGTTTAAAATACATTATATTTATAATATAAATTGTTTTTCAACAATTACAAATTTAGTTCAAAAGTTAATTAGGCCTATTATTTTTTGTCCAATGTCAACAATACGTAAAGTTCTTTTTTTTTATAATTTATTATTTTCACTTTTCAGATTGTTTTAATTTTTATCGAAAACATAAATGAAACAATTTTATTGATTACGTATTTAATCGAAACTATTAGATTGCACACTTAAGATTCATTACTGAGGAGAATATTATTGAAGAACAGCTTACATCTACCGTAATGGAATATCACTAACACTAGTTTCAAGATATTTTAAAACTGAGTATAAATTTTTATCGCTTTGGAAAGCAATGAAATACTTGTTGAAACATTACAACTTCTTTTGAGTTTTTTGTTTTGTTTTTTTTTAATCAGAATCTGTTTACGATTTCAATTTATTTCGAAACAGTTCTTTGTATACAAATCACCATATACAGCTCTACAATTTCATTCAGAAAACGTTTATAATATAGTTTTAGTATACAGTTACTATAATTTTCTGTCTAATAGAGAAAGCGCTTCATTGAATTTGAAATATATTGAGAACAATTAGTTGAGTCAAATTCTTTGATTGAGAAACCTAAGTGTCACAGCTCAGAAGCTCTACAATATCATTACAATAGAGTACAGCTATTTTATTACAGCTAAATTCTTGATATTACATTACAAAGGCGAAATGTAAAGTGAGAAAACATTACATCACAACAATTACCGTATATCGATAATTACATTACGATGATTTCAAGATTATTTTTTTTAAAGCTTACTAAACATACCGAGAAATTAATTTTTCAAAAACTACATCTCGAGTCAGAAAAAAGTTTACTCATTAAAGCATTTTTTTATAATTTTCTTCAAATGCTACTTCTTTGAATTAAAGGTAATACCATTACTTTTAATTACCTTCGAAGGAGTTTTTGTGAAGCAAAAGGGCAAAAGAAATTAAGGTAATTCAAAACAGAATCACAGATATGATTCGCAGATATGTGAGAAATAAATTACAGCTGTCTCAAGATTCCTATAATTATCCAGAAACGAAATATTGATGAAATCTAGCTATATTCTGATAATATATTCTGAATCTATTTTTGATAGCTATATTCTGAAGCCGGGGTGAGAATTCTCACATTTCCACAAGTGCAATCTTTCTCCAGTAAAAATTCCCAGAAATCAACTAAAATTTATTCAGATTTTCTACCACATAAAAAAATATAGTAATTTAAAAAGTATTTTCTTAGATATGTGATACACGCTGTACAGTATTTCGTGGCTTATTATAGTAAAATTAAAAGCACAGTGCGGATCTGTTAAAACTTTTCTTTCACATCTTTTTCCATTTAAAAACGCATTTTAATAGGAATCTTGTGGAAGTTTTTCTTAGAATCGTTGTCTTCGGCCATTGACGTGTTTGTTGCAGATGATAGCCACCAATAGATGTGCAAGGGCTGTGCTTTGTGACACAGTTCTAGCTTTGTATCGATCGAATTTTTGCCCTTAAAAATAACCAACTCGCCCACGTAAAACTGAGCACAAAGGCTATTTATAGGTGCAGACAACTTGTTTTCGTTATTGGGGAATGCGTTGAAGTGAAAATGAGCCTGAGCGCAGTTTAAATCATAACATTTGGCTTCGTTCGAAATTTACAAAATACGAGCAATGTCTGAAACAAAAATCGAACAGAACGTGCAGGTGTTGTAATGGATTTACGAGATCTTTAAAAATGGTTTTAAACTACTCAAACAGTGAATCTAAAGTGAACTATGTTACTTTCATCAAGTGAGCAATCGTTTCAGCTAGTGAAAACTTGTTTATTTATTTATTATATTTATTTATATTGTTTATTTATTTAGATTTATTTATTTATTTCCATTATTAAATCACAAGAGCGATTGAATTTCTAATAAATGTTCCCAGTTCAAATAAATGAAACCATCGGATGTTTCACACGAATTCGGTAGTGATTAAAATTTAAGATCTAAATAACAGATAAAAAAAAAAATAACAATCGGCAATTTCAAAGGTAGGCAATTACAGCATCCTGTAACTGATCCAGTGATACTGATCTAGTTACTCTATAAATATTTGAATGCAACTTTTAAAACTCGACACCGTCTATACCCTTTAGTTCGCAATACCATTGAAGTTAAATTTATTAAAGGGTCACCAAAGTACTTCTCGAAAAAGCAACGTTAGATTTTTTTTTAGGTCTGTCTTAGGTATAGAATAGAATAGAATTTTTATTAATTTTTTATCTTTAAGCGTCATTTTCTTTTAATTAAAAGATAAATAAAGTCATCAGTATACGTATTTGATATTTTTACTTCTCCAAGTCTGTATATTTATAACAGGTGCCCCCCCCCCCCCTCAAAGGTTCATCAAAAATTAAAAAAAAACAAAACAACTATGCTATTTCACACGGGTACACCCCACTGGCACTGAAATCTTTAGGCAAACTGTATATAATACTGTACTATTCATTTCTTCAGAAAGACTAACATCAGAAGAGAGAAACATCCAATCCCACGCTGGGATTCAAACCCAGGTTCAGGCGGATCAGTCGCGTGACAGGCTGTGACCTTTCGGCTATGCCCGAACGGCATGTTCATAGCAAGTTTCAGTTCTATTCTCAACTGATTCATTCTTCTTCTTTCCTATCTTTATCTCTGTGTTTCTCAACATTTCTCTCTGAAAAGAAAACTATCTTCAAATATTTTCTGCAAACTTCATTCAATATTTGAGAAACGAAAAAAGAAATGTAAAAAAAAAAAAAAGGTGTTATGGACAACCGCGTTATTAAAATTAGTATGGTACAAAAAAAATATTAAAAATTATTAAGAAACAGTTGGAATACTGAAGTAATACTGAAGGAAGTAGGAAATTTTTACAAGAACGGACGATCAAACATTATGCCTCCGAGATGCTCACATTTTCATTTTTATCTACGTGGATCAACCGGAAGTCACGGAATCAAACCAGAGGTCTCCGAGACGCGCTCGCGTGTTGTGAGAAAATTATCTCAGAATCCAAGATCACGTGATCACAGGTTTCCTAGTTTTAATTAAAAATAATGATTTTGTTTTCTTAAGTTTTACTCGATGGAAAGTTAACATCATTTAAAACCAATGGAAACTTCGCAGAATCCAAAGAAAATTACTTTTTGTTTACACAGAAAATGTTTTCTTTCATCTCTTTCTCAGTAAAACTGGAAAACGTCCAACAAAAGCTTAAAATGTAGATTGATGCTTCTTTCTTCATGTTTAAGATCCTTGTCGAAACTTAATTTCAAATTAACACCAGTAGAAACTGATTTGATTGAAATTCCAATTCAAATTTACGTAATATTTAAATTAAAAAAGTTAAAGTGGCCCACTACAGGCCCTTGGGATCGCGGGAGGTAGGGCTCCCGGCGTTCAGTGACCAACGGGACTAAGTCGAGATCAGGTGGTCAGCCCGACGCCCGCTCGCCTTTAACCCCCGTAACCATTCAACAAAGGGCTGGATAGACCCTAGGATCCGTTTGGAGGAGAATGGAGCGTGGAAAAATTCCTGACCTCTTTCGAGCCGGGGATCGAACCCACTACCTCCAGCTCGCAGCCAAGCGCCCTTATCCACTCGGCTACCGGCCCACTTAAACCGGTATTACTCGAACTAATAAACACTATTTGAATTCCTTTGATTGTCTTTTGTACTAATGTCTAATTCACTTTAAAAAGTATTATAAGTTAGTTAAACTTATGCCATGAAATTGTGACTGCTATGAATTTCTGATATTTGATTTCATCTTCTAGTTTTATATTTGTCTAGTTTACTGTCTAACAAACGTACGTAATACAATTTGCAGACCTACCAATCGATCTTTAACATTTGTGGAGCACGAACCGGATCGTCATTAGAGCAATTATGTTTGTCTGCTATAGGCCTTATTGCTAAAATACCAATACCCAATTGAAACTATAATTACCAGATCTAAAATGAATGCACTTTTCCTTATCTGCAAGAAACTTTCTGTAACTTAGAAAGTTTCTAAACATCATTTAAAAATAAATTAAACGAAACGAAAATATCTATAAATCAACAAAAAGTACTTTCGTAATTTATGTTTTATTTATTTCTTTAACTGTGTAATTTATCTTGTCATATAATTCTTCTTCACAGTTTTCTAATTCACAGTTTTCTATAAACTCAAAACCAAGCGATCCTCTACCTTGAGGATGCCTTTGGTGTGCCGGAGTGTATCTAGAAATCAGCATTTAGGTTCACACTAGTCAAATGCTCGACTAGTAATAAAATCTAGATGGCAAATTACTAGGACAAGCAGAAATATGAATTACATATTTTCGAATAATTAAGGCTGATAATATTTGAAATCGTACTCAAATTGGTTTTAATAAAAAAATATTTCAGATAACTTAAAATGTTTAAAAATAAGACTGGTGTATTCTTCTTGTAAATCATAGGCGTTTGATTCTATTATACCACTATTTCCCTGACCGATCAGTAGCCACCTAAAACCGGAAGTGGCCTGACGGAAGTCGGGTTTTTCCCAGACCTTAAGAAATCAACGAGGTATAATTCATGGGGCTCGATTCACGATTTGGGATATGGAGAGCGTTACAACCACACATACGTAGGAACCCCAACACCTTCTCCCTAAGGGGAAGCTAAAAATGAGTCTTCAACATATAATCAGCAATCAGCTGACAGAAAATGCTGACTAGTGACTTTTTACCATTCTTGTACCTATTCTTTACTAATGACCATAGGCATTTATAGAGGGGGGAGGGCGAAATGTATTGAATAGGCCATTTTTCTAAAGTTCTATTAATTGGATGGTGTGTTGGAAGGACAGTAGCCCTCTTTTAATTTGGGAGGGGGAGGGGGTTATTGATGATCGGCTTCCGAAATTAGCCCACCCGAAACAAAATGCTTTTGACAATTTATTACCGTCACGCAAGAAATATCGATGAATAGATTAAATTTATCGATATTTACCGTTCAATCACATTAAAAAACAAATAACAGCAATAATGAAATAGATTCAGAGTATACTATCTCTTTGCACTCTAATCCTTAAAAAAATACAGCGAAAAAAAAAATACATCAGTTTAATTTTTTGGAATAATTGATTCTGAAAAATCAATTCAAATCTGAAGCGAAGCTTGGAGATTCGATTTGATTTTAAGAAGGTCGAATCGAAAAACTTCCAATAGATTTACTGAAGAATAATATTCACTCTTAGAGCAGTGCTTCTTTGTTTGTTGTTTTAGTTGGGTGATGAGAATCCGATCGTGGACTTGCTGATTAGTTCGATTTTCGATGGTAACTTAACAATTCACAGGTCAGGATTTTTTAACTTAGTAATAATAGATTTTTAATTGTTTAAACCAAGAAAAAGTTTCATCTATAGACATTTGTAAGAAAACTTATCACAAGATATTAGCAGACAAACACACGAGAAAATCTTTTCTACTTATTTTTGATTCATATAGTAGTCTATTGTAAAAACAAGTAATATGTCTTTTCAGACATGTTATTTATCTTTTCGGTAAAGTTTAGCTTTAAAGTCCTATAGAGCTGTCGTCAGTTTTAAAAAAGAAAAAGAAAAAAAGGTAAAACAAATCAAAAAGGCATAACAAATAAAGTACTCGTTGACAAATTGAAAACAGCGAATAAAAATAAAAAAGATTTAATAACGATAAAAGAAAACGGAATGAAAAAGAAGAAAAAAAAATATTCCTGCTCTAGACGATTCTCCGAAATTTCGGTTGGAAAACAAACCTCTTCGTTGCTCGATCTCCCTAGAAAATCGCGACAAAACGTGACTGGGAGACAATTGGGCGTGAAATCGATGGCAAAGAAATGTGATTGAGCGACAGCAATACTAGGAAGCGCCGCCAGCGATGATTTGTGGTCGTTTACAACAGAATTTCATTGTGGAATGTATAGAAGCAACTCACGTGGAACAGAGACGCAATACAATGTGCTAGGGTTTTCCCTAATGAAGTTATTTCACAAATGAACAACTTTCTGCCATTCTTGTTAATTAAGCAGCCGATGGATTATAATAGCAACTGTTTAATGTTAACGATCAAAATAAAGGAAAAGATTGCGACAAAATGCTAATTCTAATCTTTCAATTATTGCCAAAGTAACACTGTTTGCCAATCTGTGCATTTCATTAAAAACGTTTTTTAGTACATTTCAAGAATAGTTCCTGCATATTAATTTTAAAGATCTTTCTTGAATCTAATTCACTTAGTGGATCAAAATTAGAACGTATTTGATGCACACTTATGTATAATATCTCACTAGAATTTTGACAAATAAATGCCATTTTCATTGTGCAAAATTATTTCGATCTATTTGCATATTCATTTAAAGAATACTCCACATAGTCGTTATAAAATTTAGGCAATGGTTCCACAGATTAAGTGATTTGAAGTCGGATTAACTTTCTGACAAGAAAATAAATTTGGAGAAATCAAACAACAAAAATGAATGGAATGTTCCCTCTATAAGATAATTTGTTTTTATTTTATTTTTTGAATTGAAACTAATAAGTCTATTTACCGGGGACTTTTTTTTTATTTTTTCAATTTTTAAAATTAATAAAAATCATAAGATTTAATCAAGGGGAAATCCTTAGAAAGACAGTGTTAAGTTTTCGTAAAAGCCAAAGCAAACTTTCTCTAGCATAGGATAAAGTATAAATGTATCTTTATATACAAAAATAAATTATTAGTAGCATTGTTATTAAATGGTTTATTTGAATGACAGTCACCTTAACAGAAATCAAAATAAATGTATTCTAATAATTGGGGGGGGGGTAAATAATCATTAATGGCAAAACAAAAGAAAACACACTGGCCGAATTTCCAAAATATTCTGAAGGTTCGTAATATACATGTGTCTATATAATTTCACAAGATATTAATTTCAATGCTGTGTAAACTTGTTAAAGTTTGTTTTCCTTTTTTTTTTTTTTATTAGAAATAATAAAAAATAAAAAATATTAAAAAAATTAAATAAATTTTAAAAAAAATTATAGAAGAACTTTGAACTTACTCAATTATATCTGATTTGATTTAGTACTTTTTGTTTTAATTGTTTCTTATCAAGGAAAATTCAAGGACTAGGAAAATTATTGATAGAACAAACTACATAGTCACAAATGAATTTCGAGAGTTTTCACTGAAGACAATCAGCTTTTTTTTTATTAAGTGTTTTATTACTTCTCTTTTATTATTCAATCTGTGATGTAACTGGTAAGAGCCAAAATACGATCTCATCTAATCGACGTATTAAATTAGCCGAAAGAAAAAAAATAAAATGTAACAGAAATAATAATAATCGTATTCATTAATTTGTATGTCTAATTTCAAGGAGATTCGTTCACTACTTTAAAGCAATTAGGAAAAAGACAAACACAGGCAGACATGATGATGACATGAAAGATCTTCAACAGTCTTTCTACGAATTCCCCGCTCTTCCGGTCGTCTATATCAGTGCTTTTCAAACATTGTGCCGTAATAAAATTCTGAGTCTCCTTCAGTCAATGCTCTAACACAGGTCCTGCGGAAGGCAGAGGATCCAGTATAAAAGTTACTTTAAAAATGCAAATAAGCTAAGAACGCAATGCTGAGAATTCCAAATTATATGAGATTCATATAGATGAAAAAAAAAAGCAGTGAAAAGAAAGTCATGGAAGAATTTTACAAAATTAAGACTTAAAAAACTGATAAATTACGAAATAATTTGCAAAAACTCATTACATTTCTACTTTTCGTTTTATGTTTATTTTCATAAACTGCTAAATCGAATTTCTCCGGGACTTACATTGGAAAACCACAAGCTCGTCAATAAAAAGCAGAACTAAAAAGAAAAAAAAAAAAAAACTGCAGCTCGAAGACTCTGTAATCGACAGCAAATTGGAGTGGAGTTAAAGGCGTTTGTTGTTGGAAACAGACCTTGAACCCGTAGAAAATTCGCAGAAGGAACGTATGCTATTGACGGACGAAGCAATTCTTGCACGTCGAACTCCTCGTGGTACTGCACGCTTTAACTAGGCGTGTTTTGTAAACAATAAGGCGTAACGCTTCAAAATGCAATTTGTCGAAATATTCCGTATTTTGCGAAACGGACAGCTTTTCACTGAAGTCAGCAGGGAATGATAATGGCGATAATTTTTTTTTCTTTCTCAGAAGCAAAGCAGATGCAACAGATTCCATTGTAATTTATAACAGCGTCCGCTCTCCTTTCAGCGGAAATACCATATTCAACAAAATGGGAATTCGGAGTAATAGCACATGGAGTGACATTGAACCCAAACAAACCAAAAACATAACTTATCACTTTATAATCAATGCAATCATTGAAGAAAATTTAATTAACGCTGAACATAAATAATAACTTCATTGAAGCACATCTTCTGAATTCATTGAAAAGAACTATAAAGAAAAATAAAAAAAACTTCAGCTCCTACACAAATAAAAAATAAAAAAAAAACAACAATTTATTTTTTTTATTAAAAAAAAATGTTGACAAAATTTACCAACAAATACAAAACAAATTTCTGAACTTTTAAATGAACAATGCACCAGAATTTTAGTAAATAAGATTTCCTTCACCCCCCCCCCTTTTTTTTATTTTTTTTAACAAAAAAATTGGAAGTTATCTTTTATTTTTTTTTCTTCGAAAACAAAATGTTTTATGGAGGATTACTTTTGTATTTTTAATAAACGATTCAATTTTCCTATTTAACATCTTAAAATTTTAATTATTATTTATGAAAAAGCACAAATCCTATAGACATCACTAAAATTCAAAGATAAATTTGAAGTTTTATGGTGAAGATTAGCTTCTTGTGATGACATTTGAACATTCAATAATAACAACATTGATTGTCCAAAGAAAGGAGAGTTTTAACTTAAAAACTGTTAAGACAAATTCCTTTTTTTTTCATATTTTCTTTTTATAAACTCGAAGGTCATTTGCACTGAAAATATGATTGCGAATTTTAATGTATGCTGAAGGGGAAAAAAAATCAACATTATATTAAAAAAAATACAACGTTTAATGTAGACTTATATTTCTGTTGGTGAACAAAGCGAGCAGAGGCCAAAGAATTACAAAATAATTTTAACAATGTGAAGTTTTATAATAAAACCCTCTGAAGCGGTTTCGCTCGCATAAAACCTTTGTAATAAATGAAATGAACATTACATTATGCTGCCACATTAAAACAAATTCTCATTAACGTTCTTAATATTAAAAAACGCCTTAGCAATTCTTTGTTTTATTTAACTGTTACCTTTCGGGAAAAAAAAGAAGTAGGTAGATTTGTCCTGAAATTTATATACAATTATTTATTAAAAAATAGAATTTAACAGATTTATCATTGCATTTTTTGCTTTTTTTAAAGACAAGAATTATTTAATTATTAAGAACAGTACTTTCCGTGGATGATTGCAAACCAAAATGTTTTTGTTTTTTTTGTCACACACTAACTTCATTCTAACCAATTTTTGAAATAGTTAGTACTCAATTTCGAATAATAAAATGAAAGAGCAGAAAAAGCTCTAGTGGCCAAAAGAGAAACTAAAGGTTGATTTTTGAAATATAACTTACTCAATTTTTTTATGATATACACTGAAAACTTTCGTAGATATTTCGTACAACATATTTATTTTTATAAACACGTTTATTCTTGTTTTATTTTTAGATCTCGCATTATTACTATATTTTATAAAAGGCCAGTTGAGGAATTAGGTGGCTAACGGAACCCTAATTTAAAGTTTATAGTTCATCTAACTGTGTTACCTTATTAATATTAACGTATATTTCTTTGTTAGTCGCCATAAAGTTGAATATTGTTGATTAAAAGGCATAACTTCATAATCTAACAAAAAAAAAAAGCGTAATATCAACACCACAGCTACTCATCTACAAAATGGTTCTCGGAAATTTGAGATGGACTGTTAAATAAAAAAAAAAAAAAAACCAATAAACCATTAACAATATAATAAAATTTTTAGTGCGCAATTAAATGTAATAAAACCTCAAAAAAACGAGCACATAACAGAAATAAAGGTTCTCGCACCTTGAGCCATCATGTTGGAAATCTGGGGCAGCTGTAGTTTCACCTTATTAAGCTTCTTCAGCCAGTTTTACCCTTCATGAAGCCAAATTTACCCTGGCTGAAGAAGTCTAATAAGGCTGAAACAGATGTCCCAGAGTCCCAACATAATGGCTCAGGGTGCGAGCATCTTTATTTCTTGTGTGCGTTTTTCGAGGTTTTTATTACATTATCAATATAGAATTAGAATTTTTCCTAATATTATCAAAAACTCTTAAATAGGGAATACAAACACGCCCTCAAAAAAGTTCTTACGAAACTTAAAATTCTTAATTTAAGATCTCAAATTAGCTTCGTTTATTTCCGCTGATTTCAGTAAATTCTACGGACTTCGGCTACTACCGTGAAGTGAAGCAGAGTATTTTCTTTAGACAATGGAGCTTATCTGTCCATTAATTGAAAAGATCTCAAGGAAGAATAAATATTGTAGTTTTAGATATACGACAGGTCTTTCAAAATAAACATAGCAGATGACAAGTGCAATTACTTGAAATTAATTAAATGAATTTGAAATTTGAAAGTTTATCGCTTGCGGTGGTGTGTTGATAACTCCCTAACGGTTTTGCAATATATCACACAAAGGTAAATAGCCAAACTTTATATATTTGGATTGAATCCTCTCTCACCCATCCATTCTTTATAGATAGAACCTAGTAGACTGGAAAAAAGAAATTTCCTTTACAACTTTTCGATTTAAACAGTTTATCTCTTTATGCCACTATTTCCTTTTCTGTTTTGTCAAAAACTTGCAAAAGAGGAAATAAAAACAGACAATCAAAAGGTTCTCACAATAACTGGAAATCATTCAATTCTTCACGATTCGCAAAACCATTCCCGTCAGCTATAGAGTTCTGCAGTCATTTGGTGCAATCGATCGCTGCAAAAACTTATTTGACGTAAAACTCCCTTTGGGTTCAGCCCATTTGCAATTCCTGAAAATCGTGTAAGCGGAATACCAAACAATAAAGGCCAAGGTTAATAAACGCTAATCAATGTGAAATAAATTATTTCCCGAATTTATCTGCAGTTCTACTAACCCAAACAATCAACCCCGAACTTTCAGCGAAATCAGTCAAGTTAGTTACATATACTTGTTTTATAATATCCATTTTATTTAAATATCTTAATATAAAATAATCTATACATGTAATGAAATGTTTTATTCTTTTATTTCTTTAATTCGTAAAAAACCAGTAAAAACCAAAAAAAGCGCCAATCTTTAACAAAAAACAGCAATAGAATAAACTAAGAAAGAAAATTATTGTTGCAATGCCAATTTCTGGACTTGTGCGTGGACTTATGCAAAGAGATAGTTAGTTACACAATTTACAATAAAATCGAAATTTTTCTATTTCAGCTATTTATTTATCACAATGTTGTGATAACAACTTTAAAAAAACTGAATTAGTGCTCTGCCCTAAGATTAGATCCTATATTCTTTCGTTTTGTTTATTTCTGAATTAAAAGGACTTCGCACATCTTTCCATAAAATAATCCTCAAATAAAATCCGAAATATATAAAAATCCAAGTAAAATCCTGGATATATATATATGTCCTTGATCAAAGTTAATGCATATCAGCAATTGTTTCATAACATAATGTAAATTCTCCAAAAATAATACGAAAGTAAATGAAGTCAAAAAATCCCAATTGACAATTATTAAGGAAGCTTATGTTCATGTTGTATTTTTAACGAAAGTCTTACATAAAGCAAAATAATATTTTTCATCAATAACATAAATAATATCAAATAAAAGGTAATGGATAGTCTATTGTGGAGTTCGTCAATTATTAAAATCTTCTTCCCCCTCTAAAAGAGAAGATTTATACCTCCCCCCGCCCTCTTTACTAGTACTACGTTACTCGATGTTATATTACTTTAACGTCACTTCAAAAATCATAGTAAGCTTAGAAAGACTATGATTTTTGAAGTGACGTTAAAGTAATTTAACATCGAGTATAGTAGTACTAGTAAAGTACATAATAAGTAATCAACATTCCTAAATGTATTCATTCTCTTTGTAGAGGAATATACCTAAGAACCTTGAATTTCAACTTTAGACTTAATTCATATCTTTTTTCTTAAGGAACTTTCATTTTTTTTTAAATATATAATAACACTAAAAATTTTCGAAATCTTATTTTTATCACTATGCCTCAAAAATTCTTTATGAAACGCTATTAACAAAATATGTTAGGTCGTTTAGTCAATTGCTTACGTTTTGCAAGAGGTTACTGACACCTGCTCTAAGAATTAACAACATTCATTTGCATGAAAACGAAAAGGGTTATGGCAAATTACAAAACAAGAATTCCACCCGACAAAATAAAGATTTTTCGAAACAGAAAAGCTATCATTACTATACTTAGAAAGACTATAAAATAAGAATGAAAGCAATTAGAATTCGGAGTATCGATTAAAACCCAAGAGTTTTGAGTTCATCGACTTATAACAGAGTTCTTAAGTTTTAATAACAATCGTTCCTGTTGTCAAGCAAAAGAATGGATGAAAAGAAATAAAAAGAAAAGGGATTGCAATGGATTCTGCAGTTGCAACTGGCATTGGTCCAAAACATACACTGCCGTTCAAAAAGTATGTGGAAAAAGAACTGTCAAGACATTGATGTTTACCCTCAACTAACGTTTCAGTTCTTACCAGGATATTAAATAAATCGACTCTGTTTTAACATTCCCAGTTCTATATTTTCGAGTCCAAGAGCTATTGGTTCATTAACAACAACTTACCTAAGGAAATGGACATTTCGCTAGCAAAAAAAAAAAAAACATGAATCCGAACATCCAAGATCTATCATTAGTCTTAGGATTCACTAATTTGATAAAAATATTACGGTGGACTTCAGTTCCTAATAAGCCATCAAAAATCTACTGTGGAAAGATGCAATTTCAATTAAGAAGAGACAGACCATAAAGCAGTGCTTCTCAACCTATCGCTTCGTGGAGCGTTTATACAGTGACCAGAGACAGAGCTATTGGAATGTTGCAAAATTATCGATAAGAATAACATGTTCGTCCTGTTTTAATACTTATTGTTTA
>JAFIDM010009631.1:197583799-197596519 GCA_023159025.1 Thereuonema tuberculata
GTTTTTTATATTATAAATTTTATATATATATAAATATATTTGAACAAATTTTCAAAAATTCCACATTAGCATCAATGCATTTTACAATCGTGTGCTTCAGACGGTAGAGCCATGGCAAGAGGGAAGGACAATATTAAGCGCCAAACTTAAAATGCTATATATTCAAATGTAAGCTGTATCTCGGAAACCGTTTGGAATAGGAAACATGTTCATATAAACACTTTTTCTTAAAATGCTAGATACTATGACCTCTCAGAATATTGATCTTTGCCTCCTTGGACACCCTGTATATTCGCTAAACTCCAATAACACACCACAGTTTCTTTCAGAATAGAATAATCTAGGGAAAAAAAAACACAGTAGGATTAATAATGAGCTGTTAATAACAGTTAATAACATCTTGTAGTAGTTTAAGATGACCGGAATATGAATTAATAACTTTTTTAATCTTCATTGTTAGAACGAATGTAGTTTAAATTTTCTCCGATTATTGATGTCCAAAATTTAGTCTTGTTTAGAGCATTTGGCTATGCATGAAGCTTATTTATTTATTTTTTGTAGAGGCACTCTCAGAATTTTCTTAAATTAATTTTGACGAGATGAGAATTTTTATTGCGAATCGAAGTTTCGCGAACCATCAATTATAAAACACTAATGTTAACAACTATAAAAATTTGAAATCTGCTTCAAAAAACAAAACAAAAAAAATTAGAATGATCCAACAGATTTGGGTTTACAAATTTAAACCCAACTGCCAAACAAAGAAGCTTTAATTTGTGTACACAGAGAAACTTCCTGATCAGAACTCCGCCTACTCACTCCGGCTAAGGCCGGAAATTCAGATTTATCATAGCGCGCCATCTGGTGATTGAAACGCAAAAGACAACAATTTCTTCCCGGAAAAGGGTTATGAGATACAAGACAGAGAAACAATAACTTAATTTATTAAGTTTAATAACTAAGCAATGCTTTTCTATGGCGTACTTTGATTTTTAATTTATATTTAAAAATAGTTATTTTATCTTACTTAATGTCGTGATAGGCTAAATTTCCTTGAAATAAAATGAAAATTTAGACTATCACGACATTGAAAGCATTAAAAACCGATAATTTTATCAATTCTAATTAAAAAAAAGGATTTTTAATTGGGATTTTTTTCGACCAAGAAGTTCTAATTACATGATTAAACTACAACAATAATTAATATTTTCATTGTAGTGAACGATAGCCTACAAAAATCTACCATCTTCTAGCTTTGAAAAATAATAGTAATTTAAGTAATAGTAATAATATTTAGTAATAATAGCTCTGAAAAGTTACTTAAAACAATTTGTAATAAGTATTCAGTTAATGATATTAATACTGAGTTACATAAAAAAAAAATATTCATACAATTTAACATCTAATTCTATTTTGATGAAACTTGTTAAATAACAAGATCGCTAAAATTTATCATCCTGTAAATTTCATCGAATTAAAATTAAAGACCCTTCCAGTCGCTTTTTACCTCTCTTTGTCTCTCTTTTTGTTTTATCATTGTGGATGGATTTAAAGGATTGTTCCAAAACCGCACACAAAATGCTAATATAGCAGGAAAGATAGTACTTATCATAATAACAATAAAAAATCTTCTTGTAAAGAAACATTCTTCCTAACCTAAATATAAATAAACAATGGTACTCAATAAAAAATATTTTATCATATTATTAACTATAATTTCATACCAATCCTGGATCTTAGGATGATCCTATCACAAATACATCCCAACGCAATAAGTGATGTCCAAGTTACTTTTGTCAGGGAAGGAAATATTTCAAATTTATATTTGATCAACATAGACTTATTCTATTTCAAATAAGTAAAAATGGCTATTTCATAGCCTCCATTTTTTTTTTCAATTTTTACTATTTTTTTTTATGGCTGTTCTACTTCTACGAATAAGAAACACTGCAAAATTTCAAATTTTTTATACTATTGATTCCGTTTTGCCACAAGCCTCTACAGAGTAGTCAGGCAACAGCCGATTGGGTTCGAATCCCGATTGGAATCTAGACTTTCTTTCAATGATAAATATTTTCAGTTTTATACCTTATTCTGCTACAGCGTAGCCTCGGGCCATTAAACACCAAAAATTAAAATTGCACAATGAAATATGTGAAGAAATCAAGTAAGTAAATAAAACAAATAAAGCAAACTGATTCTTTAAAAAGTCGGAACAAATGTGAACCCGAAAAAGTTAAGACAAACAGACCTAGTTGTGTACTGATGACTGCTCCTGGCTGATGATCGCCATATTAGCGTGAAACAGCTGTACCAGGATGTCATTTTATATACAACTTGGTCTCACCCATTGTTATGATTCTTTAAAACTTTGTAAAATAAGCTGGTTTGTTTGTTTTTTTGTTTTTGTTTTTTTAATAAGAATGCTAGGGTAATCAAATTAATCATGTTTTTTCTCTTCAATAAATGATAGCCTGTATCCATTAAGTGACATGCTCATACACTGTTTCACTTTGTTTGGCGATCATCAGTGCCCAGTGAATCCAAATAATACGGAGTAAGAAAATTCAGTCTCATAAATATTAATAAAGCTTAACTACTATTTTCTTCCACAACCCGGACACTTCAGTTTTAAGATAAATCCTATCCTATTCTGGTTAAACTTTGGAAGCTTTAATCTTCAATGGCTGGATTATTTTTTTAAATTTAATTAAAATTAACCAGACAATAAGAACGAATTTATACGAATAAGTAGGATGGATACGATCCTATCAGTTATCGATCTGAAGAATTCGATAAATATTGTAAATTCGAAGAGAGCCTGATGGAATTACTTTTGAGTGTAGTTTCCACAGGATGCCTCGAACAGGAAAAAAAAAAAAATAACTAAACTCAGCAATTTTGGATATTTGTGCTCAACAAGACGGAAATTCAAAGATGTCTTACATAATACGGACAGGGCGATGTTAGGTAAGACGAAATCGAATTTTACTTTATTATATGTAAACACTTTTTATAACTAAACATTTAGTTCTCTTTTATTTTATATTTTATATATAAAATATGAAATAATGTGGCTTATATACATATTTATTTTATACAGGGCGAGTCGTAATGATTTGAACGATTTCAAAAATTCACTATAAAAATTGTATTGAATATTTTTATTAAATGAATTGTATATTTGGATACAGCAACTGTAGAAGTTTATTTTCCCAGATCTCATAACTGTTGAATATGCGCACCTTTCGTCAAACGACAATGTCAGTACGGTACTCAAATTCCTCCCAAACGGGAAGTACTCGTAGCATGAGTCTGTCGAGTTGAATGATGCGCCGTTAGACACTCACTTCTGCTGTCGACGTAATGTGGCGTTGTAGACAACATGGCTGCCACAGGAGAGGAGAAAGCGTACAGTGTCTCGACATGTTAACTGAATAGCTGTTGCCTAGCTGTAGAAAGACAGTGATGGAATCATTTTCCAGCAAGACGGGGCACTACGCCAAATGAACGATTGCCGCAACGGTGGGTTGGCCGTGCGGGTTCTTGCGATCAACAGTTGATGACGAGGCCACCCCGGTTCCCTGATCTCACATCTTGCGACTTCTTCTTATCGGAGTATATTAAAGACACAGTGTGTTTGTACCTCCAAATACACAATTCGTTTATTAAAATATTCAATACAGTTTTTATACTGAATTTTTGAAATCGTTCACATCATTTTGATTCATCCAGTATATATAAGTAACTAGCTCTCCATTGCGTAGTGCTCCTATTGTAAGTTGGACCTTAAATAAGTATCATACAAAAACTATATCGAAATCCGTCCAGCCGTTTTAGCTAATGACGCTATAAACAAAAGAAAAATGTTCAAGTGGAATAGTAAAACTTCGTAGGCTCTTTTAATATTTTCAAAAGTCTGAGCAACAGCTTCAAAATTAGAAATCCTCATTCAGAAATCTAAAACAAAGGAAACACCATTTCATCGGTTTTTACTATGAAACCGATAACCTTCTTTTGTGATACACGATTGTATATCAGGCATAAAATCCTTAAACTACGTCAACAACAATTTCCAGATTCGATTTCAAAACGTTATTTATACCAGAAAAGAACTGACGTAAGCTGAAATGTAATAAATAGATGTTAAAGAATCCAATGTACAAAATAAAATTAAATAAAACAAAAAAAAATAAGCTTAGATAATATTAAAAATATTCTTATTCATTTAATTTATTATTAATAAATTTTATAAAAGGGGGGGGGGCAATTCTTCAAATTATTAGTTTTCTTAAGTCTTATTCATAAATAGTAAAGACAATTAACTTGATGTTTGTTTTTTATTGTAGAACTGTGAGACACTAATTACTTATATTGTTAATTATAATTATTACCTTACGCTTTAATCTACAATACACTCATAGCCAAAAAAATGAGCGAACCCAAATGCAGCAGTCGAAATGAAATAACACTTGGCATAGGTAATGAGAATGATGATGCAAATAACTGATTACAATATAAGGGCAAATGGGTCGTTTATTCATGCAAAACCCTTTGTATTACTGCGTCATGTAGCCCCTAGTCTGGATACATACGGCTAGCGGCGATACGGCTTGGTCTGGAGTCACAGAGACGTCCAATGGTATCCTGAGAAAAATCCTCCCGTACCTGTTGCAACCGCCGATCCAGATCGCTCATACCCGTTGATGACCAAAGCTGCCAACAATAATAAAATTATTTATTCTTCTACAATTCTACTTCTGAAATGAGTTCACTACTTTACTAATGGAGGGTGACTTTTGACTGAACCAATCAGAAGCTCTCGACATCGGGTGCTCTGTGGCCAATGGCAGTCTGAACCTCAAAAATACAACTTTTTTTCATCTTAATGTTTCTACTAAAATTCTCAAAAATAACCGGAAAAAAACCTAAGGTAGGCTTTTTTTGAAGTCTTAAAAATGAGTTTTCATATTTTTTTGGTCTTTTTCTTAAAGAAAACACGATAAACACCGGCTTAACTCTTAACTGTTCGCAATGCTTAAACCCTAGCAACGGACTCTTTGAACTGTGTTTAGTTTATGGTTATGACGACACACTTAAACGGTCCACATAGCCCCCCACACCATAACGTCACCAATCCTGGCAGTGTACCGTTCAACAATGAAGTACGCTGCGAGTGTTTATCCTTACTATCGAGACGAAGCCGCCGATGGTGGGTGGCAGCAGTGGCGTACCAAGGGAGGGGCCCCACCAGCCAGCTTATTCCTTTTTTTTTTTGGTTGTTAAATAGGAAATTCCCTTTTTTTTTTGTTGTTGTTGAATAATGGAACTCCCGCCCCGGGTCCCCAAAGGCGTTGCTACGCCACTGGGTGGCAGACAGCGCAAATGGCGCCGAGAACGGAGGTCGTCACGCAATCGTGGGGGTAGATACAGCGATGTCACTATATTCTTTAGATGGTGGACAAATACACCCTTCGGAAACGATACTCTATAGATAGTAAAACGGAGCGGTTCAGGTGGCGGCTAATTTGACGGAATGGTCAGCCTGCCTCCCGCAGATCAACGAAACTATCTCTCTCAAACTGTGTTAATTGTTTGAAACTGCGCCGAATGCGTTATCGAGACCTGCACTTTACAACCACAATGATAATAAAGTACACAGCGGTCATATGACGACCGTTCACATGACAACGGCCGTAGCGATACTAATGCCACTGGTCGCAGTTCTCAGCGGCCAATTGCAATCTGTGCCCAAGTATCTGAGACAACGCCGTACACAGAGTTTCGTCCTTCCCATATCATTCATTCTGGGTGTGCTTTTTTTTTTTTTTTTTTTTTTTTTTTTTTTTTTGGCAATACGGGTACAAAGTAGATATACAACGCTAAAACAGTGAAAAGTCATGATCACAGTGAACATAATAAAAACTGAATTTTTTGTTTCTTTGTTTCTCCCAGGAAATCTTTAAAAGAGCAAGCTTTCGGAAGATAAACAAGTACAATTTTTATTGTTGTTTATTTAAATTTCGAAAAAATATGTTATATACACGATTTCAAATGACGGCTGAGTGGCATCATTAGAAAAATAGTTTACACGAGTTCTGGGTTTCGCAATTTTATTTAATTTTTTTTCACCCCTTAAAATCCGAAACGGAGAGTTGTTTGGGTTTAATAGTGTAGAAGCAGCTTTGACCATGCTGCGCCCGAAAAGGTCAAACAAAAAAAGTAAAACATTAAAAGGTTGAGATCCAGTATTTTACTAGGTGACATCTCAGGATAGCTATTTCACGCTCATTAGCATTCATCAGCTGAGAATAGTCACCAGTAAAACAACAAGGCCTCAGTACGGAGGTGATTGTAATGATAATTGGCAGAAAATGTGGAACTTCCAAGAATAAAATTAAAATAAAACCTGGTAAAATACTGGATCTCAACCTTTTAATGTGTTAAAAGGCGCTTTATTTAATTGCGTAAAAATTCATAGAGGCTAGCGGAGACTGGCACATGAATATTTTATTTTTAATTTTTTTCTTGGAGGTTCCACATTTTCTGCCAATTATCATAAAAAGTAAAACTTACCAAAAATTCAAATATAACTACAAAACATCTTTAAAATACACAGTAATAAAAGAGAAAAGGCAGCAAAAACGGAGTTGGATTTTGTTTTGCAGGATTATTAAGAATGTGAAAAAGAAAACAAAAAATATAGCATTGGTTACCGTCTAATTTCGTTCGAATGAAACAATCCTACTGCCACTTCACTGATGCCAGTGAAACTTCGAGGGCTTGTAGATGTACAATGAAAAGCGAACGCGTTTTGCTAAGGTTTATCGGTCATGTGTTTCTTTTTAACTTTGAGGTCAGACTAAAATCAGTTAAGTCAATTTTAATCCTCAATCCATAGATATGAGTTTAAAAATGAAAAGAAAAAAGTCCTGTGGTATCCGAAGAAGACTCAGCATCATCTTAGCTTCGAGGAGATTGCACGCTTGATTACGACGTTCAAAAAAAGGCGTGTCAGGGAGTCCTTCTATTGACAAGCGTGTAAAACGCTGAAATAAGAAGAGTTTAAAAATAAACGGAATTTCTTGTGTTTTCGAGCCATGGAAAATCAATAACAATCAATCACAAGAAAGGATTTATTTAGAAAGAGGAAAAAAGCACTAAGAATATTGGCAGGAAGCCAAGATATACGATTACAGATAAAGAAATAAAAGTTCACATGATGTGGAACATCCTGGTTATAAACGGGGAAAACAGCTTAGAAGATAAGCTAACAACGACATCTTCGGGGTTCGTCGATTATCAGTCAAGGCCTATCATTATATCAATATCAAATCACCATGTCTCGCTGTAATGTAATTTGTGATAGAAAGCCACAATTAAGCGATTGGCGCGAGATTTTACACTTCGCCTCTCTCTCAACCGAATGGTTGGGCGACATCATATAAATGAAGAGATCGTAAATGAAACTCATACGACGATAAACGGAACATAAATGAAGTTGTAAAACAGATCAAGGCGGAGAGTTCTAAACAAAGTGCCAAATATTGAACAACAAGGAAACAGGATTGCTCCCACACTCGCTCATCATCATCTACAACGAAATTGTATTAACAAACCTAGCTACCTTCAATTTTTACTTCATTGTTTTTAAATATGAAATCTGGGAGGAACATTACAATCGAAAAATAATAAATATGTTGTCGATTCTGTTCATTAAAATTTATGGAGTTAAAAGGGAAATCGAATTAAACAAAATAATTATAATAATCACTGTTTACAGGTACAGATCAAGATGAGTGTGGAAGATCGGGAAAAAAAATTGTAAATATAAAGAAACACTATCAGAATAAAATATACATTATAAAGGTTTTTTTTTTTTTTGTTAAACCTCACGAAAACTTATTTGTCTACACAATTAAAATTGATCTTTCATTGTTATCAAATAAGTTGTTATATTTTTCTTTTTGGACCAGCTAACGTTTAGTTAAGCAATTAATGTTATATAAGAGGGGAGGGTAAGTTTAAACTTCAGTAAGACAGTGTGGACTTATTATTGACTGAAACAGAATTAGGTTTTTATTTAAGTTTTTTTTTATCTCAAAATCCTCAATAAAAGCCCCTTTAAACACATACTTCCTTTAAATCCTCAAAAAGTCGTCACGAACTAGTTAGATTTTTTTTTCACTGTATACAAAGTAGTAGAGGAAGAGGATCGTCATGACCTGTAGTCACTCCCACCCATTGAGACTGGCTAAATGTCGACTTCGATATAGGTATGCCGAGTCCACGTGCCGGCGACCAAGAGATACACGATCGCTTTCTTCAAGGAAAAAAAAAATAAAAGACTTATCGAGTATTTTTCTTGACGGCGGATGTGGACTGAAAATCCTATCTATTAGCAAAGCATGTTACGACAAGTGTCGATAGAGACCAAGAGGACAAGGACCTCTTACGGGCATTTCCTTTTCTTTTAATCCTAAAGTCCTGTTTCCAGGTCAGACGGATGTGGAGGAATTCCCGAGATACCGTAGGGAAATAATAAAAGAACATCGAGATTGATCTACTTCGATAATGTGTGTCACTAGATGAGACTTTTTCAATTCCTGTATTCTTCTTTTTTATTTTAAGATAGCATTCAAAGCTTCATTTTTTTCCCCAACCTTAACTAAAAAAAGAATTAAACTTTTAACATATAAATCGTATACATGTATAAAAGAAAAAGATAAATTAATATTTAATTTTACTTGTTCCTAGAAACACAGAAGCTAACAGAGCAAAATAATAATAAATAAAAAAAAAGGGCTCAGGTCAATCATGACATGACTCACGACACAAAAATCAATAGAAATTGGTATTTCGGTGTGGAGTGAACCTGACCTAGACCTTCAATGACTCGAAGGAAAACGAAATGCGGTCACGTTTGTTGGCTTAACAAGATTAATTAGCATAATAAAGCATAACTAGAAAAAAATAACCTTATTTAAGGTGTTTACTGCATCCTTTTTAAAACTAAGGAATTCAAACTTTTATTTATTTATTTATTTATTTATTTATTTATTTATTCAAATAAATCAGACTTTCGAGAAGGGAACGGGATTTTATTGTGTATTAAAAAAATGTATTTAAAAAATATAAAATGGTGAGTAAATTATTTATTTACTATTCCATGCAGCAGAATATAAATAGCTTATGTATGTTTTTATTCAATAGGCTTTAAAAGAAAATAATAATTATTTTAGCTTCGAAGGAAGGGGGTTGAACCAAAACCTCTAACTTGCTTGAAACATTGATGTAAGGAATTTATGATTTCGAGAAAACTTAATTTTCGACCAAGACTGTTTCTAAAATTTGAAAGTAATAAATAGTTTTAATGTATATACTGCTAAAAAAATACAGGTTAATTTGGAAAATTATTCAAAAATACGTAAATTTTAAAAATTGACTAGTTTATTTAATTAATTAGTTAATAACAACAAGCGTAGGAAATTGATAGTTAAATGACTACTATCATTTAAATGATAGTTATCTGATTACGAGACAGATACTGAAGAGAAGTAATATTACCTAATCCTCTATTGATCGGATTTATCTAAAAGTTAACTAATGAAACAAAATACTTACAGATCGGATTCTCCCGTATGCTGCCTAATCATGCTTCTCGAAAACCAATTCCTATACACCCCCGATTGAGAGGTAACGGTATGGGGTTGAACGGAAGCCAGCTACAGATTCCCTCGGCGTAAATCCAAGAAGAGCTGCAGTTCGAACGCCGCTGATTTTTTGGGAGGACGGAGAAAAGCGACCAAGAAGCACGGAAGACGACGAAAAAGACGCCGTCGACCAACGCACGGAGGCCGTATCTCTGCTTGGGATCGCCGAACTCTTTCAGCGTACAACACACCTGCACGGTTTCCCGAACCCAACTTGCGGATCTTTCACACTCGGCCGAGGTGCACACACGTTATCCCGACAAGTAAACGAGCAACCCACCAATGGGCGTGTGGGAGGGTGGTCACGTGCACAACGCCGATGACTCACCCGGTCGCTTCTCCACAGCAAACACTGAGAGAGCCTCGGGCAACCTGAATCAAGGTCAACTAATCGCGGGAAAAGAAAGGATTTATGACTACGATAGTTTTAAGACATTGAAAAATAACATTAAAATAAAACAAAATGTAAAATGTAACTTTTTACGAGAACTGAAAATGGAATTTCAATCAAGATATATTTTATTTACTATACATTTAAATTTTAGAAACCGATATATTAAAAAAAGTAAACCAAACAGATTTAAGAATTTCAACTAGGCTAAAATCCTATTTAAAACCCAAAATTAGGATTACAAATGTTTTGTAATCCTAAGAAAGAAATTGAATGATTCATTTTCATTTCTTTCTTTTCTCGAAAAAAAAAAATAGATAAAGAAATCACTACATGAAAATAACATTAAGTGATAACAAAAACAAAATCGAGTTAGGTTTTTTTTTTCTTTTTTAAAGCAAAAGTTACTTTTTAGTTATCAACTTTTCTGAACTGAATTACAATTGAATAAGTTTATGTCATAAATGCGTCAATGGCAAAACATTAGTTTTTAAGGAGAAATATGTATTAATGTTTTGCGGAACTATAATAAAACCACAAGTACAGTTTGAATTGCAAGTTGAAAAGAAATATAATCCTATATTGGTAGAGGTTGGCTTTTTTTTTCTGCTTCATTTTATTTTATAAATAGCCCGGCATTTACTTTTTTAAGTCATCAAAAACGTTTCATAGGATTTTTAAGTTTTATTTGTTTCGGTAGACTCAGACTTTGCCAGAAACGAAACATCTTTTCCTAAGATAACTATCCTAAGGTAATAAAGGATACCTTCACGATCTACCCATAGAAAACTAGAAATGTTTGCCTTTTCAAGTAATATTAGACTGTATTCAGCTCTTATCTAACGTGTCTAGCTGAAAAATGTATCAATTTACTAACTATATTTACACAATGTACAAAAAAGTATAGTTGTTGCTTTCATTTGAAGAGAAAAGACAAGCCTTACAAAATCTTTGTCAAAAATTAACTGCGTAATCCCTTTTCGATATTTTATTCATTTTTTCAAAAGAAGAAGTTGATTACGACATTACTTTGTTTTCTATTGGGTCTCTAGTCAAAAGAGATTAAGAAAAAAAAATCGCGACAATCCTTGAAATAAATTCAACAACAGATGTAAATGGTAAAATTATCTGATAATACTTTCTAAAATAAAATTTAAAAAGTGGTCGTTAAAGATGTTAAATTTTGCTGTAAAGATCTTAAAACCATTAGATGTTACATTCCGCATTATTAGAATACTTTGAGTTCAACGACTGTTTCTGTGAATTCCAATTCAGAATACTTTAAACTTTATTATTTTTATTACTATATTTTGAATTTTAAATATTTGTTCGGTATTTAAAAAGCTGTTCTTAGTAAGTCGTAGGAAGACCGATATTCATGGAATCTGTTTTCAATCGAGTGTAATGCTTCAGTCAGGCTATGAATTGATTGAGAACCTGTTTCCTCGTATGCAGGTGCACTTGTAAACCCAACAATGCGCCATCCTCCCACGATTAGGGTGACACTGCTCTCAATCTCCGTATGAGACCGATACACTGCAGTCAGTGCTCCCCTCACTGGCCCACTGGCTTCCCTTTTCTCCTACTTCTCAATGGTGTACAGAGAATAGAGGTCTCTCACCCTCCAAGGCACCTGCAGCCAGCAAAAGGCGACGACAATATGCTGGCTGGATTCTTCGACACGACAAACTTCAATGGCACGATATCAAGTTTACATTGATTTCATTCCTACCACATAGATCTAAATTCAATGGAGTAATGTTTTGAATCAATGATTTACTTTTTTCGATTACTATTTCAAAAGATACAATGTTTGTAGCGCATTTCTTGAGAATATTATCTTTCCTTCTAGTGAGAAACGTATTTTTTTAAAGCAAAAATGGTACTATTTTGATCACAGGACTGTCATCAATTCGACTTTCAATAAAGAGAATTTAAACAGAAAACATAGTTTTGTGGTCTGGCAAAATAAAAAAAGATCAGATAACTTTTTTTGTTTTTTCCCTGAGGGATCTCTGTATCAGTCAGTCTTTATGTGAAGAATAACCGTGAGGCATTGACATTTAACAAATTAATCAATTGTATAAAGCTGCTTGGATTTTGTCAGGGACGTATACAGGATTCGGGGGGAGGGGGATTTAGGGCACTTTACCAGCAACAACCAAAAAAAAATATATATATATATATATCGATTTCAAAATTTCGGAAGCGGGAGGTGAGGGCTGAAGATCCCTTCAATTTGCTATCGAACAAAATAAAAAAAAAAAAGAGGAAATAAGACTAAGTTATATATTTTGAAATTTCGGGGGTGAGAGGGTGGAGGGGCCTCGACCCCAACTTGCTTACGCCCATGGATTTTTCTTTGCAGATTTACTTTTGAGGCAACTTTAAATAAAAATTTAACGACTGCGAACACGATAACTTTGCAATAATACTTCAACACATTTGAAGGTTAATGTTTAATATATATTTAACGTGTGTTTTTTTTTAAATTATTTAATTCATATATACAAATTCCACACTAATTTCTTTAAAACATTTAAGAAGGATTAAAAATTGACAAATTAAAGAATTAAATAATTTAAAAAAAAACACACGTTAAATATATATTAAACA
>JAFIDM010009631.1:197596919-197670462 GCA_023159025.1 Thereuonema tuberculata
ATAAAAGTTTCTGGACAGTTTCGGGGATATCAAGATCCCCATCATCAGCAATATCAGCAAGATCAGCAAGATCTTTGATTCCCCGAAACTGTCCAGGAACTTTTTTAATGTATTGTATTAATCTTTTTTATTTTTATTTTTTTTTTATAATTTGTTAATTTTTAATCCTTTTTAAATGTTTTAATGAAATTAGTGTGGAATTAGTATATATGAATTAAGGTTAATGTTTGAGATTTAAAATCTACTATTTAGGAATTAAGTTTTTGCTGTAAGTCAATCGATTTTTACATGTTTTATTTAGTGATTCGAATTTTGCTTGCAATATAAATCAAACAATATTATTGCAGCGAATATTTCAAATTTCATGTTGTCAAGAAGTTGGTCAAGTAGGTAAAGAGCTCAGTTTGTTTTTGTTTTGTTTTTTAAACACGTAATGAAAACATTCTGTTCCAGAAATACTTGAAATTACTATCGAAAAATCTTTGCAATGTGCCTGTTGTTTGTTTATTTGAAACTTATCAATCAATCAAGGACAAAACATTTATTGAATAAGATTTTTTTTCCTTTATTGCCTTTGATAATCGAGTTAATAATAACACAATGTTTCACAACATTCATAAATGATTAATACTCACAGATAGGCTTATTAATTTTTGCATTCTGTTCCTGAAATTATCTGTATCCTAACCAAACAGATAATAAATCTAATAACTTCCAAGTAAACTTAAAATTAATAATGATAACAAAAAAAAAAAACTATCTTAACAAACAGTTTTCTTTTGGGGGCTCTTGTGTAAATGTTTCATTGTCTAATTCAAATATTTAAGTGGTATTTTTGTGATAACACAGTTTAGAAAACTGCTGATTTTAAGATAAGACAACTATACAGGAACCTTCCAACAAACAATTACCGAAGCCAATTGATTCAATGTCACAGACCGTAATCTTAAGATAGTGACTGAACGTCAACAAAGATGAGTGATATAAGGCCAACTAAAAATACAGGCCACGGCACTGAAGAAAGGCGTCTCAATAGTACCAACGTACCAATGAATTACAACACATTACAATATAACAATAGGCTAAAACGGAGAACAGGGTACAAGCCAATCGCAGTGTTCGGAAGGATGCGTGGCGGAGCGAATTAGCCTAAGAAACAACTTACATTCTATTGAGTTCCGAAGGAACGAATCGTCGATTCCGATTAGCTGTAGGTTAGAGAAGTTAGGTCTACTCAGCTGCAGGATGTATCTTTTGGTAAATTTCGAAAAAATTTTGGCCCTTTCTAATTTTTTTCCGATTCGGAAAATAGTTCCAAAGCGGCAATTACCTCGAAGGCTTGTACCCTCATCTCCGGTTTCACCTAACAATATCTCTGTTACTGTAAAATAATAACTTTAGAAACTTCCTTTTGAGGATTTTCTAGTCTGCGACGTGACCTGCATTTTCAGTTGGCTTCGATATGATAAGAGGTGATGTAAATATAAAAGCTTTCAAATTATTTACATAAAAAGGATTTTATGGTCAAGGAAAAAGGGTCCTTAAATTGTGCTCATTAATTAAATGAATTCTTGGGAGATCGGTTAAAGACTGTCGCAAATTGAATGAAAATTGCTGTGAAGGCAAACCACTGAAAAACGAGCAAACAAGCAAAACATGAATGCGAAAAGTAATTGAATTTAAAACAAATATGTTATAAAGAATTATAATAATAGACAATATCGCAGTATTTTTACAATCATTCACGAACAGTTTCTATCAGTTTAGTTATTTATGTCACTGACATGCCTGAAATGATTAAACCCTAACTGTAATACCTGTTTAACCAAACTTTCGTGAATCCAACCTAAATGAGAAATAAACAGGAAGAATAATTTTTAAAGGAGGACTCACAACAGGTTAAATTTGAGTCTTCGAAATCAGGTGAACAATTAGGATAACAGATATTAGCACATTGATGTACCTGAAAAAAAAAAACAAATATTCCAAGGCCAAAGTAGAATCATTACAATTCAAATTCTATCAAAGTGCATCGACATTGACGAGATTAGAGAGCCCATACAACTATACAGTGATTAGTTTGCAGTGGAATTTCATGACGTCAAACTTATATGATACAATTAAAAATATAAAGGTTCAAACTTCCTATATGCTGTCTTGTCATCTAATGGGTGCAAATATGAAAAGAAATATTTAAACTAAAGCCAATCATATTTTCTGTCTAGAAGATTTTCAAATTAAAAGTTTTATTATTAAAAAAAAAAAAACCACTTTCAATCGTCGTATCTAGATAGGAAAAACTAATAGACGACGTAGTTTGGCCTAAGAGATTATGATGCCATCGTTAATGTTACGACCATTGCTAAGACTAGGATATTAAAAAGTGAAGAAAAGGGACCAAGATCAATTCTGTGGATCTCAAAATACATACTAGTGCTTCATTGGCCGTGAGATCTTTATTTAGAGCATTTAGAACAACTCAATAGAACAGATAAAGCCTATCAAATAGACTAAAAATAAACCACTTTCATTAAGACAAACATCAGTTCGGAAGACCCCGTTACAAGATCACTGAACGCTAATTCGATATAATTAAAGCACAGATGACTTAAAGCAAATTTGGTTTCCTACACTTTCTACGTTCGCTGTTCATCCTATTTTCCATTTCATGTTTTAATTCCGGAAATTATGTCCTTACGTTCACTTAATTCATCAGATTCTTGAATTAATTTCATATCAGTTTATTACATTCATGAAATTCGTGTATTTAATTGATATATTCGTAATTTAATTTGATATATAGTATAGTTATTTGACACATAAGAACACACAAATTGATTATCCATCATAGCGTCAATGTTGACCTTGGTTTCTTTTGTCCCTCTGACAAAAAAAAAAATGCTTCAAATTCAATGGAACTTAATAAACTTTTATAATTACTCTAATTAATAATTGGTCGATCGTAATGAAATTAGAAATCTGCTTTTTCTCCAATTACACTTAGCCACAAACACAAACTGTTGGACCAGCGTTGCAGTTGGTTGACATTGATAGGGTTGAATCAACAGTCTGTTGTATGGGTTGTAGTAGGTTGAATTATAATCAAATAATACAGAAGAACTTTCATAATTACATTCACACCAAATTAAATCAGAATTAAGTAAATCTGCGTTTTATTTCTTTTTTTATTTAAGGAGGGCGGAGGGTAGGAAGAAACGAATTTTTTTTTGTTTTTTGTATAATTATAAAAACTGTATTCATTCAGTATAATAAGGAATCTTGGCCATAACAGAAAAATACAATTGATTTTCAATTGACTGAACATTGCAATTGCAATTACTTAAAAGAAAATATGAACTCATTAATCAAAACATCTGTTTATATCCTATCAGTTGTTACGTCACATTTTCTAAAAAAAAAAAAGATACGAATGTTAAATGAGCATTCCTTTAATAATACAAGACAACAAAAAATACCTTATTGAAATAAAATTTAAAAAAAGAGAATATTTTTACTGTAAGTTAGGTTATTTTATTAAGACTACTGGTATTCGATAAATGAAGAAGCACTTTCAATAATAATGTAATGGAAGCAAGTAATTGAATTTGTAGCAAGATCTATCCAAAAGTTTTCCCTAGATTACAATTTGCAATAGATTATGTAGCATTAACTTCAAATTTAATAAGAACTTCCCGAAAGAACTTAAAGTCCACTTTCCTTAAAATCTTATTCTTTATTTTTTTTCTTAATGTTATCTTTTTTTCGTGAAAACAAAGAAAATTCTACGTTTATTTTCAAATTATACTATCTGTCGAATATAAACTGAAATTTCTATTTTGTGAAAAATATAATAACAATAATTAATCCGCATAATTTACTTAAATGGTCTAAATCAAGATTACATTTTCTCAAATCACAAGAAGTTAATGGATTAGCTAAAAAGAATAAATTTTATATCGTTTATTTAGTTTCTAATGCTTTCCTAAAGGAATTTTGTTCCTATACAATGTAAGTCATGTCGCCTTTAATTTATATATCAAGTATCAAGAAGTTGTATCAGTGTTTAAAATTTTATTATGAACACAAACACAAGAAGTGACACTTTCTGAATAAAGTATTCTAAAAAAAAAAAAAACTTCTAACCTTTCAAATTGCAATTTAGCCAGAGAGATTTAATTCTTTAACCTAATTTCTCCTGCTAGTAATTGCCATCAGTTTTGAAGAGACTACATCTATCCTTTTCTTTATTTTCAGATATCTTTCCTCTGCCTACAAAACATCTTAAAAAATTAATGTTTTGTTTCGTGCAATTTTTTTTTTCTTTAACTTAATGAACTTACAAATCACTATCGCTTGAAATAATGTGCCTATTTCGTAAGCTCTGTTTGCAAAGGGTAATAAGGCAGGCATCTCCACCGAAGCGATTTGATGCAGTGTAGTGATAAACGTCTCCTTCTTCAAACGATCTTCTTCCTATTCTTGGCACGCAGCCAAAAGAAGATGGCTGGCAAGAAAAAGGGAAACGATATTAAATCTCACTGCAGGCAAGCAACATTCGAAAGCGAATATCAGAGAATTGGATTTTTTTCCTTTCTTTCCTTTTTTTTTTTAATAAGTAGGCAGTTCACAATTCTGCTGTTTCTTGCAACAAATTTTCTGGTTTCCAATAAATTTCATATTCTGATATCTTGTGAAAAATTGAACAATGTGGCGTGAAGCGAATTCCTACGTAATTTATACTTTTTACTAGTTTACTGCTGTTTTCAAATATAGTAGAAATACAGTAAATCAAAACCTGTAGTACAGTCAGAATCTGATGGGGGGGGGGGGGGTACCATAAAAGGAAAACATTATTTTACAATATGTGTAATAACATTAAGCACATTGATAGTTCATACATAATATGTTCCGTGGTATTGTTTACTCTTTTATTACATTTTATTTTTTATTCAGTTTTTTTTTTAATTAAGCAATTATATTAAATTCAGAATTTAACTTATTGGGAGGAGGAGGATTTATCTCCAATCTCCCTTCCTCTTTAGCCAGTCTGTAGGTAGAGGCTTAAATTTACTTCCTGCATTAGGTTAATAAGATTGAAAAGGCTTCTTTTCTTTAATTTTACCAAAATTGAAAGAAAATAGGAATTTTAAAAATTGAAACATTTAGTATATAAAAAAAAAAACAATTCGCGATAAAGGCAAATGAACTCGTACAAGAGAGTAAACGAATTTAAATTTAATCCATAATCCTGTTTTCCGGTTTTTATTTACTAGGCTTCATTTTTTTTTTTTTTTATTCCTATC
Organism: Thereuonema tuberculata; assembly: GCA_023159025.1. NCBI lineage: Eukaryota > Metazoa > Arthropoda > Chilopoda > Scutigeromorpha > Scutigeridae > Thereuonema > Thereuonema tuberculata. Next base: position 197,602,223 of record JAFIDM010009631.1, read on the forward strand.
TCAATTGGTAAGAGTGAATCATTCATTCTCGCCGGCGACTTTTTTTTTTCTTTCTGTCCGCTATGCTGAGGTGAGTCAGCGTGGCGCCAGACATTCAGCCAATCAGTGAATCCCGGCATGTCGGCCACGACAGCCAATCAAAGGCCAGCATCCGGAATCGCGGAGAAACCCATCAGGTTCAGCTATGAAGAGAAGATACAAGCGAGTGGCGTAACCCTTTCGTCACTGCAATCGAGGATTACAGCTATAGTCTCTTATGGCGGTAACTAAAACAGCCATTTTCATTAGGAGTAGAATAGTAGTAGAGTCAAACAAAATGTTATTATCATTCATTACTCCACTAGGATTTAAAGAGCAAGCTTCATGATTTATTTAATGAAAACATTATTAGTAATTATATTTAATAACACTCTTACAAAATAGTATCACTAGAAGACTGATCGAAATAATACTACTCATTTCAAAGCAAGGAAAAAACAAAAAGCGGCACTCCAATTACTATAATATTTATTCCTATGTAATTTAAAGTAATTAACGAACATAAATGCTTTGGTAATTGAGACGAAAACTTTTAGCCTATTAGAAAAATAGCCCTAAACATTGAAGTAGGCTACTCAAGTAAAAAGCTAATTACGCTTTCCCAATTTAATTATAATCTTCAAAAAGAAAGTTAATGTAAATCTTTGTATTAATGATAAATAACAAAAGCGAACAGCAGTTGAGTACAATAAGATTACAAATTAGTACAATAATTAAACAAAAGATGTAAAAGAAATTAATTTTTTCAAAAACATTTTTGTTTCTCAATATTGTTTTTTGAGAAGTGTGGTGTGCATGTGTATATGTCTGTTTAGATTTTGTGGGATAACTTTAAATAAAAAAAATAAAAAAAAATTAACCTGCAGTGATTAAGTGATTAATAGTTAAATTAATTTGGTTTTGATAAGTTTTTATTCGTTTTAGGAGTACATTATATAAGGTCCAAAATATTGTAACAAAATACCTTAAATAAAAATGCGCTGACCTACATCAAGCTCCATATTTAACACTTTAAGACTTATTTTTCTACTTTTATTAAAGTTGGTATTTGTAACGATTTTTTTTTTATTTTTTATTTTTTTTGTAGGTCACTTTATATGAGCCAAACAAAGTTCCCTTACGAAGCTCAAATGTAACTGGACTAAGATGAGAATTTCACATTTCAAGTCCAATAAAATAGTTTAAATCTAATTACAGTTCGATATTTGGAAACCATCTTACGGATCCCTTTAAAATACTTAATTATATCTTATGTAATTCAAAGAAAAAGCACTGATCATCATTAAATTTAATATTTAAGAGTTTACTTATAATGATCTATATTTTGTAAACCTATTTTAAAGGCCAACTTTGATGGAACTAGGCAGTGATGTTACTTCATATTTAAGAGTGAGGAGTTAAATTGGTGGTCCAAGTGATCCAATGATATCGACACTGATTTGCGGGCCGGAGAAGCTGGATTCAATCCCCGGATGAGGTTGGGATTTTTTTTCTGAGTTACTTCACTTCCGGACCTATGGTTCACCAAGCCCTCTGTAAAATGAGAACCAGTTCATTTCTGGGGGGTAACGGTTGGCAAGCATTGGGCTCACCACTCAATTTCAATTAGTGCTGATGATCATTGGAGACTTTGCCTTCGCCCCCCCCCCCCATTATATACAAAGACTCGTATGGAAAATACACTATACGGCCATCCGTATCCGGACACCCTTCCGACGAAGTGGATCGGGCAGGTCAGGAGGTTTGATGCGTCATCGGACGCTATAAAAGTGTTGGTGGGGCGTGGGCGGTCAAAATTCTGCGTTCGCGATAAAATGAGTAAGTCAGGCGAGCTCAGTGACTTCGAATAATCGGAATCCATCGTTGTAGGAAGTCGGTTCGTGCCGAAATCAACTGTGAGTGATGTAATTGTAAAATGGAGACGTCGAGGCAGTGAAACCACAGCTGCACGAAGTGGTAGACCGAGAAAACAGACTGGCCGTAGCCGTCGAACCCTGAAGAGAGTAGGGAAGCAAACTCGCAAGCCTTCGTTGGTAGTGATGACGACGGAGTTCCAAGATGCGTCCGGCGTTGACGCTAGAAGAGGACTGTTCACCGAGAGCGAAACTACTTGGGTTTCCACGGCCGTACTCCGCTCACAAGCCGGACATCTCCGCCGTCAATGCGAAGCGTCGGTTGCAATGTTGCAGATTTCATCGCCATTGGACTGTGGAGGAGTGGAAAAACATTCTGTGGAGAGATGAATCTCACTTCACGAACTGGCAGTCCAATGGACGCATGTGCGTTTGGCGGATGCCCGGCCAACGCTTCTTATCCGACTGCATTATGCCAACTCTTAAGTTCGGTGGCGCCAGCATAATGATGGGGGGTGTTTTTCGTGGTTCGACCTGGGTCCCTTAGTTCCTATGATGGGCAACGTAAACTCTGCGATGTATCGGACATTCTGGACAACGCTGCCCTCCCAACTCTGTGGCAACAGTTGGGGAAAGGCCCGTTTCTCTTCCAGCAGGATAACTGTCCCGTACACATATCGAAGCTTGTGCGGCCGTGGTTTGACGACATAGGTGTTCCACAACTTGACTGGCCGTCTCAGAGCTCTGATCTCAACCCACTGAACATCTGTGGGACGAAATAAAATGCAGATTACGTGCCCACCCATATCGCCCATCTTCCGTGGCCGGACTCACTTCAGCTGTCATGGCCACCTGGAAGTCAGTTCCTGCGACCACCTTTCAAAACCTGGTGGAAAGTCTTCCCAGACCTGTACAGGTTGTCATCGATGCAAAAGGGGGACCGACATCATATTAATACGTGCCTCAGGAGCCTCTGCGTCCCGACCACGGGGTGTCCGGATACTTTTGGCCATATAGTGTACCTACCACATTCTGCAGGTGGTAAATTGTGAGAATGTGATTAGAAGAGATTTTGCCGTATTTCTGTTAATGTTAAGGACTAATTGTGTTTAGGTGTCAAGCTCTTTTTGAGTAATTGAACATTTTATATTTTGAAATTGCTTGAAGTTATATAAGGAAGGAGAAAGTATTTCAGTAGTTGCACTTCTACTTATTTTTATTAAGCAATTTAGGACTTTTAATAAATTTTAGGAAATGCCAACATAGAAAATTCAAATACAGATGTGAAATACTGCAAGAGAAAATAAAAACTTAGTAGTCAATTATTAAATAGTTAGATACAAATATGGATATTTACAGCAGTTACATGCAATAAAATTGAAAGACTACAGACAGTCTTTATGCTCGGCTTACGGTATCAAAATGCATGGAAGACAAAATGTAAATTCCTCCAATAATCTTTTTTTCTTTCTGTATTATTCGTCGAGCAGACTAAAGACGTTGTTGTAGCTGTGTAATATTCTTCCTAGTTTCCTGTAAAAAGAAGCATAGTTCCATAATATCTCAGCTGAATTTTATCTTCAAAACGACAGATGAGAGATTCTTTATATCGATCCTTCTGGAAATCGCACTTTGGCGCGATAACAAAAAGAACAGACATAAGCTTTAAAATATCTCGGTGACTTATCACTGCGTAACTATACCTGGGCAATAGATATGTCGCCTTATATCACAGCTTGCGACTCATTACAGAAACTCTGAAAATGTCTCCTCTCATTCAGAACAATTGAGAAAGTTTCCACTCATAGGGAATGTAATCTGAGTGTGTTTATTATCCAGACAAATACATCTATCATGCATTTCTTCGTGATTCAGTGTTGTCCATTAACTAGTCTACATTCAAACAGATTGTTTATATATACATCTCTGTATTTAGTTGTATTCTGGTAGGTGTTCTTTTTATTGAATTTTAGACTTTTAATATATAAAATGATACTAAGGATAAGAAAAATTACTAATGACTACCTGTGGATCCGTTATTACAGGGAAAAATTCAAAGTTTTTGTCACTTATATTCGGAAATTTTTAATAAGACAGTCACTGTAACGATCTAACAATGCAATTACTAAGTATTTCAGACCGCGCGGTTGGCGTTGTCGCTATGACATCGGCCTCTCACCTCTGAGTACCGGGTTCGGTTCTCATGTGGGTTTCGTGATGGTGGACGATCCGCGCTGGGCAGGTTTTCTCGGGGTTCTCCCGTTTCCCCTGCACTTCTCCCACCATACTTTCTCAGTCTTTCCCTCCATCTGTCCATATTTCCGTGGGATAGTATAATAGATCTCCGGTCGCAGTGCTTGGCTTCTCTGCCACCCACATTCATTACATAACATAACATAAGTATTTCATATTTAAATGTGTACCTGTAGGTTGCATTCGGTGTTTGTCTTTATTTACACCTTGAAAATGCCGACTGGATGGTAGACGAAACTGTAGGCTTTTTAACTAGGTTTTTATCATTTATTATTTGAGACCATATGTGCAACTTTTTAATTCCTTTTAAATTTTAAGCTTGTGCATTAATCTCATATATTTCAAGTGATACTTCCCAGTTCACGGATCAGAGGGATGAAAAACCATGATTAGAGAAAAGTTTCTTAGCCGGAGCAGCGCGGCGCATGTAATGTGCCGTATGGACGCCCTTGGTGTGTCGCAGGAACGTTCTGAATAAATCCGTAATCAAAATTTAGCTCTACACTTAACCAAATTCTCTTATGTAGATTAAATTCTTGACATCAAAGAACCCGGGCAAATAAAATATCAACTGCATTCTGATTGGTTCTAACAATGAAGGTTAAAAAAATATTAATTACATTTAAAGAAGCTTGAAAAAACAGTTTAGAGTATTTTTAAATGTTTAAAATTCACTTTTATATTAGTTTGGAAATTATAGGTGTTTTTCAAAGGATTCTATTAAAAGCAATAAAAAAGTTTGGTTTGCCGCAAATTTAAAAGTACACCGTGAAGCGAAAAAGATTAAGAAACATTGGTTAGAGACTGTTAGTTAGTCTGCGAAAGATTTACAGTCAGTTTCTAAATATAATTCCCTTTTTTTTTTTTTTTTTTTTTTTTTTTTGTAGATCTGCTTGATTTGTATTGATGAAATGTTTATCTGTCTAGTTTCCTTTGCTATTTTTCTATTACACATCTTTACTAATCTATCTATTAAATAGATAATAAAAGATCTTGTCTATTTCTCTATTGTTTATGTTTCTATCTACTTTATCTTGGCTCTCATTTGGGAAAGAAATAATCATTAACTTATAATAATTATTATTCATCATTAATAATTATTGCCTCTCAAATTCAGAATTGTCAGACACGGATTCCTGCCCTTTAGAATCCGTGTTGAATCCGTGATATTAGAGCACAACACCTCTAATAAACTCAATTTTGAAGACATTTTTGAAAAAAGTAAATGAAAATTCACGTAATATACTATGTATTAATAAATTCCCATTATTTTTCTTGTTAGAAACCCTCGCTTTTGAAAAACACTGATTTACAGTTTTTGATCATTTCCGATTTACCTAAATTTGAATCTATAATATTTGAAATTTTAATTATTAATTAAATAATAGTAGTAGTATACAAAATACTATTTCCTATCCGTTTGAAATCAGAATTTTAGACCGTGATTAAGATTTTGTGTTTTGTTTATGTACTTCATCATAGAATTTCAATTGACTTTTATTTCTGTTTGAGGAAATACAGTCCGACTTCCTCTATTACTATTTTGTTCTAATATTGAACTTTCTTTTTATAACATTGTAATTTATAATTGTTTTTTTCAACAGGAACAATTTGGAATGAATTGAAGACAGGATCAAAAATAGGCATTGGAACTGTTTCTTTCTATTTTTATAAAATTAAAATAACTTAATTTCAATTAAAAAAAATGAAATTATTAACTAGATTCTTTTAAGTGCTAATTTCTAATCACATCTTCAATTCAATTGTGAAAATTTTACATTGCCAAATGAAATCGCAAAGCTGATTTTCTTTTAAAATCTCATTTAAGATCGACTTCAATAAAAAAAGATTATTTTTTCCCCAAATTTTCTTTAGTTCAGATTGACATAAAAAGGCTTTTTTTTTGGTTATCTATGTACATACTTGATTTGATATAGTTAATTCACAAGCCTATTCCGTATCAGCCATTACTGCATTTTTTAAGCGATTCTCGACCTACTGGAGGATAAATAACCGTGGAAAAAAATCTCCTACCAACGCCGGAAACTGCACCCGGACTCTTCCACTCCGCAGTCCAGCGACTAAGTCACTGCACTACCATATATATATATATCCATTTATGCTAATTGATCTCCACCAATTCGCAATTTCGTCTCTTTTGAGGGACCTTAAAATAAAAGTGATTGTTAAATAACAAGCAGCCTTGGGGAAGAGGGCGGGGCAATTTTGAGGAAAGGGAAAGAGGAGGGGGGGGGGAAGTAAATAAGCATCTACCACTTCACCATTTTGGAAGATTTATATCTATTTTATCCCACTTGTGTCTAATGTTTTAAGAAGTATAAAAACATGACAGTTGTATTCCTTTGTAAAGGATTCTATTATAGCAATAATAGCAATGAAAAAGTTTGGTAAGACGCAGGATTTCTGCAAATCGAGTGCTGAAGTGGTAAAGCAAAAAAGGTTGAGAAGCACTGTTTTATAGCAATCCTTTGTAAATTCCACAGCAAGCCATACACACCCTCTGCTTGCTGGACCAGAAATAGCTTTAGTGAAATGGTTGTTGCTGGGTATTGATGGGTAGCCCTGAGGAAGAAAGGGCAGCCACTGACCTCGTTTGCACTTGGAACAGGTTGGTGAGTCATCGGTGCCTCGGCTTCCCCATGTCGCCGGGTGGGACAGGTGCCAGACGCCGCCAAAGTGGACTCTCCCTTCAAACGGATCGCTACGTGGGTGGGGAGGACATGTTTTTGGGTAGTTTTCAACTCCAGGCAAGATAACATCCTGGCTTCCTGCTTCGGAATTCTATCTTGTTTGCTGCTTTTTTTTTTTTTCATTCATTCATTTGCCAATAACTTTCAAAAAGTTTGAAAACACCGAAGGAAAAATATAAATTTAGATGCAAGAATTTCACATGATTTTAAGGAAACGTTAATGCTCCATTAACATAGCTGCTAAGCCTAAATGAAATAAAAACATAAACAAGTTGGAGGAGGTATACTCAATAGAATAAATGTATGATGATCCATTTTTAACGTATTTCCTAAGGAAAGTGAGACTCATTTTTGAAATCTTTTCCAAGCAAATCCTTGTGGGAAAAAACAAAAACAATGGATTTCTATTAATGTCTTAAACAGTGTTTTGATATTAAAATTAATCGGCTTTAGGCAACTTAAGTAAATAATGCTAGTTTAATTAACTTTTCAGAAAATGGAAAAATTGTCCTGCTTGTGTTTAGCACATATTATAATTCGAAAATAAATGCAGGCTTTTCATTTTTGTTGTTTGAAAAAAAAGTTAACAACGAAATAGTATAACTAACTTGTAAGTTTTTTCAGGAACATTCTTGTTAAAAAGTCAATCTGTAACTTTTTGGGTTAACTTCTTTTATTCACATCTGGGCAAAGACTTGTGTTAAGTTGATCGAAATAAATAAAAAAAGTAATAAAAATTAATAGAAAAATGTTTATAATCAAAAAAGGATCGTAAGTTTTATTATTTTATTAAAAATTTTACTATAATCATTAAACACGTTATCTATTCTAATATTTAAGTAGATCAAAGTATCTTAGAAATATCAACAATCAATGCATCATGAAAACCAAAAACATGGACACAGAACACACAATTTACAAATATTTCGTAAGGTTTACACATTTTTTTTTAACTTAATTTTATTAATAAGTACCGTCTTTATAAATAAGACAAAAACAAAATTCCTAACTAAAATAATAAAATACACAATACCAGGAAATGCAGCAGAAATATCAAAATTTAATACTAATTAAATGCTGCTGCATTTTATGGTGTTAGACTATTAATCTGCGATTCTGTGTAACTATTCCTTCTTTCCTGGTTGATAATAACTGTATTCCTAAACGTACTCTATGACCTGAATCCCCGCTGTTTTCTCTCTATTCCCTACTACCTTCCCTCAATAGTTTCAAACTTTTCCTGCAATTGATTATGGGATTCCAAGTAAAAAACATCCCATTACCTTCCTATATTAGAATACAATCAATTTAATAGCGTTATCTAATTTAATACTTAATAAACAAAGTAAAAAAGTACATCTGATTTTAGATTTGATAAGTGCTAATACAGAACAACTAAATAAGACTGAGCTACAGTCTTTGTAATATTTGATTATAAATAATCTTTAATCAATTGATTAACAGCAATTCAATAATTTTTAATTTTTTTTGACAAATTTCATTACATTTTAAATTCACTTTATCAAATTATTGAATTTTTAAGTAAGCTTTTTTTTCTTTTTAATTCAATTAAATTCATTTAATTTTTCTTTTCAAGCTTGACATTTCAATATAAATTCCTAAAGAACAATTCCATTCCGTTCTTCTGTATTTTTAAAAAATAAAAAATTAGCTTTCATTTCCTATTTGCAACATTTCCGTTAGCAAAATAATGGTCCACCAATTCAGTTATAAGTAAACAGTTGGAAAAGTACATTTTTTTTTTCAATTCTATGAATAAAATTCCAATTATTATTCTCAGGATATAGTATTTTTTTTTTAAATAGAAACGAAACAATAAGTGAAAGTAAATGGATAATTTTATGTAAGAAAAATTTCTAATAAAAATTCATAGTAACAGGATTAATCCTTTGCTACAACAATATAGAAAAGGCAGGGAAAAGAATGGATCCTCCAAATCTAAACTAAAAAACAAGAAATACACAATAAAAATAAAAGAATAGAAATTCATATGCCAGTCTTCGTTGGCCTCAATGAATTTTCTATGCGCATCAGTTAAATAAAAAACGCCTAAAAAATGCTAAAAACATTAAAAGGTGGACCTAGTGTTTTAAAAGTGCAGTAGTGACATCTTCAAACAGCTGTTTCATGGTCAGTTGCCGATCATCAATGGCGAGTAGTCATTATAAAACCCCTAGGTCCAATTACGGAGGTTCTATATTGGATATATGCTATATCAAGAGGTTCCACCCCAGAGTCACCAACTGAAGATATTCCATCCCAGCTTAATTTCGTAGGGTTATAAAAATTATTAAAACAATTAAATAATATTAATTAAATAATATTAATATTTTATTTAAATCTACCCCAACAACTTCACAAAGTTGAGGTGAGTTTGTCTCATCTCAACTGTAAGTAACTGAAGATTGGTCGTTGGGGTGGAAATCTTCACATGACCCTGAATATTATAGTTAAAAAGAAAAAAAAAATCCTATTACAATGAATTTTTGAGACACTGGTATTATTAATGATACAAATAAATAAATAAATAAATAAATGTGTGTGTGTGTGTGTGTGTGCATGTTCGTCACTTAATTTTATATGTACCTACATAATATAAAAATATTAATTTAAGTAATTATTCCATAAATCTCTCTAATTCTCTTTCTTGTGTACATAATTATTAACAAAAATAAATTTATTTCCTTTGTTTTTATATTCCTACTTATCATTTGTTATCAACAATTTTTAGTATTTAGTCATGTATATTGTTCAAACGATAATGTCTTCCTTTGATGTATTGGCTTTGTATTTATTATTTCAATCTATATCATACATTTGTTCCTTTACTTTGTTTTGTATTCATGCACATCCTTTGTTTCCACAGTTTTTGAGTCATTAGGCTAGTAAAAGGAATTAACGAAATAAATTCCGAAAATTCGCCATTCTACATGAATATCGTATTTATTTCTTTTGAGTTGAGGAGGTGAGTGTAAGTTTAATATTAATTTAATTTGCTTATTTCAAATTCCACGCTTGAATAAAATTGTTACGCCAATATTGGATCAAGGGAATATTTTTAAGTCGAAATCTCTTATATAGCTTCAGGGAAAAAGTTAAACCCGTTGTGAAAGTGACTGAAGAAAAGTATACGATAAGGAAACGGTGTGGGTGTACAGCACCTCAACCAGAAAACAATAATTAAGACAGAAAACTTAACGACATGTTAAATTTATTATTTTTCCCCTCTATAAAAGTTGTAAAACTAGGCTAATGTAAAATAGAAAGCGATGCCATTTAAAAATAATAATTATTGATTATTTTAAATTGAAAGTGTGCCCGAAGTTAGAGTCTTTAGAACCAAATGTAAGCTATATCTATAACTTTATTCAAGAATTCGCTTATTATCAAGCAGATCTATAAGAAAAATCTTAATTATATGATATAGGTGTTAGATAAGCAATATTTCTGGATTTCTGACAGTTTACTTTTAACATCTGGTCACCACGTATATCTACACTCAATTTTTAGTATCTCACAATAAAGGAGAATAACGAGTGAAAAAGTGAACTGAAAACGGGTGAAATTTCATGAAATATATAGTAAATAGTGTGGACCCGGTAGCCAAGTTGTAAACGAGCCAGGTTGGTAAATCCGGCGGCATACCAAAGATTGTTTTTAAGAATCCCAGAATTTACACCAAACCTTTTGCTATGTATTTAGTCGGAGAGATCCGGAGAGTTCCCCCCGCTGAATTTTCCACCAGTCCACTCAGCCCTAAGAAAAATAGGAAACGGGTTAGCCGGACGGGAGTCGGGTTGACCACCTGGCTTCATATTGATGCCGTTGGTCACGAAACGCCGGGAGCCTTACCTCGCGCACTCCTAAGATCCTACATAGATCTACTTTAACTAACTCAACTTTAAGGGAATAAATAGTAAAAGTTGTAATATCCGTTATTTAATATAAGGTAATTAATGCTTTTAGATAGTGTCAAAAGCAAAGCGGCCCCATAATATGCACAATTTTATAAACAAAATCTCTACAACAATCACAACAATCTCAATAAACGCAACATTTGCGCCGTTTGCATTCGCAAACAATCACATGTATAATAATAAGGAAATTAAACAATACCAGGTTTTTTGGTTTGTCGCAACCCATTATTAGCAAACCACTCCTTGGGGGTCAGAGAGTGGTCCTTCAGGTCTGATTTTTTTGGACGTGGTCACCTACTTTTAGATGCTGAACACAATGGTGAAGGTTTCATTATACTATCTCTAACCGTTTGGCCACTACAGAGTGTGACATCCAGCAGACATAAATGCAAGAGCGGTCATCTATGTTTTACAGGCAAGCTGTAACTGGGGGCCGCTAAAAAAAATACACAGAACGAAACTTAATAACTACTGTTACAAATACATCAAAAGGTTTAAGAAACTTCTAGAACTGAAAAGCTTAGTACAATAAGCCTCGTTTCCGCGAAAATGAAATATTTAGATTTTCAGAAACAATATTACGCCTAAGACAGAGCTTTTTAACCGATGTGCCGCAAAAATTCTAACAATGCATCTGTAAGAAATATTTAGGCAAATGCTTTAATCTAGACAAGATTTTAGACCTAAAATAATTTGAACAAGCAGAAAATTAAATTACATTCTGTCGCACAAACAATAAAGATTAAAAATCTACTTTCTCCTTAAAATGTCATTCCTTGAATTTTCTTTATTAATTTTCTTGGTTTTGTTTTCTTTATTATTTTCAATCGACAGAACGTCAAAAAGGAAAACCTACTGTACATTTATGTTGAAATCATAATGGAAATAATAATAACTGCAACCGAATTTCTCCATTTTCTGAAAACTTTATTTAAAAAATTCCTATACTTACATCCCATTACTTGCTTAAAAAGTTAGAAATTTAAGTTAAATTTAAAAGTCAGATTATCCCCAAATCTTAAATATGTACGCTAAGTTTCAAGAATTTATTATTTCTGAAAAGTTATGTTGGAACAGACCAAAAACGGAATTGTTTTAAATACGTAAAAGTTATGTTAAACATAAACAGAACAAATTTTCCGTTTTCTAAGAAAAATGAATTAAATTCGCATTCCTTACTTATGTTCTCTAAATTGCACTAATATAAAATCATGCGCAAAAAAGGATTAATATCCGGTTGTTTAAGACATCAATAGAAATCCACTGTTTAGGTTCCAATGGAAATTTTTATTGCTTTCTTGCACTAATTTCTCGACAAGGATACGCTGGGTAAAGATTTCCAATATGAAAGTTACCTTAAACCTGCACATATAGTTTTTTAATAAGATCAAAAGTAATTAGAGGGACATACACATGCCTCTATTCGCAGACGGATTTCATGAGTCTCATTTTCCTTGAAAAGCTTAATATTAATAAAGAATGAAGTCGTTTGACGTCGTCACCAGATGTACGTCATTGCTTATATTCTGTGTCAAGTTCAGTTATTACATTCTATTTTTACATGAGTTTTTGTGAATAGATCAACTAGCTTTGTTTGCACCAAAATGGAGCAATGAGAAACAAGTCAGAGTTTCACCGTTCCTCGAGTCAATCCACTTAAAAAAAAATTTTAAAAATCCAACTGTTTAGAAATGAAATGTTGAGGAATCATTATGAAATCACACCTCAATCAACAAGCAATAACCCAATAAACTAAAAATAATAAAGAATAGTTATTAATGGTATTAAAAAGTAACCATGAGGTAAGAAACTGGTTAAGGGGGGGGGGGGTAGCAGGGGCGGTCTGGCCAGGTCGGCAATCGCCGACGGCCCCGAGCCCAGAGAGTCCAGGGAGGGCCCCCGACGGGGCACTGAGCAAATGTGTGAAAGTAAAATTAGTATTTTCACACTCGAAAGTTACAAACAATCGAGAACATCCGAGGGATACGCTATTTTTTACCCAGATTTATTTTTATTTTTAATTTCTGATTATTCATGTTACTATATCGGGTACTGTGTTTGCAGAGCCGCGCCAAGCGGGGGTGCCTGGGGTGCACGGCACCCGGGCGGCACGTCTTGGGGGGCGGCGGGCGGCCAATATTTTAGTATAGAAATAATAATGGAAAGGAAATATATGCAAAATATATATTTGTATATATATTTGTTTTATTACGAAAAATATTAAATTTTTAGGCTAAAATAAATTTGACATATTAGGGGCGGCAACTTTTGCCTGGCACCCCTGCGCCAACATACCTTGCGCGGCCCTGTGTGCTTGCAATTACTCTTTAATATTAACAAGACTAAAAGAGAAGTTCGACTAGAAGCGCGTCTCACGTTAACTGACTTGCTCGTCAGCTAATCGGTGGGTATGGGCCTACTACCAGACTTACTAAGCGTAATTAGTACAGTCCGGTTAGAAAGTAAAGTTAACCTGGCTTCTGCATTTGCATTGCTACGCTCCTCATAAAAATTCCACTGTTAGGGCCCCAACACAGCTTTCATTATTAAGCACTACGATGGAGCCCTGAATGGGAATTTACATATTACTGCCGGACAGAAAGAAAAATTTTTAAATTTTGCATTCAGGGCCCCAAAATCAACATAAATGTCGGAAGCTCTATAAGATTAAACTTTGTAAGAGAATTAATATATACTAGTGTGCAAAAAGCAATATTGCTGACTTTGTTATAATTCCGCACAAACTGAACTGGGAGACATGAAATTCATACTACTGAGGCACAAGGTAGTTCTGAAAGGATGACGAAAGAATAGTAACAGAAATGAATAGGACGCATACAGTATGGAACGAAGCAGAAAAACGCTTTATTGACAGAATGGTACAAAACACTATCTGGCCAAGAGGGAGAACAACAATCCAACGTCCCTTAGTAAGGGATATGATCTCCCATAACTGCAATGGTTGCATGGCATCGTCTGTCCATACTCAACACCAGATTATCCAACAGTTCAATAGATTGATTTTAATCGTTTCAAATTGCGCGAAATTCTTTTATGAAATTAATGCGATATTTCTTGACAAGGACCCGCTTGGAATAGATTTCAATTTAAAAAGTTAGATTGTCTCTAGTCATTAAACAAGCAAACCAAGTTTCAAGAAGATTCGTCTAGCGGTTCCGAAGGTTATTAAAGAGGAGGACACACACACTGACTGATTTGATGAGCCATACTTTCAAACGAAAGTAGGCTAACAAACAGTATCTTTTTAAAGTCAAAACGACTTTCTTTCGTCCTATAAATTCTAAATTCGCATTGTGTAATATGATCTTCGTTTGACCTCCATGTCAATTGCTCTATTGCGAACGTTCATTTCGTAACTTTTTTTTATTCATTCTCATCACAAAGGTTTTTCGAAAATGACTTGCTTCATTCTGACCGTTTTTCTCTCATTGCTATTCAGTATAAATTTCGTGGATGACAGATGACACTTTTTCGTGGAATTATATGAAATTCTCGAGTTGTTAAATTATGTATTTTGAAATAAAAAGTAATGACAAGTGAAAATAAGATTGTTACACTCCGAACACTATAGCCCGACCACGATAACTTGACGATCGGAAGGAACCCCAAGTGATTATTACGACGTATATATTTTTCAGCCAATCACAAACAAGCGCGCCTTAAAGCGCAGAGCTTTAAAAATATGTAATATTTAAAAAAAATACATAAAACGTAAATATAGCAGTAACTTATATTGAAAGCAGTCAACCAATCACTAATAGTATAGCATTTCTTTTAAACATCATTAAAACTAATTTTTGTTTAGTTTTATAGCTGGAACGTAATATTCTTCAGAACCTTCAGAGAGGCTAGTGTTGACGTCTGGAATTTTTCCAATCGTCAAGTTATCGTGGTCGGACTATAGTTATACTTCAAGTTACACCGAAGAGGCACAGCACCGGATATCACTGCTCCTCTTTTGTGGTTCGCGAACCCCCAAGGGATACGAATTTGTTCCGGGAAAAATTCTCTAATGGCATCCTTCTTTTATTTGGCTGGTTAGAAAGCATAGCTGTTTTTTCTTTTTTGGTTGGATAATGTACTACAATCACTTTTCCTTGGTTGAGAGTCCTGATAAAAAGATAATATCAGAAAGAGTTTGCCAGTCAAAAAATAATTAGGATAAAACTGCTAAATATATGAAATGGTGGAGGGAGGGCGGGATGTTAGGAAATTCTGGCCTTTCCGGACAAAGGATGAAGAGATTTGTGATTATCAAATTATTATTATTATATATTTTATCGAACTGCTTCCTAAGTAAAATTAGAGTAAAATTAATGTAAAATCATAAATGGTCGAAAACTAATTCTGAGTTTTATTAAAGACACAACTTTGGATTTTGATTCTAAAACATCTCGATGTTACCCAAAAATGTAACAAAAGGAAGGCTTTTCATTAATCCCTAAGCGATATAAAAGCCTAAATGTTTTATGCACATACCTGTAAAAGTAATTTTTTGAACGTGCAAGTGCAAGAACATCTTATCACTTTTATTTGAATCCAAACAGCATATTTAAGTACAAATATGACGTAAATGGATATGAGGAGGGAACTGGCTTAAAATGGAACAGATACTAAGGACAAAAATTTATAAACAAGATATTTCAAAACAAAACAGCAACAGTAAAGCAAGAAAAATGAGTACTGTACATTGTTTTTTAATATAAATATCATAAACACCAATTTTTTAAATACTAATAATAATAATATTTTTTTTAACTTTTATTTCTAGTAAGCGAGAATACGATATCTTATTTAAAAATAAAATAAGGCAGACAAACTGAAATCCATTATCTTTACAAGCAGTGTCTAAATAAACAAATAAAGAGATAATAATAACTCTCCACTGAGAATCGGCAATATACCGTTAAATAACTGTTTGGAGGTATCACTTTTGCACTGATAAACACTAGGTCCACCTTTTAATGTGTTTAAGCATTTTTTAGGTGCTTTTTTTCTTAACTGATGCGCATAGAAAATTCATTGTGCCAGCGGAATTTCTATTCTTGAATTTTATTATGTATTTCTTGTTTCTTAGTTTTCATTTGGAGGTCCCATTCTTTTCCCTACCTTTAGATAATAATAATAATAATAATATATATATATATAAAGATGGGTAGCCAATTTTCGAAAATCTGCAAAAGATATAAAAATAGTTATTTACGAAAAACAGACTAATCTGAAACTAATAATTTTCCAGCAATTCTTTTATTGTTTATTTATTGTGATAATACGGTGTATGGGGATTAGTGAAGTGCTCACTCCAGGAGATCACATGCATGTTCATGTATAGTTTAATCGTTCTAATATTAATAGTTTTTTGAGCAGTGCGAGTTATTGCACCTGAAGACTTTTGATTCCTAGCTTCTTACTTACACGCCGATTTCTATCAAACTCAAAGGAATCTCCTTTATAGTAACTTAAACCTCCCTAGGAATCATTTTCATAGAATAAAAATGGCTTGAGTTCCAGGCTAAATAATTCCTAGTTTAAATAATTTTGATAACGGACAGACAAGCATATGTCGACTTCAGTAGTTCGAGCACAGCTGAATGGTCAAGATACAACTACTAAACTTGAACCTGGATTCGAATCCAGAAGTTGGTTTGGATATTTCTATATTCTATAGATATTTTTTCCTTTTAACAATATATTCTCGATTTGCTGTCTTCCTTTATTTGCTAGCGATAGAAATTACAATAAAAGTACAGGTATAAACAAAGAAACCAAATAAAATGTAAAACAAAATTTTAAAACTTTTAGTTCTAATCATTTCTTTCTTCCTATTATAAATTAAGGATCATTAAAAATGTTACAATATTCTTTTGTAGCATCGGTTAAATGTAATTTTAATACAAGGAATTAAGAAATTATTTCATTTGTATTCTGCTTTGTCTAAATCAGTTTTATCAGTAGCAAATAATCCAATCAGCTCATAAGTCTTCAATAGAATTCATTGTCTATTTAATGCTGTAAATCACATTCCTGAAGGTTAAGTCATCCTGCAATGTAACGAGGAAAAATACGGCAACAAATATAAATTCAATCCATAATAGTAATTTCGAGAAGTATTTGCAGATGCCGACCACCTGGGTTCTGTCTGGTACACAGAACGCTTCTGTACCTGGAAGTTCCTCAGAGAATTGGAACTAGCAACAATGGGTAAGAGGAAGTGACCAAGGTGAGCCTGTGAAGGTGAGAAAAAAAAATATAGAAAAGGAATTCCATATGACCGCATTCTTTTTATTGACTCCCCCACCGCATCTGTTGCAGGAGCGTCATGCAAAAGGTATTTGCTACGATCTGTTCGTTCATAGATGTCCTTATCCTCAGCCAAGTGAGGAATTCATAGTTTGATTAATCAACTACAAAAGTCAAGGTTAAATATTTTAAACTGCAAGAAAAGTATTTTTTAGAATTATTTATATACTCAGCTCAACAGCTAATCAAAAACGAAAAAATAACAAATGGCTTTTTAATAATAAAGGTGGAGATGGATCTTTTAAAAATGCAAAGAAATAGAACCATGATAGGAAAATATTAGTTGAGGTAACTCTAATGTAAATGTGTTGAATTGATGGGAAACGGAATGCTAGGCCTAAAGTGACTGTCTTCCCAAGTAAAAAAATTGGAAAAAATATATAAATACTAGCCTACATGAACTTTAAAGAAAATTTCAACTTTACCTTATTATTTTAGATCAAAACAATTCGGGGATGGTAAGTCTATTACCATATCTCATTAACCCTAATACACTCCTTTTTTTAACATAGTTTATTTTTAAGCTTCACAATTCTTATAGAAATCAATATTCGTTAAAAACTATTAAAAATAAATTACTTTATCTAATAATTAATCTTCACTTTTAAAAATGACCCGAATTTCCTATTTTTATTGCAAATAAAATATTAATTTCTAACTCCATCTTCCAGCACATTTTCCCATAGAATACATCTATTTTGGTAGGAATTTTCTCAATTACACAGATAATGAAATTTTGATATGTAAAATTGAAAAATTATTTTCTTAACTTTATTTCATAAAACATTAAAATTCTTTAAACTAATCCAACTTCAACTTGTTTTGTTGTATAATATTTACTTTGTCTTAAATGTATATCACTTCGTTTTCATATCATCAATAACCATCATCAATATTTTTTTTGTTGCTTCCTCCTCTTGTTGCCTCGTAAAATGAATGGTGACCAAAATATCGATTTTTGCAAATGATCCAAAATTTATTATGTATTTTCGAATTATGATATTATTTTATATAATGAATTATACGAATCTATATTTACTACGTATATAATAATAATAATAATAATAATAATAATAATAATAATAATAATAATAATTATTATTATTATTATATGTAGTTTTTTGATAAAATTGAAAACAAAGCATTTGAATATTACAAATTCACAAATAAAATTTTAAATTGAAAACTTTTTTTATATATAATCGATATGCCTATAAAAGGAAGTGATTTCCTGCAAACTTGCATATGAGGTTTTCGTAATTTTGAAATACATCTTGGACAGACAAAAATTTCGAAATCTATATAATCATACAACTTTTTCAAATAAAGTTTATTGTAGATGCTTTCAAATCCTTTCCGGTTACTATATTATAATAAAAGTAATTGAGTTATTGACGCTTGGTTCCTATTCTATTTTCTTCCCTATCATTTTTTATCGTATTTTTTCAATGTTTTTATGTCTTTAAGAAGGAGATGATCAAAGGAAACTATTTACCCAATGGAATGTTGCTGAGGACTTTATCGGCAGGAAAGCCGATGTAATACTGAGAAACGGGACAAACTGAGAACAAAGAAAGAGAAGCAATCTACCTGTGGAAGTCGAACTAAACAATCAGTAAAGGATCATCAGAACAGATACATCAAAAATACTTTAATTTCTTCTGGGATGAAATGAGCAAATGATAATTTAAAAAAAAAATAAAAATCTATAAAGTTGATACTTAAATACAGGTTAGAACATCAATTTCTACAATGGTTTTAAAAGTGCAAGTGCGGATATCTGTATAGTTGTTACTCCACTGTAATTTCTTTTTTTTTTTTTTTTTAATTTTGCTTTTTTGTTTTGCATCAAGAAAGCTTAACAATAATGTTCACGAAGATTAATTTTCAAGTAAAAGATGCAAAATCATCATTTGCAATTTGCTTTTTTTCCTATACAACAAATCTAAAATACATCGAAAGTTAAATTCTAGAGATTAGAAAGCTGTAGAAAAAAATTGTTATACTGAAGATTATTATTTTTTAGGGTTTACTTTTATTTATTAGATCAATTTTAATAATTCGAATTAAACTTATTATTCATAGAATGACCATGAATTAGTTTAATTCGAATTACTAAAATTGATCTAATAAATAAAAGTAAATCTCTATTCTTTTTTTCAAAGCATTTCTGAGAAAATATTTTTGTTCTAGCTATATTTGTTGATCACGTGTTTGAGATCACGTGGTTAAGTTTATTGAGGTTTTTCTCATTTGTCGTGAGACACTTTTATTGAAGAGGAGACAGAACCACGGACGAAATCTTCTATTTTTATTGCGTTGAAAATTGGTTTAAGGCTGATACAGAAAAAGGGGAGGAGAGAAGAATAGTCATTTTTAGCGGCCCCTAGGTTACAGCTTGCTTGTAAGACATAGGGGACCGCTCTTGCTTTTATGCTTGCTGGATGTCACACTCTGTAGTGGCCAAACGGTTAGAGATATTAGAATGAAACCTTCACCATTGTGTTCAGCATCAAAAAGTTGATGACCACGTCCAAAAAAAATCAAGACCTCTAGGAGCACTCCCTGACCGGGGGAGGGGAGTCAAAAGTCGGTGCTTCAATACGTTTTTCTTTTATCATATCTCAGCAACTGTTTGTCTGGCAAAAACGTGCCCACCACCAATGTGTTCAGAAGGATCGATATTGAGGTGACGTCTATCACCGTTTTCCTCTTTATCGGAAGCGACCACTTTTCACTCCCCAACTTCCGGTTTGCTATAAGCGTCCATTAGGTTCATTGTTAACGCTGGTTAGGTTCACTCTACTTTTGTTTATAAAATTGTGCAAATTATGGGGCCGCTTTGCTTTTGACACTGTCTAAAAGCATTAATTATCTTGTTCTTTCATTATTAGAATGTTTCATGTTGAAGATGTCTTTTTTTTTTTTTTTTAAATTTACTTCGTTAAACCGAGCTACGTTAATTCAGACTGGAAAGAGATATTGTTTGGATTCTTCAATTGCCTTTGTTTTTTCCTTTTCAAATTTAATAAAGTTCTTGGATTGTTTGATAATCTTGTAGTAATGCAGCGCCATTACAGTCATACTCAGGACTATGGGTAGATTAGGTTCCGGACCATGTCCATAAGTCGAAGCAATATATCTCACTTACCTATCAATTACGTAATGCATTGCGATCGTCTTATGCGTACATAACTGCATAACTGAGAATAACATAATGAAATGCCAATGTAAGTATATCTTTACGACTTTTGCCTTAAATTCTGTTCGCTATTATTAACTTAATTACTATTTTAATCACAAGAAAACAATAAAATAAAAGTTATAAACACCTTAATATCAATTTAATCACAAAGCGAAACAGCCAAACACAAAGAAATGCAAAGCGAACCGTCTTTGGAAACTTACGTAAGTGGTAGTAATGTGAAACATACGTAAGTGGTAGTAATGCACTACGCAGGTGGCAGTGTATAAATCGTGCACAAACTGTACGTAACTCGGAAGCAAATACCGTAACTTACAGTATGGTTTAAATGCAAAGTGTACGAAAATGCGAGTATACTGTATATTTTTTTGCTTAACTTGTACTGTTGTTAATGGTATGTCATGCAATTTTTTAAATACTATTTTTTTCTTTCAATTACTTTCCATGAAGTCTTACGTAATTATTTCTGAATTTGTGAAATTTGTGTTTCCATTTTATTTCAAGATTAAGTATTAGGACTTTTTTCTTTTTGGTTTTTAGAATCATCAATAATAAGATTGTCAAGAAATTACTTTAAATTATGAAAAACAGACATTTTGAGATTGCTGTGGACCACTGTTAAATACAGAATTGATGGTTTCTTTTAGATAACCTTAACAATGAATTTTAATTATCACTTCATTATTGTGATGACCTAATAGAAAGAAAGTAAATGTCAATGCCACGATTAGAAATCTTCAGACAAACTAAAGAATAAAAATGCAAGATCTTGAAATATACCAAACAGAAACCGAAAAATCAGCATTCCATGAATTTAGAAAAAAAAGAGACTATTTTGTGTTTAGAAAAAGGAAAATGAATCTTCAAAAAGTAAATAAATAAATAAATCAAACACTTTTTTTGTCGATATCAAGCTTCATTTTTTTTCGAATTTTAATTTACTTAAGATCTATTTTAAGCACGACTTAACCATCTTACATAATAGCATAACCGAAGTAGAAGATATTAACTCAGCTATCCTTGAGAAACTTGAAATTCATTGTTTTAGATTAAAAGACATTCGGAGAATGAGTTAAGACAGTTTGGTTCTAAAGAATATTTTTTCAGAGAACTTCATTTTAAGTTCCGTTGATTCAGTAACGCCTTCTTATTTTATTTATTTATTTATTGTTATTATTATTATTATACTTATTATTATTATTTTCAAAAAATAATGCACCTGAAATATTTAACATTGAATAATGAAGTTCAATGGCGATGGTTTTATCAGACACAGCTATATTGATAACAAAATAAGTTTGTTATGATCTTAGGGAAGCCGTATCATCCAGTCCGACTCATCCCAGGAACGTAGGCACTGGTCTTTTTTCTTAAAATAACATAATAGTAATAAAGCCTATCAAAAACATGTTTATTAAGCGTGTTACCTAACATGCTTAATAAACCACGTTGTTAACTTTTATGTTCGATGTTATTATAGCTGAATATATTGGACAAATCTTGTTTATTCATTGACTGAGCATGCGAAGTCCATTATAACATTTTTCTTGTCTGTTTGTAGGTATATCCTTCTGAAACGTCTGTACGGTTTGGTAGATTGCTTATTTTATAGTTCAAGATAAACAAAGTCAGATTTGTTTGGTCTTCATTCCACCATATAAAAAAAAAATCGAGATCACTCGACACAACAGCTGGACTGATTTTTTTAAAACTGATGCGATGCTTATTTATGGTCCAACTTAAAATATGCGCACGATTATTTTAGTCTCCATCCTTCCCAGTTCTTGAAATGGCCCCACCCCCACATCCTGCAATACAGGTTCAGTCCCATTGCATAATGGTTAGCTGAGAGTACATCTATTTTTTTTTTTTTTTTTATTTATCTACAAAAATTATTATCATCTGGACATTTCCTTTGTGCTCTTCATCCCCCCACCCCTCTCGCAATATTTAAAATAGGCTTTTTATCATTCTTTTTTGGTTAGATAGCCGGTTGAGAAGAACATGTCCCCTCTTCAAAATCCTAAATGCTTTAACGCATTAATTCCTGCGGTTTCATTATTACATTATTGTAGGATCTATTTCAATTTGTTGAGCGAATTCTCCTCCATGAAGATAGCTTTGCCTCATCTATAGATTTAATTAAAATAGTTTAAATGAGTTAGACCAATTTCAAAGTTCTTTAACTAAGCTTTCAGTCGTATTTTTTCAAACGATTACTTGAGTGTAAGTCAGTACGGAAAAGATTTGTAATAGTTACACTGCCATAAACAGCCATAAATTTCTATTTACGATGGTCAATAACATGTGTTATTTTTCTCCTGACATTCTGTGTACTACATGAACCTGAAATGTTTAAACTGTATTACTCAAACGTTAAATTTAAATTAGAAATGCTGAATCCACAATAACTTTAAGCACATATTACAAAGCAATGGCTATACTTTTATTCGACAATTAACTTATTATCACTTCAACGTATTTTGCTAGGCTTTCAATCTGAATCGAAATATTTCGTAACAAACATCAATAAATACATGAAATTTTAGTTTTGTGGTAAGTAACACTTAAGGATGTAAAACTCGCTTTTGGAATCTAGTCACGATTTATTCAAATTACCTTGTAAACATTCATCTACCAGAAGGTTCTTTGATAATCTCATTTTTCGGAATCTATCAAATATTGCAGATATCGTCGCCACTCCTTCAAATAATTCGTTTCCGGTCACTCGCATAACTTCCTTTTAGGAATCCATCCCCTCCCGTTTCTTCCTTTCCTGACCTCAATATTTCCCTTGACAACTGCTACTTTTTTACCTTCACAAAAAGGACTTTCTCAGTAGGAGAATATTATTTATTTACATAAACTTTCAATTTAAAGAAATTCCATTTCTTTGCGATATCTTAAATATTTTATTGTGAATTGTCTTTCTAATTTTTTCTATAATTATTCTAAAATTGAATAGTTCGCTCAAACAACATTCTAATCCACTTAAGAAACATTTGCTTAATTGTGTTTCATTTATATTTTATATGTATTTCTTTAATCGTACATTTGAAATAGATCCTTTTGAGTTGCTCATCTTGAATCTTATTAGTAAGCTCATTAACAACATTTATCTGTTTGTTTTCGTCGCCTTAAACTGTCCAGTATAACAGTTGTGAATATAATCGTGTTAATAGTTTTTACAGTTGCATTACTTATTGCCAAAAATGTTGTTCGTGTGAACAATTCATTATTCTAGAAAACTTCTTGAACTTACTATCGATTAACAGAACTCTTCAAAGACTATTGTAAATCACAAACAATTATCTTTTATGTATACGAGAAATAACAAATTTGAAGTGCGGAACTAATATTAACATCACAATAAAAAAAATACAGGCACGTAAATAAGGATACAGTGACCTGTTTTTAGTATTTTCGATACCAAGAATCCAGAGCAGTTGTTTCAGATTTCCTAACCATCATCAGCTGGATTCGCCAGTATCTTACAACTCAAGTGATCCCAAGAAACATATAAAGAAAACAAAAGTCAACAAGATAGCAGGGATTAAATGACTGGTCTTTTTTATTCTTAATTTATAAATTGTTGTTTGAATATGGAGGACCATTATCTTGTTGACTTTAGTTTTCTTTATATTTCTTGGGATCACTGAGCTGTAGGATACTGCTGATGAAGGTTAGAAAACCTGAAACAACTGTTCTGGATTCCCGGTATCCAAATACTAAAAACAGCTCAGTGAATCCTTATCTATGTGCGTGTGTTTTTTTATTATGATGTAATTATCTTTTATATTAGCGTCTTTTCTTTTCTTTTGTTTCAATTGCATTCGATTTTTTTGTTTTGTTAGCAACGAATACAAATTCCTATCTGAAAGTCTTGACTTGAGTCGCATGTAATTAATGCAGAGAAAATACTTAAAATGGAGTGGAGGGGAAGAGCACGACAAACTGTTTGATACAGTGTTTCTCAATATTTTTTGCTTCACGGCACACTTAGGTATTTTAAAAAATCCGGCGGCACAATAGACGTTCTTCCTAAACGGCACTCCAAACTTTTTTGTTGCTTTATTCGACCCCGTATTAAACAATTGAGCAAAAGTAAAGAAGCCCATATTTCTCATTGAATTACAAAAATCATGTAATGATGAACTCATTAATTTCAACCATTCCAGTTTGTATTCCTTAAATAAATAAATATTCCTTTCTTGTGTTAATAAATAACGTTGTTGAAGACATTTAATACCTATTTTATATTTCCTTGTTGTTGTTTTTTTTTTTCTCAAGGTGCACCCGTTGAGAATCGCTGGTTTTGCGAAAATGATGGGTATTGTAATAAAGGGAATATTCATCAGTAAATGAACATTTAAGGTTAATAAAGAATATCTCTTACCTTTATAGTCTAATAAATGCTATTCTACTCTTTCTCCTTTCTTCTACACTGAATAAGAATAAAAACTGTTTTTCATTTCTAGAGAAACGCTGGATGGAAGTTCATTGTAATTCAAATAGCAACGAATATATCTTATATTCTTCAGTAGCTTGCTTTTCTTTTTTTTTAAAGTAGTGAAAAGGCAAATGAATCTCTTTTTTGTTTTAATTCTAATATTAAACTTTAGGGATTTTCCTATATCCTGAAAATATTAAATAAATTTGTACTACTTAATTAAATAGTTTTAATCCAATTAGATTTTAATCATATTAAAATGCACGCAGACATATTAAACTTATTAATATATTTGTTTAAAATAACGACTGATTCGATTCTAATGATTTTTCTATGGGAATTTTTTTGCCGTTTTCCCGCGCTAATTACTTTTAAAAGAACCCATGCGAAAAAAATTAAAATATAAAAGTAGATCGTGTGTTTAAATGTGCAAGCTAAGTTTCAAGACGATTTCTTCATGAATCAAGACGATTCATGTAAAAGTTATTACACAAACACACACGTGCAGATGGATTGATTTAATCTGCCTTACTTTCCTACGAAAGGAGGCTAAAAAAACAAAGAAAGGAAAAAACAAATGTATTCCTTAAAATTACATTTATCGTATGCATTTAGGGCAATTGAAATTTTACATTTTCGAAACAGGAAATTCTTTTCATTGGAATGGTCTCGAAGGATCCCGTCGACTTCTAAGTAATAAAAGCAAATCAATGAATATTGGCACTGATATTTGTTTACTTGATGATTGCACTCTAGAATCAAACCAATCAATGGAGTGAGAGCTTTAGAAATTTGGCAGCAACTTATACTTAACACTACAAAACGGATACAACGAAAATGGAAAAGCAAATTCTTCTATTAAAAATATGAACGAAAGGAAATAAAACACGACTAAATTAACTAAAATTCAAAATTAACTACGGGCCACTGTAAGATTTTAATGTGAATTAGGCAACAATTACATAGTCTGTTTTAAATTCAGTGAAATCATTAAGCTAACAGTTTGTTTTCTTTCCTTCCTTTCTCGAATTTGGCCGACTAGGAACCACGGAACTAGCTCAACCTGACAACGTCAGGGCGAAGCTAGTGAAAGTCAAGAAGAGCGACGAGATTCACATCCCGTCCAGGATAACCCTGAGATAGTAAGTCCCAGGGAGAAACGGACGAAACATAGAAGAAGAAAGAAAGAAAAAGCCATGCCAACACTTGGATTTGAACCGAGGTTCCGACACAACGGCCACACGGCAGACCGCCGCGCCGTCTAGACCGCTCGGCCATGCCGACTAGTTTGTTTTCTTTATTAGAATCAATTTCAACTTAAAATTTTTATTAGGATATTCCGACTGAAAGGAAGCAGGCAATAAGTAATGTCGTTGTTAACCATTTAGTAATTGTTTCAGAAATTAAAAGGAACTACAAATAATTGACATAACCGTTTTTATTCTTCCAACTTTATTTAAACTTTAAATGTCACTTTCTTTGGTATTTAATATTTATTTTTAAAAAAAAAATAGCTGTAGAAAAAGTCTCAAGGAATTAATGGTACAAAAAAAAATGATGTACGCGATCAATGGTCTGACCCTCAGTCAACGTTCTACTTCATCCCCAAAGGTATTCTCCTGAAATCGGGACTCTAATGAACAGGACATTCCTTACTTATAATGTATTTGTGTCCATGAACTATTGCTTAGCAGCACAAGATCATCCTCTTGTAAAAAGAACGAGCACAAACCAATATTTGCCACCAACCGCACGGAACAAAGTTGTTCAAAAATGTTAAAATATGCCTTCGACATTCATGGTTCCCATCACTTAAAGACCTTTCCCTAGAAAGCAGATCGTCCAGATACTTTTGGGAAGGACAAGATTTCACCAAACCTTACATATTTCTAAATTTTGATATACTGTAATTCAAAATAGCATTACCTAATACCGAAATCTGCATATTTACTTTTTGATAATTTAGCATATGTCTGATTTCACATTTATTAAAATTCAATTATTCACACGATTTTGATCTTTACATAACGTAAACATTTAAATAAGTAATGTTTTATTTCGTTCTTCCTAATATATAAAATTGTAAAGTAATTATCATTAATAATCTAATCTTAATAAGCATTGTTTATTGTTAAAATTTACTCATTGTCAAACAAAATTAGCGAATCCAGGACGCATGATCCGGGAACGACTAAACTCTGAATACGGCACCGTCACAGATAGTTATATCACTGACTGCAGTTGGGCTGCGATCGCTCGCTGAGAACTGCTACCAGGGGCGTTAGTATCGCTACGACTGTGATCATGTAAACGGCCGTTATGTGCTTTCTAATCAATACGGTTGTGGAGCGAAGGTTTCTGAGTCTACAGCATGCCTCGACGAAGTATTCGACGCAGTTCTCAAGAATTGACAGAATTTGACAGAGCTTGTGTCATTGGACTGCGGGAGGAAGACTGGTCGATCTGTCGAAATGGCAGCCACCTGGACCGTTCCGACCATAAGTTACTGTGCGACGTGACGGTGTTGGCCCCAATGGAGACCTAAGGGAATAGACACGCGCAGTGAAGGCATTGGCAGACTGCCAGTAGAGATGATCGTGTAATCGTCATGCAGGAGCGAAGTAATTGAAGGGTGTCCCTATCCATCATTCAGAGAAATGTAATGGCATCACAACCTCTGTGTCTACCCGTTGCCAGGCGACTTGCATTCTTGACGCCACTTATGCTTTCGACCATTAACATCCCACCATCTGCGGTTTCGTTTGCAGTGGTGTATTGAGTGGGTGGCGGCTCTGGACTGGCAACAAATCGTGTTTAGTGAAGAATCCAAGTTTTGTCTGGACATGGATAACCACCATACTCGAGTATGGAGAAGCATTCGGCAGCGCACAAATCCTGAGTTCATTGTTGAGCGACATACTACCACGACTGGTGCGTCATGTTGTGGGGAGACGTCTCCTACGATTCTCAGTCTCCACTAACAGTTATTAGAACAATGATGACGCAGCGATACATTCATGGGATTCTGCGGTCTGTTGTCTTCCCTTCAAGGAGCGGCTAGAGTCGTCCGTTTTCCGAACAAGATAATGCCCGCACACATCAGCATGGGTTTTTTCCGGATTGCCTTCGTGCTGTCTACATCCTTCTTTGGCCCGCCAGGTTTCTAGACTTGTCGCCTGTTGAACATGTGGGAACTAGCTGGGATAGCAGCTTCGGCCGTTAAGGCGATGATGCGATCTGGAGCGACAATTGCAACAGCTACGGGAGGATCTTCCGCAGGACAGCATTGGACGTCTTTATGACTCCAATCAAGCCGTATCCCTGCATTTATCCAAGCTAGGGCTGGCAAGACGCAGTACTAAAGGGACTGTTGACCTGTAGTGTTTTGCCCAAATAAACGGCGCATTTGCTCTGATATTATAATAAATTATTTCCATCATCACTCTCAATGCCTAAGCCAAGTATCAATCCATTTCGACTGCTGCTTCTGGTGCATTGATTTTTTTGACAATGAGTATATATCAAATCGCCATATCATTACCATACCATGTAAACATACCGTTTACATATCATTAACGAGTCGAAGAAATTATATTGGTAGATGAATTTCTGCACAATATGTTCTTTCTTTAAATAATCTATACATTAGAGATTCCATTAGAAATCCATCAGATTACAAATATTCTTATTAAATTTGAAAAATATATTAAAACATACTAAATTTAATGATTTCTTAAATACATGAAGTCAATAAGAATTCTTGGCATTAAAAAATTTAATCCTGAATTTTTAGAAATATATTATTATAATAGTAGTCTAGATAATGTAATGAAATGAATGTATAGATACAGTCTATTCTAATAAAGCAAGAATAAATTATTAAATAATGTTAATATTAATTAAATTAATAAAGAATAATGTCAACAAACCTTTGGAGCGAAAAAGGCTTTTGAAACTGGCCTTTTTTTTCTGTTTTTGTTAGAAATCATCAGATTGTAGCTAATGAGATATTTCTTCTTCCAAGTTAAGGATCTCATTAAAACAGTTTTCATTTATGTTGATTTGTCTGATAATTGGCTCAATTCAGTAAGTACGATGCATTCCATAATATTCAGGCAAATTTCTATAACTTCTAATTACGGAATCAATTTAATAGCTAAATCAAAAAAAGTTTTATTTTATTTTATTTGAAGGTAGTTTTCAGTTTTTGCTAGTATTTTTAGGAGATATCAGAAATTTCCAGTTTCTAAATTCAGATCACTACAGTTTCTCAACAAAATTTGTAAAGAACTTTGAAATGGGAATTAAAGGAATACCAATTATTCCAAATTTCCTTAAAAATGTAAATTTCTTCAGAGCTCTTAAGGAAAAATAGTAATAATGTAAAAAGCATTATTAAGTGGTAAGGGTAGTGGCGAGCTGTTTGGGGGATGAGATTTCGCTACAAATACGGAGAGGGGAAGGGGAAAGAGAGGAGGGAAACAAAAGAAGGATGTTTATTGCAGTCGGTCCTGATCTCATAGGAGCCATTGCTGTTTATGATCCCCATCTCAAACAGTATGACGAATATTTGGACCAGCAGATATGTTTAAAGCAAAGAGAACGTTATATCTTTTGAATGAAAAATCTTGTTTTAAAACTATTTCTAAAAGAGGCTGTCATCTGCATCAGCTATCAAAAAAGTAGAATTTCTTTAAATGGTAAAGAAATCGATTATTCTGTAATTCCGTAAATACTCATTTAATTTTCATCGCAATATTTCAACAATGAAAATACAAAAACTTGGATCATTTCTTAAATAGCCATTTTTAACCTAATTTCTTATGTTAATCAATGCGGGACTCACTCTCTCTCTGCCTCCTTCTATAACTTAATAACTTCTGTATTTATGAATGAATCTTCTTGTTCAAAGACAATATGTAGTTAGTCACTTGTCCGTATGCAAATGTCGTATAGGGCTACATGTAGGATTTTATTTCAAGGTACGCCCAGGGTGACTATATTTCTAAAATCGCAATGTGGGACAACCGAGCCTTCCGAACTTCTACAACCAAAAAGAACCCCATTCAAGATCACATTGCGGGACAGTTTATTCCGAAATTGGAACGCGGGATACGCGGTTCTGAATTGGACAATCCCGGCCATATTGGGTCACCCTGTCAAGTCCCCCCCCCCCCAAGAAATACCGTTTTCAAAATTTCAAGGGGGGAGGGGAAGGTCTCTCAACCGACCATCCAATCAAATAGGCCTTTCAAGATTTGGCGGGGGAAAGGGGAGGGGGTCTTCTTTTAAATATACTTATATTCTTACATTCTTTTGTATATATACGCCTACGGTATGTCAAGTTTCAAGAAGATCCATATTCAAGGATGTACCTATTTCTTTTTTTTTTTTTATTTGAAAATTTCTCGCTGTTGATTCCTGAGAGGATTATAAGAGATAATAAAGGAAGCGAAATAAATTAATTGTCAGTGATCAGATATAATGAATTTCTATGAATGACCACAATGGATTACAGCATATGGTATCATTTTGTTGAAATATCCTTTCATTTTATTAAAATTAATTGAATTTAGACCAAACATGCAAAAGGGATGAATTTGACAAATATGAGATATCATATAATATTTTTTAGAGAAAAAATGGCTTTGCCATGAAATACTTTCAAACCAAATTAAAAAAAAAAAAATTCTCTATGAGCTTTAATTTCTTCCTCATTTGTTTTGTTTTGATTAATAAGAGAACACTAAACTTTTTTTTTCTTCATTGATAAATATTAATTGCTATATTGTTTTGAACTGTTTCATTAAACCTATTTCTAAACACTTTACCGTAGTAATTTTCTTCTCAAACGACTTCGCCTGCTGTTGTGATTTCTGCGATACCCTCTGAACAACTGAAAATTACAATTCTGACTGAGCATGAATCATCAGTCACAAAATCTCAAATGATAATAGCTTATGACGCAAATATCTTCTATTTAATTATTTATTTTTTTATTTATATAATGTATAGTATTTTAATAATTTCCCATATTTAATATTAAATTATTAAAATTCATTCAATAAGACATTTCTTGGTACAATTCCCAAAATATGTGAAAGTATGAAAGTCTGTGGTTAAAACAACTTGTTATATCTCGAGCGATTTCCCATGAAGTAGAGTAGCCAAATACTATTGTTGTGGTCCAACGTATTCACTGGACCCCTGGGGTTGATGAAGGCTAGGGCCTGAGGGCAGCTGCAGGTGGGCAGAAGCGTTCGACTCCTTTGTTATGGTAAGTAATTAGATGAGTCATTTCAGTCACAGCTTAAATAGCAGAGCACTCCACAGCCATCACAACTGTGTTTAACCCAACTGAGGATTTATTTATTTTTTTCACTGAGGCTTATTAAGAATTCACGTAGTGACGCAACAACAGCTGATACCGAATAAACATAAATTCAGTATACAGACTGCTTCAAAGGAAAAAAAAAAAATTGAAAGAAGAAAGAAAAGAAAAAATACTAAATAATGGAACATGGGTGAGCGTAACGGAATGAGTGACGCATAATAGCCATTCAATGGCTTCACGTAGGTGTTGATACACAATTACGAGTAGTATTACGTGAGATTTCTTCGAACTACTCGCTAATTTAATGATTACTTTAAATAACAATTGAACCAAAAATAATCACATGATATTTAATTCAAAACGAGGTTTCATTTTTTTCTTCTTATTAACTTGTTCTAATGCAAGTGTACTGACACAAAAAAATCATTTTACATTGAATAACAATAAAAAAAGGTACACATTTAATTGTTACCATAATTATATTATTAAAATTTTATTTTTTAAAAAACATTTAATCTATGTAATTAAAAATAAATATTTTTTTTCTAATAAATCAAATTAATAAATTGATATATATTTTTTAAAATACCGCTGTTTCGCGCTTCTTAGATCGTCAGTTAGGAGTAAATATTTGCATACTCGGCAGAATTAAAATATAAAAAAAAAAAATCAATTTAATTTATAAAATTATTCTAATCGTTCAACACATACTAAAGTAAATCCTTGCTTTTCACTATAATTTTATTTGATAGTTAAAAAATACCAAAAGTAGCTGAATGCAGACAGGTGACTGTGCATCATATCGCGAATCGTTTTTCAAAAAACGCTATAAAAGTAAAATTTCTAATTAAACACGAAACTTAGGTTGAAATTAGATGTTAGCCACTGAAGAGTTTGAAACACAGGGATCAGCTGTCCTTAGTTCATTGTCTAAAAACAAAAAAAAAAAACTAAGCTATTAGGATTCTATAGATTACATGGATAGTGCTCAGAAGCCAATCAGTGTAAGTCATTTTTTTTTTAAATTGAAATTTTTTCTGTAACTCATACTCCAATGTTTATACTTTCGGTTGACAAAGTGCGCAAATCACTGCTCCAAGTGTATAGTTATATTATCTTTCAATTAAAAATTCATTCTTCAAATTTACAAACGTTGTTATTTTTTGGTACATAATTTTAAAAAACCTATTTCATTTTTTGGTTTATTGACTTACAC
Organism: Thereuonema tuberculata; assembly: GCA_023159025.1. Classification (NCBI taxonomy): domain Eukaryota; kingdom Metazoa; phylum Arthropoda; class Chilopoda; order Scutigeromorpha; family Scutigeridae; genus Thereuonema; species Thereuonema tuberculata. Next base: position 197,634,543 of record JAFIDM010009631.1, read on the forward strand.
TGTTTGGCTTCTGAGCAGTCCATATATAGACTATATTCTATAGACTATAGATTCTATTTCTCTTAAATCGCTTGGACTGATAAGTGAAATTGGCTTTGAATAAAAGATCTGGGGTTCAATCCCCTAGTAAGGCTCATCTGATTCATTTGCATTGCATTTTAGTTGTAGATTCTCTGTTGTTCATAATATTTTCTCTATACAAGAATATATGCTAGAATGTTTTATGTATCTAACATTAGTCGCACAGTATATTTTCGTGTATATTCCACGGCATTGGAGCGGAGCACGGAGCAGTGGAGCAATGGGTTTTTGCTCGGAGCTGATGAGGAGCCAGAGCACACAAGTTTTTGGCTGCTCAGATTTTTTTATTTACTATAAATTTAAAATTTTAATTTTTTTTTAAATATTTACATCAAATTTTGTATTGCCAATGCAGCGAACCATTTGCTGTAAAAAAAATTAAATGAAAGATTCGAATGAAGAAGACTTTGAGAGGAATTTTCACGAAGATTGTCATGCGATCGAGGGTATGGGCAGGCTCAAAGTAAAATCAGCGTTTGAAACTATTGAGGGTTACCCTTACAGCATTCAAGCTGCATGTCGAGTTGCATCGAGTATGTCCACTACACAAGCCACTATTTTCTACCTTAAAATTGATATTAAATGATACAAGACAGGCAATGAAAGATGACTTACTGTCCGCCGTTCTCTTTTGTAAAATTAATTATGATGATTAATAATTTTAAAAAAATACGCTTTTTTTTTTAATATTTGATCTTTGGTAATACGAATTAAAAAATTTATTTGGAGCATGGAGCGGAGCATGGAGCAAATATTTTGATGTAGGAGCGGAGCAATTACAAATTTGGTCTGCTCCAAAGCCCTGGTATATTCAACAGTAGTAGTATTCAGATTTTTAAATGCCTACGTAAACAGTTCAATTACAGTTTTACTATGTAAATGGGGAACTTTAATAAGTCTTTGAAATCGATTATTACATCTACTCAGAAATTAATAATATTTATTCAGAAAAATAACAAAAGAAAAAAATTAAATAGTTAGAAGAAAATAAAAGGATAATTTCATAATAATGCTTTTTAATTTATTAGCAATAAATAAGAATGAACGGATGAAAGATGGGACAAATTCAAACATGATATTTTCATCATTAATTGGATTGTATAAAACATGAAGAGTAGTATGCTGTAAGAAACTAATAAATTCTCAATTAATTTAGCACTTGCTCTTTTTTTTTTTTCCTTGTGACAATCACCTAACCATGAAGCCAGGTGGTTTTCAAGGTTAAACAAATCAGTGACGGAAACAAAGAGGAAGAGGCAGAACACTAGAGAAGATCTCGTGATCCAGGGAGAGAGGGTTGAGGTGCGGTGCTACCAGGAGACAGGACGGAAGGAACAGGGGGAGAGCAGTAAGAAGAAAAATGGGAGTAAAAAAAAAAAGGAAGAATGCACAACAAGATGATGCTGACAATGATAATTCTACGTTACAGGTACCACCTACCTCCAAGCACGGGGTTAAAAGGTACGCACTCGAAAAACTACTCCAATTAGAGGAAGAGGATCACAGGCACCATCAGATTTACACGAAAAACTAAAATTACTTCTTTCTATTTTCTTAATTACATTTATCAATCACAGAATATTTTTAAAATTTATAATATTTAAAATATCCGATAGAGGGACTGTGGAAATGAGAAAGCGTTCAAAATCACATGTTCAAAATCTTAAATTTCATTGGCTTAATTTTGTATAAATGTAGAATTTCTCATATTGTAATTACGATTGATAAAGGATCGCTGCCAAAGGATCCGAAACCTCACAAGACATGATGTACTGTATATCAACAATTTTTGATATTTTATAATACAAATTTTAATATGAATTGGTGTGTTTCTTAGCAATTTTTTAGAAATAAAATTTTTAATACATTGTAATTTGTTGGAGTCTCATTTTTTAACAACAACTGATTTTATTCAGAAAGCTACGCATGTTTAATGTTTTATTTCTTAATTTATTTATTTTATATATATATAACTGGCAAAACGTATACATGTTTAAAGCAAAAAATATTTTTAAAACGAAAGTTGCTGACAGCTTCCGGCCTCAATTATCAAATTGTTAAAAAATGTTAAAAATTTTAAATTTCTAAAAAATACAAACGGACAGCCAGTACTAGTTAAATAATTAACTACTGATTGTTCCATTTGTAGTTTGTAATTCCTTAAAATTCTAGTTATATACTTTATTTATTAACGTATTTATTTTGTTAATTGCATACGGTGATCAGAATTTTAATAAATAAAGGATCTGAGTAGAAAGATACCTTCCCAACAACTACAGAGAAATTAGTTATAAGTGGAGTAAGAAATTATAATATCCACTTTGACTATTTAATAATAGTCAATAGTCAAAAATAATTTACAAAATATCTACTTTAACAAAGTAATAGTCAATTCTGTTCTGGTCAAAACTGCATTGACTTAATTACAAAGATTTGTTTTGCTTGTTTTGGTAGCTATTAATTCAAGCTTAAATATTGGGCTTTCAATGCAACACATTTAAAACTGTTCGACCGTTAAGTTAGATAATTTCAAAATGTCCAATGTATTCTATTTTTATTTATATTGGCTTTGTAAGTGACCTACAAGAAGACGATCTTATTTTGGTCTTTAGTATATTTAAATAGACAAGTTTTTAAGCATTTCGATTATGATATTTTGTATCAAAAGGGTTTGTGAATTCATGTAATATACAACCTTGATAATTAAGAATAACAGTTGTGATAAAATTATTAACTGAAGTAAATTTCGATTCTAATCGAGCACCAAGTATTTTATATTTCTAAAGTCCAGCCATAAATGAAGCTCCTTTTGTAAAATGGCCCAAACTCTGTTTCTAAATAAATTTAATTTACAACGCTTACTGCAAGACTGCTTCATTAAAGGAAAAAAACAGAAAAATCCCGATTGTTTGCTAAAAGCGAGTTTTGTGAAACTTGGATATATACGAAAAGTAATGCCGAGTTAGGCTGAAAATCAGTGACGCTGTTATCGGTTAATGTAAATGAACCACAGCATAAAAGAGGGTATTTGGGAAGTATTCCTCAATTCGTGCTCAGAATATGAAGAAAGGAGTTCGAGAAAGGCGATATGGGGACATCATAACAGATGAACTTAGATGGGAGCTATCGGAAGACAAGGGACATGCCAAAATTAAAGGAAGTAGCAAGATGGCTGAATGTGAGTCCTGTGATCCACAAACTGTGGAATTTATTTGAAAATATACAATAAGCTTCTGAAGATATTAACAAAGGAAGACACAAAGCTACAAATTCCGTGGACGACCGCTATTCGATTATATGTACGGAGAATCAGCACTGATATCCCCAACAACTACGGCAACAGGAAGACTTTCAATGCGTGCAGAAGACTTCACGAAGAAGGTCTTTATACTAAACGACTAGCAGTCTGCATGCCCCCTTATCCTTTATAGGAGAGAAAGTTTGAAATGGACAAGACTTCATGTCATTTGAACTTAAAATGTCAGTAATATTCACAGAAAATTCCAGATTTACTTTGCAGAGCGATTCCAAATGTGGTCTGATCTTTAGAGGAGAGTGAAACTCTACTATTCTGCTAATATATCTGAAAGGATCACTTATGGTGGAGGTAGCGAGATAGCTTGGGGTGGCATCCTATTAGGTATTGATATTTATGTTTTTCCAAGAAGAGACGTGAATGCTACACGATGATATTCTGGATTCTAAAGTTCGTTCTTACAATAAGCGATATATTTTTCCTACAAAATGGTCGTGCATGTCCTCACCGAGCTAGGCTAGTAAATCAATATCTTCAAGAGAATATCACAGTACGTATGGACTGGCTAGCCAATAAGACATCGAACTTGTTGCAGATGATCTCGGGACATGTAATGCCCTCAACGCCACTCTCCCAGACCTGAAAGGGAACAATGGTTGTTGCTACTTTAAAGCAGGAAAAACACCATCGTAAGGTCTTTGGTGGACAACCTCCTGGCACTTTCCTTTCCCCCTAAACTCGCATGGTCCTCCATTGTTTCTTTAATTGGTTTGTAGTACTGGAGTTCTCCTCTGTCTGATCTCTTGGACTTCGGGACTTTGACTGTCCACTAAGTGCTGTAACATAATTAAAGAAACAATGGAGGAGCATCCGATTTTAGGGGGAAAGAAAAGTGCCAGGAGATTGTCCACCATAGACCTTCCGATGGTGTGTTACCTCCTAGGCTGATTTGCACTAGATGGGCATTGTGCTGGCTGCTTGTCGTCCCTCAATGAACTATTGTATGTTATGTTCATTTTCACTTAGAAGGGTTGACGCCAAACTCTAAAGAATTTAATCTCCGAAAATGACCAAGAGCTAAATTCGGTCATTTGCGTTAGAAACAGAGTAGCCAAAAGCAATGAAGCATTCCCTTCTTCACTAAGTCCTCCAATGATGTGTTTTCTCCTGAAAGGACAGTATTCAAAAGTGTGGTGATACTACCAAACAGCAAGGGTCAAGATCTTGATTAATCACTTCCCAAGTGATCGTGAGCTCCTTCAAGCATTTGATCCATTGGTATAAATGGGAACCAGGCTGTTCTGCATTGATTCTATGAAAGAGGCACTTATTCGATTTTCGGCAGACTAAGGTGACAGATGGGCACGTACCTTCTTTAACTAAACAGCTAAGTTTCAACTTGGACCTTAACGTAGTTGCAAAATTTACCATGATTAAAATGAACTTTTATTTTTATTTTTTTTTAGTTTGACGCATTGGTTAAATTATATATCTACAAATTACTTCTACTTTATTAAATTCAATTTGTAGGCTGAATAGCTCAAGTGAACAGTTGACTGGAAGAGCTGAGTTTGATCTCTGCTATACCTTAGCCTTCCAATATCAAACACAAAAAAATCAAAGTTAACAGATTCTTTATCAATAGCTTTGTTAACTTTAATTTAATATATAGCCTATTCCTAAAAGCATTATAATCAAATAAATCTTATTGTTTTATGGGGGGTAATGACGAGTGAGCGTCAGATCGGTCATTCTTCCTCTACTGTATCCCATTCAGCCAAGCGTTTCAATGTATGCCTCCAATATCGTCTGCAAGGCCTATGCAGATTCTTCGTTATTTTAAATTCTATGCAAGGTTCATTGAGGTATTATGTCTTATTTTCTTAATTTCTGCCTCTCAGTACATAATGTAGTAATAACGCATACCGTTCAAAATTCAATAAAGCGGAATTCGGCGAAAGTAATCCAAGTATAGAGATATTGAAGATTGTGAATTGTGAACCATCAACAACAGGACGGAAAAAAATGCAAATAAAAATAATAAAAATTACGATTATGAACCCATGACATAACCGGCAACGAACATGACATAACGAATCAACACTGTTGTTGTTTTCGCTGAAGAATCATTTAAATTTTCCATTTAAATACTCAGCAAAATTTTAAAGATAAAAAGTACCGATCCCAAACAATTGAAATGGATTTAAATGGATAGATATGTGGTTTTTCACATATCTATATATTAAATCCATTTCAATTATTTTCATGGCCTAAAAGGGCAATTTGACCGTTAATATATAGAGCGTGATATTTCCTAGATAGTTGAAGCTTGTAAGTGCGTCATCAATGACGTTGTACAGGAAAGAAAAGTAAGGATTTAAGGTAGCGTTGTGGAACATAAAGAAAAGTTAGATGTGACGTCACATCCGCAATTAGACAGGAATTTCCACAGTGAATGACTTTTTTGTAAAACAATAAATAACCCTAGTAAAGGCTTGCTGAACATTTATGCAGTCAGCGATAGTTAAATTAAAACTGAAGTAAACTCCAAAAATAAAAATATCTATATATGAGAGCTTAAAAAAATTCATATGGAAACAAATAATTTATGTGAAATGTAAATCAAACTTACAAGTAGTCAAAATATTATTTGAAACAAAAGACAAAAAAACCTACAATATACTACATTTATATATATATATATATATATATATATATATATATATATATATATATGTGTGTGTGTGTACGTATTGGCAGTCTATGAATAAAAAGAATGGCTGCTTTACGGCAATTATTCACAGCTATACGAAATTTGCTTGTACCCATTATAAGATCCTCGTTCAGCACTATTGAAGATGACTGCAGTAAAACAGTATCTCTTTGTTACAGGAAACCTAAAACAAATTCTTAACTAATTAAACACTAGGCTACGAATCTTACTATTTTAAAGTAGACTCCAGTTAAAGTAGACTCTACTAGCGATACATGAGATCCATTTAACAGACACAAGCGAAAAACAAAATTACCTTTCAACGAAAATAATAGCAAGCATATAAAAATGACGATGCTATATTCCCCGATATTTTATCCGTCTTCATTATTCTTATTTAGTTAACGACCTGATGGAATGCAGAAGAAAAAATTCATTTAATAAGAATAATGAAGACAGATAAAATGGTTACCAATGAGTAACTCCAAATGTTGGAAGATTATAAGCGTTGCTCTGGAGTCTCTTTAAATAAGATAGATTCAAAGATTGATTTAACAGGTTCAGGTAAATTCAGCCTTTACTGAAATACCTTAATTTGTTTGAATTTTAATCAAAATTAACCATAGTTGTGTAGATGTTAAATCGAATCTTATGATAATGAATAGCAATCAGAATGTATCCATTAACGATATTCAAAGTATGCATGAAAACGCACACAATTAAAGATTCGCTGAGATATTTATGGAATTTTCGTACCGGGAATCCAAGACAGACTGTTTCTAGCTTCCTAGCTATCGTCAGTTGGATTCACTCATAGATCAGTGGAATCAAAAGAGACACATCAAAGGACAAATAGGCGAAACAATGGCTTTTGAGTTAAAAAACAAAACAAAATACAAATTAAGAATAAAAAGGGCAATTATAAAATTTAAATTCTTCACCATCCACAGAAGCTCTATTTATCACTTACCATTTTGTATCTAATCCTCCATGATTTTCAGTACATGAGTTTTTGGTACCGGAGTTTTCATCAATATAACAAAAGCCACCTTCAGACTTTACACGAATTGTTTATCAGAAAAATTCATTAGAAAAAAGTTCACTTCATTCCAACTATTTGCTGTCTTAATCGATTAAAAGATTTCACAAGGTTCTGGAAATTCCAAGCACGGAATATTTGGTATAAAAACTCCTTCTCTCTTTCATGGAAGTTGATACAATCTTGTTACTTAGTTCCGTAGGTTTTGTTCTCAGAATGGAAAAAAAAAGAAACCTATACAATTTGCTGTCTAGTAGTTCTGGTGACTGATGTTCTCACCAGAACCTTTATTGTTTGGCTCTGAAGTATCTTACAATTTGGACTGTTTCTATTTCAAATCTCCCCCACAGCTCTTCGTCTGTGAAGTATCAAGCAAGCATTGCCTTTGCCACGTAACAGCAGCTCATATCAAATTACCGGAATCCAATAACAACCACAGTAATCTTAGATCTTTAGTAATAATTCAAGCTTGATGAGAGAAAGAAAAGGAAGGGAGGAGATGACGACCTGATGGAATGCAGAAGAAAAAAATGCATGGGCCGTATTAGTAAATTGTAACAAACCTTCTTGTAAGAATATTATATAGCAATTACGAAAGGCTTGTGTAAAATGGTCAATCTAAGTAAGATTAGATTCAACAAAAGGAAACCGTTTTAATGAGATTCAGTGGGTCCGGCAAGTCCAGTGGTTCAGGGTTTAGGCGTTGGACTGCGGACTTGCAGGAACAGGGTTCAATTCCTGGCGGTAATTGGAGATTTTTCCAAGGTTTTGATAAATTCAAGGTGGACTCGAGGGTTCAGCCAACCCTCTGTCAATTGGATACCAGGTTTCTTACTCGGGGTTAAAGGCAGGTGGACGTCATTAAAAGCATTCAACCTCCAGTAGTCCCGTTGGCCCAGCACTGATGGGAGCCTAAACCTCCCAAAGCGGTACAGTTTTAAAATTAATGAGATTCTCTTAGAAGTTGTAATGGTTCGCCAACAATTTTCATGAAGTTACGATTCAAGTTCAAGCTTCAACGGTAGTTAATAGGTTACAATTCAATTTTAAGAATATTCACTAATAATAAGAATAGCTGCGCTAACCATCAATGAATGTCAACCGAACTGGTTGAAGAAATGAGCTGAAATTTTTATCGTACAGGACAAATGGTAATTACTAAGAGGAAAAGAAGTTAAATTAAAACAAGCCCAAAAGAAGGAGATATATTGAAAAATCTAATAACCATATAAGATGGGGAAAGAAAGTTAAAAAAAAAGGGAAAAAAATTGATAAAAATCAGTGTGATACCATCCATTGAAACCAAATTATGATTAAATGGTTGTGTACTCCGGAAAGCTTCAGACCAGAAAGTACACGATATGTATTTACTACAATGCAGAACAATTCACTACATAAATGGGGAAAAAAAAAAAAAGGGCTTGTTCCATTTTTCCGTGGTTTTCGCTTTCCGGAACTTATCCCGCTGTATGAACGGAGCTCTATTATTATATAAAAAAGAAACCGATGCATCTACAGTGAATTTGTACACGAAAATAATATATCTTCTAAAAGTTTCTTAACTAGCATGCGATTATACATGGTAATCTCTAGATTTCAGGAATGATGTATTTATACATCGGCGCAACGTTATTCGATAAAACATAATTAAGTTATCAATGTCCGCAATCATTTGCAAGGACACATCTATCAATCTGTTTCTTACTCTTTTTTCAGAATGACTCAGATTAGAAGAAGTAACCTGATACATCATTACGAAAAACGTAAGTTTGAAAATTGAAAGTTTTCCATAAAAATTAATTCTTTTCTACCCTTAGAATTTCCATCCAAATCAATCCATTTATCTAACATTTGGTATGAGAGAGAGAATTACAAGGAAAAAAAAAAAACCTATAAATTTTTAAAGCTTTTTTTTTTTTTACTTGCTTCTAAGAATATAAGATAATAAAAAGCTAGAAGCAAATAAACGTAAGATAAGGCTTTTTATAACAAGCTTTTTATAACATAAAAACTACATTACTATTTGAATTATATTTGTTTTCCTTTATTAAGACTTATTGTAGTTATCGCATATTAAAAGATAATTTAGCAAGAAATCGTTATCATCAAGAAATTTCTGGATACGACAACCTAGCCAGCCTATTTATTTTATTTTGATATTTATTTACATTTGTTTTCTTTCTTTCTATGTGTTTCTATAGCTTCCAATTTTATGGTAGAGTTATTTATTCATTTCATTCGCTCTGAAAGACCCAAATTTACTATTTTTTTTCATTTATTCATTTAGTGTTTTATTGTGGCTATATATGCTGTTTGAATATCAGCAAATGGATTTATGATTACAATGTTTTCTTTTGCGCTGTTCTTATCATATAATCTAATGATTTGTAGTAAAATATATCGAATCACTATTCTTAAAATTGCTAATTTTCTAAAATGAGTTGAAATAAAATGAGATGAAAATGAATAGACCCAGAAGATATGCTTCAGTAGAACGCGACCGCACTTTATCGTAGCATTGAGAGATAATGGCTTCATTGGAAAACGATGTTAAATTTACTACTCTTAAAACTACTTCTTTTATTTATTGTTAACGTTAGATATTATTGGTAGATTTTCCGATTTTGGCTTTGAGCAATTCAACGGTTTACACTCGTCCATTTTAAAAAAATTCTTTTTTGTTCTTTTGTTTATTAGATGATCTCCACTTTTTCCTTTTGTTGTTCTCAGTTAACGTTTAGGGAAATTTCTTTTTAATATCTGTATTGAAAGTAATGGAATATTTTCGTTGCAAGTACTTTCCGGTTAATAATACTGAAAATCTCGGTAAGGCCCAGCAATTACAAATTTACTTATTCTGTAATAAAGCAACATCTTTTCAATTTTTCTGTAAGTTAATGAATCTCTAATAAACGCTGGACACAGTTTCTAGTTCATCAATTATTATAAAGGTACTAGAGTATTTGCCCGTCATATACCGTGACGGATAGAAAATTAAAATGAATGCATTGCTAGAAACATAAATGAATTTGTTTATTGAAAGGTTTGATGCAGGCATTACTGGGAACTGACGGTGCTTCAACTTGAATGATAAATTGACATCATTCGGTTGAAAATCTATCCTGGGAATAGTGACGATATCACCTCTGTTGCTTTCCGAAAGAACTTCTGCCGGGATTAAATTGCGATGACACTCCTTAACGACCAATCGTGTGCCATTATAGAGTCCTTTCTTTGGATTGAGATTGCGAAGGAGCATCACAACTGACCCTTTCTTCAGGCTTAGCTGATGAGGTAAATCTGACTGGAAAATCTGACTGAAGAAAGTCTGCAGGATAGATTATTGATCACTTGGATCATCCGACAATTCTGCATTTGCGTTGCAGTAGATGTGAGACTTGCGGGGCAGCTTTTTGATCTGTTGCATTACACAATCAGAAAGCTGATTTGGGAAGATGTGAGACTTGCAGGGCAGCTTTCTGATCTGTTGCGTTACACACAGAATTGGAAAACTACATATATGAAAATAGTAAGGAAGAGATATTCGAGGGGCATGGAAGGTCAATTAATAGCCTTTACTGATTTTAAATAATGGGTGTATTGTTAGTATAGTCATTTAGAAGATGCAAAGGAATCAGAAGATACAGGGGCATACAAAAGATGAGTTGGGGGAGGATCTCTAAATGTATTACGTAAAGCCCTATTTTTTTTTCGTTATTTTTGATTGATGGCCGATTGCGAGGATTTTGGCCCTCTCTTCCCAAAATTTTAAAGATGACTTTTTTTTTTTTTGGGGGGGGGGGGGGGATATAAAAGGTCGACTTCCAAAATTGCTCCCCTTCCACGAAATTAAATATATATTTACCCATGTAGATATAGAATGATAATTTTTATATTTGTTTGTTTTTTCTATATTTTCTGTGAACAGCTAAAAGATCTTATTTTTCTCTTGATATCTGTTTGAAGACCTTTTAACTTGGACTATTTAATTCTCAAAGACATTGTCTTCATTCAAAAAAAAAAAATCTCATTTTTCTTTGATTTCTTTTGATTCTCGGCTGGTTGGTGCCTGAATAGATGATATTTTAACTCCAAATGTAGAGAAAAATTATTCTTATAAAAAATCTAATTCAAATCACAATTCTTCTAAAAGATAACGATAAAGATGGTAACAATGCATCATACAATAACAGCAAGAATATCAAGTCTTCAAAATATTACGAAAGAGGTGCATTTTCTCTCAGTTTATATCTTTTTGTAACCAAGCACTGCTGTGATCCCTTCTACATCACTTTATCGTTAAGTATTGTTTACCTCATGTATGTTCTCCTCTTCAACATCATATGTTTTCCAATATTAATCTATTTGTTTTCTCTATTTTTCTTTTCTTTATTGGTTTCCTTTGCTCTTTACGACAGGACTTCTTTCATAATATTAAATTACTTTATATCGTTGTAGAAAATTGCAAACTTCACATAACATAGGTCTACAGAAATTTTTATCTCGAGTTAATTCATTAAGAAACAAAACAAATGGATTTCTATGGATGTCGTAAATAATGAGAATTAATCCTTTCAGCTAATCCACTAATCTGCGCATGATTTGATACAATTATATTTAATCAGTTTTCAAGAACTTAAGTAAATAACGAGGATTTCATTCATTTTTTATCAGGTATTTCGAAAGCTTTTCATTTGTGTCGATTTCACGACTTTAAAAAAAAATAATAATAATAATATAAAATTTTAGATATAACATTTTAAGGAATGTAGGCTTTAAATTCTTTCAGAAACTCTTAATTTTGTATTAAATGTCGAAGATGATTTGTATATTCCTAAGTATCCAAAATAAACTTAGTCTGTATAAATCATCCTTTTTAATTTTTGTACTGCTTTTTATTAATCTCATTTATTTTTTCTATTTTAAAAAAAAAATAACTCAAAAATGCACAAATCAGATAAAATTAGGTTCTCGCATACTGAGCCATCATCTCCGGAATCTGCGACGGCTGTTTCAGCCTTATTAGGCTTCATCAGCCAGATTTACCCTCGATGATGGCTCAGGATGTGAAGACCTATTTTTATTTGATTTGTGCATTTTTGAGTTAATTTTCAAATTTATTTATGCACGTTAAGGCTTATTATTTTTATTCTATTTTAATTAAAGTCTCAATCATTTGAAAAATCTGAAATTGTAATGTTTTCATGACTTTCATCTGAAATGACATTTCCTACTTCCCACCTGTTTGTTATTGTAATTTGCATTACGTCATTAACAAAGACGGGTTTTTGTCTTGTTAAAGCATTTTGTAATGACTTAAAAAATCACTTTTATTTCTATTTAATTATTAAGAGAAATCAAGCCTGACGTCTCCTTTATGGTCCGTGTATTTATTTCTTTTTAATTCTAAATCCTGGTTCCTTGACCAGATACCGTTTATTTTAGAACGAGGTCTCGTGATGTTGTTTTTCTTTTTCCCTGCAGGCAAATGATGAAGACGCCTGTTTTCCTTTATTTCTCTCTTTCATTCATAATTCATGGAGCATTCGATCTCATGACTCGTCTTGCGTTTACCCCGGTACGAGAAATTGGAGAAAGATTAAAAAAAGAAAAAAGAAATAAGCCTTTCATTTCTTTTTTAATGAAACGCTCGAAAATAAGAGTGGGGAAACCTTATAAGAATAATAATGTGGAAATTCTTCCCTTTTCTAAAAATTTAATAAGAGAACAGCGGAAAATAAAGGAATAAAGAAATAACACCCATACAACTGTTTTACGAAATTTATTTGTAAATCCTACTTTCCTTAAAATAATATTACTCTTTGTTTTGTTTTTTTCAAATTAGTTGAAAGGAGCCAACCAAAAGCCTATATTTATTTTCTAATTCTACTATCTGCTGAATACAAACACTACAAAATTTCCTATTTCGGAAAAAACAAACTTAAATCAGCATTATTTAATAAGTTGTCTAAAGCCGATTAATTTTAATCATATTAAGGGGTAGGCAAATCCATTTATGATTCCGTTTATTAGCTTTGTTTGTTTAGTTTCTAACACTTTTTTTAAGCAAATTTTTTTTATTACTTTCTTGCACTGATTTCTTGACAAAAATCACTTTGAAGAAGATTTCAATTATAAGATTTTTTATTATTCCTCTTCAACATTTCTCTTCTTTCTTCACTAATGTAAGCGCATCAATTAGAAACGGATAAACGGATTTCCATACAATTTGGTATGTTATTTATTTATGGTCCAACTTAAAAATATGCGCACGCGGGAGGAGGAATCTCTTCTACTTCCAATCGAATCCTCAACAATTGACCCCTCAGTGTTACATGTTCAGTCTCTTGGATTGTAACATATTATAACAAATTAATTATAACTTATTATTACTGAGAATAACATATCCCACAAGTCTTTATTAAATTTAATGAATGCAATTTAAAATTACGAAAGAAAGTGCTCTCGATAATTATTCTTTTTAATCGGAAGTGGCAAAATAATAGAGCAGGAAAGACAATGAGACATCAGGGCTTATGACTATCAGCGCCAGTGATTCACTTTATCAACCAGAATGACCACTCAATTAGCAATAAATCTCGTTGCACACGACACGAGGAAGATCACTGCTCCCATCGTTAACATTGCCCTTTAAATCATACGACAGACGAGTTTACATGTAGAAATCCTATATGGAATATAGCATACATGGAAATAGCAAACGCTAATTTTGCAATGTTTCATGCACTTTCTTACTGATACAAGAAAGTTGCTACCAGCGCTCCTGAAGGAGAGAAAAACAACTAATAAATATACAACCACTTGTGGAACATCGTGTTCAACGGAAGTTAAATATTTATGTTGACATAACTTCAGATTCTCTGTTTACCCCTAGTAATGCTTTCCAAAAAGATGCAGACTCACATCTTTATTTTGTGAGAAGTATGGCCAAATTACGAAAGCAATTTCGAACTGGTTTTAATTAGCTTATACTGACGATAGTTTACTGCATCTTCAGAACTTCCGCGAATTATACAAAGAATTTTCAGCTTGAATTAAAATTGGTATCTGCTTAAACCTGATACATTGTACAAATAACATTTCAATTAAGCAATGTTTTCTTTTCAAAGAATAGTCTTTGATGAAAAAAAAAAAAAAAAAAAAAAGATTTAAAGAATTTCAAATGTAATTGCTCAATTTTTCTACTCTTAACAATTCTTTGAAAAAAAAAAAATTGCTTAATTTAAAAGAAAATGAAAAATAAAGTAATAATTTTATATAACAGAGAAAATAATGAAAACGAAATTATTTGTTTCTTAGTTCATGTCGACTATTTGTCTATTTATCCACCCTCCACATGTTGTAAATAACTGGAGAAATAAAATTATTTTACAAAGGATGTTGTAAAGAGTCCATTCAGATGTAGGCCTATTTAAAAATAAATTATTTCAAAGATCACTCTCCAAAATAATAAGATTCAGGTACGTCAGTGATTTAATGAAGGTTTTCTTCTAGTTCTATCTTTCTTTCTTTTCTTTTTCTTTCTTTTTTTTTTGGGGGGGGGGGGAGGTCTTCAGGCCCCCGTGGGTGCGCCACTGATAGCAATACCTAAGGACAATTTAAGAAAAACCAATGAAACAAGAGGTTAGCGACTGCTGCTGAAAATTGCATTTCATACGATTCTTCACTGATGGCAAAATTGCCTAATAATGCTACGGTTTACCATGTTTGGTTTTTCTTATAGTACAGGCCATAAGGAAACCTTCGGACCTTGCCGAAATTTATTACAGTTGTTCAGTTATTTTCAATAGACACATTAACCAGCTAGAAAACTTTTATGATTCAAAAACAAATACATTTTATAGAGTTCCTAGAAAATGTCAACTATGAATTCACTTATCTACAAAGTACGCTGAAAATATCATATAATACGGTAACAAGTAATCAAACAAAGTAAATTTATACAAGTAAATAAATAACAAAATAAATAAATAAAACAGTAACATTCCATATACAGTAAACTCCCGATTATCCGCTTTGCGGATTATCGGCGGACCACTCCTGTTTCCATTTTTTTTTACTGTACAATAAATTACGGAATTTAAAAAAAAAACTAAATCTAGAATAAGGTAAACAATAAAAGAGGCTAACAAAGTAAGTGAAGACAATTATAGACAAACAATTTAAAGAACGACCTTGTGGGCGGAGCTTAGGCCGGCAGGTTACACTAAATTACAGGAGAGCCTTCCCGTAATAATAAAATTTAAAAATAGTTACAGCACTTACATTATAAACAATTATTTTATTTTAAATTAAATAAATAATTTAAAATAAAATAATTGTTTATAATGTAAGTGCTGTAACTGTGTAACTGCCATTTTAATTTAAATAAAACATGTTAAAAGCATTTTTGTGTTAATTTTCGTCCTTTTTCGTCCCATTTCGGATTATCCGCGGAATTCGCTTATCCGCAATTGCCGCGCCACCCAATTCCGCGGATAATCGGGAGTTGACTGTATTATGAATTATGTTAAATAAAAAATATAATAAGCTTTCCATCGCCTAGTGTGGACTGAACCCATTTCGAGGACAATCGGTGGGAGTAGTGTCCAAAATAATCGTATTTTAGGTTGGATCATACATAAGCATCGTATCAAAGATTTTAATAGAACTCACCGTTTAATCGAGGAATCAGTTTTGATGGATAGAAGGGGTGGAGATCAAAAGAAACGAGTCTATGTTGTAAGATGGATTACAAATAAGTTACTTATCAAATTTTATGGAACTCCGTCCAGCTGTTTTAATGCTACACGTGTACAACCAGAGAAATAAGAGGAGAAAAATGTTCAAGTGGAATAGTGAGACTTCGCATGTATTTATAAGAAAAATCAATACATATAGCTTTTAACATCGTCTCAAAAACTAGTCACTTTTACAAATACAATTCCAATTCTTGTAATTAAGAGAATAAACTTAGTAGTGTACATTGGTATTTTATAAACTTATACCTCTATTTTCCTTTTATCTTTAAGCCACCCTTCAGAGAGATAAGGGGAAGGAAATCGCCTTCGCTCGGGAAACGAAGCGCACGTGCGTGTTTTCAACGCCAACCTTGAACTTAATTTCGACGCCCACACCAAAACGTGCCGATCGATGCCAACGCTTCCTTGTGTGACAAGTGGAAGGGCGACAAACGACTCATCTCTTTTCGCAGTAGCTCTTTTCTCTGCACTACCTTTTCTTCGCGCTGGGTCCTTTCTTAAATTAATTCCTATTTATCTAAGTTTTCTCCTTGCCGCCTTTTATTTTTCCCCTTAAGATTCTGCTCAAATAGATTTCCAAACTAGAAATCCATTTTTTTTTCTGGAATTTCACAGACAGAATAAAATATACTGAACCAACTCTTAAGTGAATAGAATGCATATCGAAATCCACACTGTAAGATGCTTAATGTTGTTAATCGTTTTCTGAAAATCTTTTATAACTAAACTTTAAACAACCTATCTAAAACAAAGAAATTCGAGACAGTAACAAAGACCGACTCACTTCAAAATGTTCCTCATTGTAAACAATAAAACAGAACAATAGAACAACGATACAGCCCCTGTTCACATTACTGACAGTTCCGATTTATCCTAGTAGCACATGCTACGGATCTCAAGCTGATGTGTACATCGGCACGCTCGCTGTTAGAAATTGTTCTTTAATAAGCAATCAATAAACAGTACCAAAGTAAAGTTTGTAGAAGTTACTGTTTTCTGTTTACATTTTAATATGTGACTATATATAGGTCGTAACATCATGGCACCCTGCTGCCTGCTGGTAAATAGACCATTGCCATGCCATCTAACGATGACTATAGAAACATGATTCTTTAGCTGCCTAAAGCTTCGCGCACACTTGTACAGTCCAGAATAGATCCGATCAGAATTAGAATCCGATTCAGAACACTAGCTAAGGGGTAAGAGGTGCTTCGGAAATTCTGAAGCAAGGCTACTGAAGGAGTCGATAATAGCTGTTTAAGAAGTTTGTGTTTTAAATTTACTAAAACTGATTATGCTTTATTTTAATAAGATGTAATAATTAATTTAAAAGACTTTATATCTTGTTAATTAACTAAGTTAATAAACGAAAAGTTTTTTTTTTTTTTTTATTTTATTTTATTTTATTATGGGCCTGGAATTTCCATCTAACTTTGCAGAAAAAGGTTTTGACGACTGGAAGAATGGCAACATTGGATTGATTCGACTCGAAGGAAGTACCTTCACAAGAAAGCCGTGGTTGCCTTGTTAGCTCGGATGCAGGAGGGTGAGCGTATTGATTCTGCGCTTGTCAATCAGATGGAAAGTGAACAAACCTACCGGCGAAAAGTATTTGAGCCTGTAGTAGAAGTAAAGTATTTAGCAGAACGAGATCTTTCTTTCCGTAGAAGTGATGAAACTGTTGGTTCTCTGCAGAATGGTAATTATCTTGGACTGTCAGAGCAACTGGCCAAGTTCGATCCCTTCCCATCTGAGCAAATAAACACTCACGGGAACAAAGGAAAAGGTCATATTCACATCTGTCCAAAGATGTGTGCGAAGAGTTTATCAGTCTGATTGGGGCTAGGATACTTGATGAAATACTAAGTGAAATTAAGAAGTGCAAGTTTTATTCAGACTCATTGGATTTAACACAAGATTCAGCAAAAGTTGACCAATTTAGTTTGATTGTACGACATTTTACCTTCTGGGCCTGTCGAAAGATTTATCAAATTTTTAGAAATTGAAGGACATCGCTCTGTACAGCTTGCCGATAGCTTCTTGAACTTCTTAAAATAAAGTGAGATTGACATAAAAGGTTTCAGAGGCCAGAGTTACGATAGTGGGAAATACAACGGACTTCAGGCCCTCATCAAGGAGAAGTATCAGTTCTCTGATACCCTGTTTTGCACATTCTCTGAATTTGGTTGGAAAATGTGCTGCGGAATATTGCTCAGAAGCCATCCGCTTTTTTTTTTACCTTCATTGAAAATCTTTATACATTCTTTTTTTCTGCTTCCACTCATCGATGGGGACTCCTCTCAAATGCATTGTCCAATAATTCCAGTTCTGAATATCGTCTTCCTCTGCATAAAAGATTGTCTGACACTAGGTGGTCTGCTCGAGCAGATGCGACTTCAGCTCTCAATAAGGGCTATTCTGTCATCATGAATGCTTTGGAAGACATTGCGAGGATACTGATACTGTCTAGGCCGAGTGCAAACAACTGGCTAGGGGACTCTTGCTAACCTGTCTTGGAAAGTTGGAGATAGGAACTTTGGTTGTACTGTGGGATCAGATTCTGCAGAAGTTTCAAGTAATCATTGCTTCATTGCAGTCGTCAGATCAAAACTAGAATTCTGCTTGTGGGCTGTATGAATCTTTGCAAGGATATGTCGAAGCTCTCCGACAAACCTTTGCTGTTATTGAGGATAAGGCCAAAGTTCTCACTGATTGTCATCAGTATTGCGAGGACTTTCACGGCAAAGACAATGAAATAGACAATTTGATCATTTTCATGGATCTACTTCAGATGTCAATGACAGCAGCAGTGAGTCCATGCAGCCATCTGAAAAATTCAGAATTGGAACTTTTCTGGTTGTAATTGACAGTTTGGTTGCTGCACTGTCGAGAAGACAGGTGGCATACATGAAGTTGAAAAGTTGGGTTTCTTCGGCATCTGCCATCACTTACCCAAGAAGAAATCAGGGCTGGTGCGTCAAAATTGATCCAAGCATATCCCGAAGACGTTGAAAATGAGTTTGGAGAAGAATTGATCCAATTCACTGAACTTTTGAAAACCGACTGAGCTGACATTGTTTCTGAATATCAATAAGACCTTTACGAATTGAGATTGTATCGTCTTATAGTTGATAATTCTTTTGGCTCCTGTTTTCCTAATGTCGAGATTGTGTTGAAGATTTACATTACTCGTATGGTTACCAATTGCAATGGTAAATGCTCTTTTTCAAAACTAAAACGAATCAAGAACGAAGTAAGAGCCAGTAACGGCTAAAAAAGACTGAATTACCTCTTTTGATGAGTATTAAACATGAGCAACTGAGAGAAATGAACACGTCGAGGATAATTGATGAGTTTTCGGTTGTCAAGTCTCGTAAACGCTTCATGTGAACCATGTAACTAATTGAAGTTTATAATAAAAAATGTACTCAACTGCAAATTTAGATGTTGATTATTTTTTTTTTTTTTTTTTTTTTTGTCAAGCTTAGGAAGTTTCTTAATTAACTTAAGGATAATACTAGCAAATGTTTTCAGTAAAGATCTTGTTCTATGAATTACATTGAATTGACAATAAATTTATGAAATATTAACATTTCACTCTTCACATTACCCAACCATCATTCAGTCATTGTCCCCTCTCCCTGGAGTAGCTGCAAAATATACATCCCTATATATGGAGGATCTGCTGTTAGAAGTGCTACAGGCCCCGCGGATCCTTAAACCGGCTCTGATTATTGAATATGATAAGGAACTGCAATGTTTAACAAGAAGACATTACTTATTTCAGTTGTTGTAAGCATTAGTTTTAATGAACAGATTTATTTATTTAACTAGCAGCAAAGCATGTCAGACGCCAGGCATAAAAAAATCTGAAAAATTATTTTAATATCAACTATCAAATATAAAGTAAATGTAATCTAAATACTGTGCTAACTTGTGAACGAAGCTTCTACGGCAAAAATGGTTTTGAGTTTCGAAATCAGCGTAAACAACGAGTAAGTAAGCCAAATTTCATTAAAATGGATGCAGTGGTAACAAAATTATTTGGTTTTGAACGTATATTTTGTTAGAATTTCAGTTGTCGAGGTCAGTTCCCAAGAATAAAATTTCATGGAAACAACATGGAATGACACAATGAACTAATATTTTCATCCAATTTGAGTACCCTTGATTCAATGGTACCATTGAGAAGCGTTGGATCTATCTTAATAGCTTAATTATATCGAGTTACAGACAGACAGACGAACTTAGCAAATTTATATATATTTGATTCGATTGATGATTTGATTTGAATTTTTTTTTTTTTAATGTTTATCAGACCTATTTAGGTGTATTTCTTACCTGCACACCTGTAATATAGGTTCTGAGAGTTTAATCTAAAGGATCATTTTCCACCCAAAAAGAAAAACGAAATCCCAACCATATCTAAAGTTTAATTTATCTAAAGAATAATTATTATTTTTGACTCATAATGCCGAAAGGCATAAAAACTCATCTTTGTATAATGTAAATACTGCGCTAACTTGTGAACGAAGCTTCTACGGCAAAAATGGTTTTGAGTTTCAAAATCAGCGTAAAAAACTGAGCAAGTGTGCCAAATTTCATTAAAATCAGTGCAGTGGTAACAAAATTATTTGGTTTTGACGTATGTTTTCATTTGTCTAGGTCAGTTTCCAAGGATAAAATTTCATGGAAACAACATGGAATGACAAAATGAACTAATATTTCATCCAATTTGAGTACTCTTGATTCAATGGTACCATTGATAATTTTGGATCTATCTTAATAGCTTAATTATATCGAGTTACGGTCAGACAGACAGACGAACTTAACCAATTATATAAGTTGATTTTTTATTTATTTATAACAAAAAAAAAAAAAATCCTCAAGAACTGAGAATTGAAAATTTCTTTATTTTGATTTTTTTTCTATTGCAGCATTTCTTATATTTACCTTCGCATATTTATAGCTCCTGTAATCGCTTGTGTCTTTACCAAATTAGCTTTTTCTTATGTGTAGATGGTTCTAGGAAAATCGGCTTTGATTTCCATATTCAGAGAAAGTGATAACATTCCATTCCAAACTCTTACGTCGAATTAAAGTTTACTGAATTTGCTAAAATGAAAGATAGTTGCTGAATTTAGGTATTAGTAAGTTGACTGCACGGATTCGCTAAGACGGAACAGGAAAGATGGTTTGTGTTGTGTCCAAAGCTGTGGAATACAAGTCAAAATATCTGCCAAAATTCGATACCAGAGCCTGAAGATACTCCTGAAAATATCTGCAACTGTCACAAAACTGATCTTTTTTAAGCGCGCTCTTTTGAAAAAGTGCTTACTATCGATGATTTGTCTGTCTGACCGTCCAAAAGTACTCCCAAGGGATTAATATTAATGAAACTTATATATAGCGAAATCGATGAAACTTAACCCTCAAGCCCATATTTTATCCATAAAAATTAAATGCCAAAAGAGTAACTTTCCCGTAGATCTTCCACAACTAATGTACGCTGACGTTGAACACGTCTCCATCTAAGTCTTAGGAATTTCTAATTCCTTCGATGAATCTTAGATGGCAGAACCCCGTAAAACTAGTAACTGCATAATAAAAACGAAATGCAAAACACCGTAATAAACTGCTGTACAATCTCCTCCTCAGTAAATTCGTGCTGAAAAAGTAAATTCATGCCAAGTAAAGAAGGACGAAAGATCTGTGCAACTGTCTGCTGGGTATAAAATTTCATTGTGCTTTTAATAGGAAAGTGAGTGACAGACTCTGCTTTGCTTCAAGACAGTTAAAGCAACACCTACAAATTAAGAATAGAACAATAATGGAAGAATGACAGTGAATTTGATGGAATACTGCTTACCGAACTAGTGCAAACTTGAACAAGAATCTTCCTGAATTTTACCAATCATCTCCAATCTCTTTAGAATGTTCGTGTGAAATTCTTTCCATTCAATAATAGGGTTTCAGCCGTTTGATCTGAGAATCGTTGTAAATCTCAAAGTTCACTCTAAGAATTTTGGTATAGCATGCAATTGCTAAGAATGATGCCGATAAGAAAATACCGCTATCAATCCTTGAGGTAATTTGTAGCCTTTGTTTCTTTTTTTTTTCTTTTCTTTCTGATAATGAACCTAAACTATCTGTAGGTTATGAAGTATGTTTGTATTTTTTAATGCTACTTATACGCATAATATCAGCTTCTTCTCATTAGCAATCATTTTCACTGACAAGAAATTGTATTAGTATAGAAGAGGACGAAGAAAAAGGCTCAGATCGACTTCTTATGGCTTTGAACTATCGGTTGGTGTCAGTTTAATGGCATTTTTCAACAGACCTGGAGAGTAAAGCGATAATCAAAGCGTGTGTTACCGAAGCGTGTGTGCTAAGAAATCTAAAGGAAGAAGAAGAGCATGATGATGATAATCATGCAGATTAAATCCTTCCATTTTGAAAGTAGGGCTAAATGCCATCAAAGTATCAGCGTAGTAGAAGAACGATGATGATGTTAAATTCTTTGATTGATTTCCAAAAGAAAGTGTATATTCTGAAAGCACTGAGTCAAAAATAAAGTCTCTAATTATTTTTTTAAGTGATAATGTGACGAAAATCTTGTAACAAATAAACAATCCTGCATTTTTCTTTTTCTTTTTTTTTACAAAGTTTTATCAAAATTCAGTTTACCAAAATTTAATCATCAGTAGAAAAGATGTTACTTTGACATGTAGATATTTTTCACTAGAAATTAAGATAATATGATTAAGTAGTAGACGTCTTGTTACAAATCAATACAGATAAATAAAATATAACTACATAAGTACATTACACAAAAAAGATGTATTAAGGCCCCTTGGAAAGCAATAATTCGATTGTAGGATACAATGAAAATTTAAGATTATCCGCATAAATAACTTTAACAAAAATTATTAAGTAATCGAGATTTCGCTTTTACCTGTGGTGGATGGATGAAGACCTTTCAATGAAAGCAGAAGAAGCAGATGGTTTGGATGCATCACTAAAGCCAGGCAACTGCTTTCAAGCGACTGGCAAAATTAAAAGAAACAGGCCTTCTGCAATAAAAAGAGAAAGTTTGATTAGACAACACAAAAATACCTCACCCCAAAACTTGTAAGTCAAAATTGTAGAATCTCATTTTGGTTTCACTTACATTGAAAATATCTGTGAATATAAAATTTAAAGTGTTATACAGAAAAAATAAAAATAAAAAAACTGAAAAGCAAACTAGCTGGTAATCATCAGGACTAATAATTATTACTCAATGATCATTAAAAAAAAGTTACGTCAATTTGAATTATGAACAGGAAAACGTGGCATTGCATTAACTACAAAAAGTTACATTACTTAAATTAGACTGTGTTTGTATGGAATTCAAATATGAATAAGAATTCGAATTAACTGACAGTTTCCTTAAAATGTTTTTTCATAAAATTTCTTTCCTTTTGTTTTTGCTTTTTTCTTAAAGCCATGAAAATTACAAAAACAAATGATCCAATTCTAATATTTTGAGGAAATATTAAATTTTGCATTTAAATTTTAAACAGTACGTATTAAATTTTGCATTTAAAATCAAATAAAAAACAAAAATTCTGAATCCGCATTATTTACTTGTCTAAATCAAATTAATTTTTATCGTATCAAACTAGCGCTATGAATTCGCTAAAAGGGATTTAATAATCATTGTTTAAGTTAATGACGTAATTAAGAGAAACAGAATAGAAATCCAATGATTCCAATGCTTTTCTACGGTCATTTTTGCCTATTTCTTGCGCTGATTTCTCGATATGAACCCACTTGGGAAAGTCCTCAAAAACGTATATAGTTTCGAGAAGATTCATCCAGCAGCGGTTCAAAATATATTTGGGAACACACAGACAGACTTGACTTTGATGATTCTTACCTTGCTAATGGAAAGTAAGCAAAATTAAAAAAAGATGTTCTAAGGAAGAGACAGTCTTGAAGTAAAAAAAAGAAAATAGCAATTTCACAAGTTTTTCTTAAGAAAAACTTGTTTTGCTGGAATTATAATGTGATACAAACTGAAAATAACGGAAACTTTTTTAATCAATTGTTTCTACCAATCTCCCTGTTGCTATTCCTTTCTACCTTACTCCTATCTAGATACATCCATCAAGTAATTGTGTTTCACGATTTTTAGTAATATTAACAAATTTAATTCAAACATAGGTAGATAACGTAAGTAACTGATTAAATATAATTTAAATTTCGTTAATAATTTCTTTAAGTGCCCGGTACTGTATACAATTTATAAAACGCACTGGAGGAGTCGGGTTCAATCCCCGGCGGAGGTTGGAGATTTGTTTCCACGCTGAATTCTCTTTCCGACGGATCGGGTTGTTTTCCCTGGGGGTTAAAGGAGGCCTAGGGTTCACCATCCGACCTCAACTTAGTCTCAATACTCAAGAATCGCCGGAAGTCGATTCACTTTCGCGACCCTATAGACAACACAGACCTCTAGTGGGATACTTACTTAATAATTCCTTTAAAAGATATAGAAAACTTAAAAAAAAAGCTTATAGAAGGCTGAAAAAAAATTACTACAGCCCTATTCCGCTTTCCGACGCTTCAATCATACGACAATTTTCAATTGCCATCATTCTCCAGTGTGCGACAGCAAAATACGTCACTTTTGCGACATAACGCAACTGTAAAGGCTTTATTTTTACTCGGAAACGAAACGCAGGGGTTTTGAAAACATTCGTAAATTTTTAATATGTATAAATGTGTTTTTAATTATATTTGTGTGGTGGCTTCAATAACTTATTACTAAATCGTTTTTACTTTTGTTTTCTTTTTTCTTATGATTAAAATATAAAAAAAACAACAACTTAATAATGGCTTAATAATGATTTAAAGTAAAAATAGAAGTCAATTATATACGATGAATGTATATTGAGAAGTGAAAAAATAAAAATTCGGAACGGGATCCTATTAGGATTGAACCTAACAAATCGTAATACCGGAAGATAACTAATTCATTTTTTAAACATTTTTATTTTTTCAAAGAACTTTGAATAAATTTAAATACAATGACTTGCAAAAAAAAACAAAAAAAAACTCATTAAAAAATAAGAAATGAGTACTTGACTCTTTTAAGCAATTACAGCAATGAGAGTCGTTTTGGAATCATGGAATAAAGTTACAAAGCAAGATCAGATTCATACACCAAGAGAATACACCTTACTCTAAGAAATGAGTATTAATTAATTAATAGACATAGGGAAAAATTTTTAATTGGAAACAAAAATGAGTTATGTAAGATATTATTCGTAAGAGAAGGAGATTAATTATCGTGTAAATAATAGAGTGCTACATAATATGTTGAGCAATTTAACACACAGATAATACAATAAAACTAATCTTTAAACACTACAATTATCTTTAATCAGAAATATATAATAACCACAGTAAAAGCAACATTTCTGACAAGTTGCCCTTTTTTAAATTTATAGAGATCTCATTTCAATTCTCATCAATTCATGATGTATTGATCACTTCCCGTTATCAATTCTCACCAGGAACTATTCTGACTTAGCATTATGGGTTGTGTAGACCCCTTGAATTTAACGCATTCAAATTATAAAATAATATAGGCCTACGTAGACTCTACCCATATTACCGTAGTTTTCTATTTGTTATTTCATAACACGGATCATGTTTTAGCCTACGTTTCTAGGAAAGTAAGGCTCATCAAATCAGTAAATGCCCCCCCCCCCCGGCCACCTCTCCAATAACTTTTGAACCGTTAGACGTAGCTTCTTGAAACTTATTGACTTCGTTCTATTTGCTGAATTTAGACGATTTAACTTTTAGATTTGAAAACTTTCTAAGTGGGTCTTTGTCGAAATATTAGAGCGAGAAGGCAACATTCCTATAGAAAAATCTTGAAATCTAAATAATGAATTTCTATCGATATCTTAACTAATGGGTTTTAATCATTTTAGCTAATTCATTAATTCGATTAATCTATTGATATGATTAAAATTAATCGACTTTATACCCAGTTTAAGTAAATAACGTGGATTATTAATTAAGTTTTTTTAGAAAACTGAAAATTTGTTCAGCAGACATTCTAATTTATTATATAAAATCTTTTATTTCTCTATCTGTCCGGCGCAATTGTTGTGTTTTGTGAAACAGAAATAATTTCTACAAGTTCGCTACTGGAATCGAACCTGCAACCTTCTAATCCTAAGTTAGACGTTTTGTCCATTAGGCCACGGGGACTACATTATAATCCTATAAAAAATACAAATAAGTCATAGACGCACTCGCTGGTTCTAAAAGCAGTCGTGGGTTGGGAGAATCCACTTTTCCCGGATTGCTAGTTTAACCCTCAAACCCTAACCATCATAGGAGAAACACTATTACTACCCAGAGTTGGGATTTTGAGAACCCCCGAGTAGGGTTTAAGGGTTAAAATAAAAAAAAGGCTTTTAGTTTATGTAATTTTCTTTATTAATGAACAACAACATTTTAAGGAAAGTAAATTGTAAGTACTTTCAAGAACTTCTTTTCTGCATTTGAAAGAGTAGATAATCAAATCAATCATTGTGTGTCCGTCCCCTTTCCTATTAATAAACCAACTCGTAGGAAATTTCCTAACTGATGGCTTTGCCTTGATCTGCAAATGTGTAGGTGTGTAGCAATAATGAAAAACAATAAGATTCATTTAAATGATTCAAGTCAATGCAAGGAGGCGTCAGTACAAAGTTCAAATGCTGTTAAGACAGCATTAGAGTACGAATCATAGGCGATATCTTCGTAATAATCAGTTTCTAAGAACAAAAGCTTTTTATTGGGGAATCGAAGAAAGGCACGAGAATATGAATCATTTGACCTGGTTTACGAAGTGGCTGTGAAAGTTTAAAATACTTTCTTCCAAGGGAGAGAAAAAGAATAAATGATGTTATCAATTATATAATAAGACAGTAATTGATCTGGACAGAGCATTGTTTTGCAGCCTGACTCTTGATTAGGAGCAATTGGGTCTATTAGATTAGTAAGAACTGTAAGTGTCTTGAATAACAGTTCGTTTTTAAGACCATGTTACTTCAAGGTCATGTCACAATGTACGGTATCTTTAAAAGATTAACACAGAATGAAGTAGATAAAGAAAATGAAAATAATAAACAACGATTACATTTTCACGCAATTCGAAATAACAAGATGGTAATATTAAAAATCTCTTAAGAAGTAAGAGTTAGGAAATTAAGATTTATCAGCAAGTTATGTTTCTAAAGCTTTTCCTCTTACTATCAACAGAATTGCAGCTCAATTAAAAACACTAAATATTCAAAGTAGAATGGTAAATAACAGTAAAAGCACACACAACAAGATTTAGAGTAAATGAGCCCTCCTTCATGTGTTTTCAATTTGTTTTTCGAATACATGTATCTTGATTTTCCTTTAGGCTTCCGAACTTTTTCTTTATCATTGAAAGGCACTGTCAATAATTTATAAGAATATTCCCTCTGTTTTTCATCGGTCAAGCAGAGACAGTTTCATGGAGACATAAAAGAAAATGTTGAAGTTAATTTGAATCGATAATAGCAGAATTGTCTGTCCCTCCCCGAAATAAAATTCTTTATACGTCCCTGTAGAGATATCAGGGTTATTTTCTGTTTTCCAAAACTACAGATTGTGATTAAGTAGCGTTTAAGCCTTTGTCAGCACTTACCATTGTAATTCTCATCAAATTTAAAGCACTTGAAATACTTGTTATTACGTCGAAATCAGAAACAACTCAAACAACAGGGATTTAAAGTAAATGTGCCCTCCTTTATATATCAAGTTTTCAAAAGGAAAACATACATTTAGAAAAATTAAAGAATGAATAAAAAAAAAAATTGTATAGCTAATAATAAATGCTAAAGAATAAAGATTTTTTTTTCAATTTTTTATTTTATAAGATTAAAGATATTTACAATAAAAACATATTTACATTAAAAACCTACGTATAGTACGTAGGTTTTTAATCTAAATATGTTTTTATTGTAAATATCTTTCATTTTATAAAATAATGCTTTTTAAGAGCTTTTGCTTGTAACTGTAGATAAGAAATTTTGAGACGTTAAATGAAATTTAACAAAATTAAAGGATTACTTTAGCAAGGATTACTGAGATTTTTTATTTTTGTTTTAAAGTTTACATTTTTATTTTTTATTGTGCTATTAGAATGTTTATTACCTTTCCACGATTTAATTTTAGCAGTTTTAATTTTATAATTTTAAATATAGTCTTAAATTAAATATTTGATTGTATTTCTCCGGTTTATGTTAAAGAGATGTTACTTCATTTGCTAATTTCCAACTTTAAATAAACAATAAAACTCATATTATTAATTATGTAAGAATTAAGGTGATCAAAATAAAAACAAAACAAAAAACAAAGAATCTTTGTTATTGTTTAGATTCTAATTTTAAACTTTTGACGTTAAGTGACTGAAAATGCGTAGTCTTACGATTTCACTTACAATTAAACATTTTTCTCATTTGTAAGTCCGTTTATCATATTTGTATGCGCATCAGACTAAAATGGCTGAACGGATTCCCTTAAAATTTGATACTTAGTTCCTTATTCAGGGTTCAATTGACAGTAGAAACACGTTTAATTTGATTTCTGTCCTTCCCATCTCTCAAAAAATAACGTCAGGAACTCCTAAGTAAAACGGTTAGGTTGATTTCTTCAAAAATTTGGTACAATGCTTTATTCATGGTTCAACTTAAAATATGAGCGCGATTATTTCGACCCCCCCCCCACCACAATTGTCAAAATTGACGCCCAACCGCTACAGGCTATCAAACTTTTTATGTATGTATTTTGTATAGCATCTATTTTTTTTTTGTGCATCAGGAATGAGTAATCTTCAGATTTCTTATATTTTTTTTTTATTCATTTAGACCCAAATTTAATATAAACATTAATATAACCATTAATGTAAGAAAGAAAGGGAAATAAATGAGTTTAGTTAATCAAATAATAAAATAACAATTTATCTTGTAAAGAAAGGAACTATTATTTATAATTTCTAATCTCAGCTGAAGATGACCTAGTAATTAGACAGGTCGAAACTGTCCTTTTTTAACTTTCACCATTTATAATGATAAATTTTAAGATGTGTGAACACATGAATTTTAATTCATATTTAATACCTATTAATTTTCAAACCTTAAATTTAATTAAATTCCGAATCGCATTAACAAAAGAAAGAGGAAAAAAAATACAAAGATAGAAAAAGAGGTGAAGAAAAAGTAAATGATAAAGGAGGAAAGAAATCCACAAGAACAAAACAAAATGAGAACAAAAAAAGGAAAAAATTAAATTAAAGAAAAGAAAAAATAAAAGCATGCAGTGGATTCGATCCCAGGATTTTTAGCATTCGAGATCATGTTATCAATGCATCTGTCGCCGACAACAGCTTTTTAATATCGCATTTTTGACATTTTAGCTAATAGAGGATAGCCAATGAAAATAATATCAAAACATCTCTCGAAATCCGTAGAGTGTTGGCATACATAACCCATATACATTTTTTTGAAGTTCCTATTGTGTACTTTCAACTCACAAAAGTGTATTAAATTTCAGGATGTACAGGGTGTGTCATCTCCTTGTAAGTATTTATATATTCTAGACAAACAAGAGACACATCTATTCTAGAGACGCATAAATGTTTGAGAAACCATTCCAACTCGCACTGGTTTAAATTTAGGGAAGAATTTAGAATTTTTCTGAAATAATGAAAGAAAAAAAGACAGAGTAGTTTAAGAGGTAGAAGGCACTTGTCATTGAGTTCGATATCTGGCTGCGGTCGAGAATTTTCTATGGTTATTATTCTTGACGGATCCGAGGATTCACCCAGTTCTTCATCAAATGTGTAGTAGGACGGAAAACATCAGAACACTTATGCGATCTTCATTGCCCTCCGTCTAAGCCTAAATAGGGATTCCTCATATTTTACGTTACTTATGAAGGAAGAATTTTAAAAAGATCCCAGATAAGTAAAATAATTCAAGAAAATATAATGAATACTCACTTTCATAAAACATAATTAATAAATTAAAGTCATGAATATTCTGTGTTAAACATTTTTAAATAGTTAAAATACTTTAAGTCATTAATCACGGCAAATTCAGAGACAAATAAATCCAAACAAGTTAATTTTTTTTTATTTTTTTTTCATTTAATTATAATAATTTTTCTAATAGTTCCATCGAAGCATGAATAAATGTTAAAATAAAAAACGAGATCCAATCTCGGAATTCGTCCGTGGAATTTTGTAGAATAAGATAACGATAAATCAATAATAAAAAAAAAAATCATAAGGGAATGCGTGGGTGAGAAGATGCAGTCTCCTTCAAAAGCATGACTTCTGCCATTTCCGAGCTGCTTCCCTATCTATTGTGAACGAACAATTTTTCAGCGTTACAGAAAATATTTCGAAAACTTTAATTAGTTTTGCATTCTTATTGAAGCTCGTGATTACAAAACAGCTTTTGACTAAATATGTGCCTTAAGTCAACTTAGACTATCTAATTTATTAAAGTAGAATATATTTAAAGTAAGAATACACTCAGATATACATATTCACCCAGCAAACAAATAAAGAAGAAAAGTATTCAGAAAAAATAATATAATAAGCTCATTCAACAAAAGCATTTAATTACAGTTCGAAATATCGTAGATCATCTCAATTCTTTTTTTTCCTTGATAGAAAAAAAAAAGAAACCCATCATTCATTTCATGTGATCATGTTTTCTTGGCACTTACGACGATTGTAGAACGTAGCGAACTCTATTTTCTCTGAAGGTTGCAAGCGATTTGAACTGATATTTGTTTGACAGCATGAAAGATACAAAAATAATATATATACGATTATAATTCTAAATTTTTAATTCGATGACAATCTTTAAAAACAATGAAAACTAAATCAAAAATCAAAACTTTAAGTTTTTTTTTTTTTTCCTCTAATTAATATTTTTATTAATTTAAAAAGATAGATGAATATACTGATCAATTTTACATTTTTAGGTCAATTCTTATAGTGTATTGGTTTGTAACTTCTACTTCCAAAATAGTCAATTAATTTATTATTTACGGTAAACTTAAGATATTCATTGAAATTTCGTATCTCTTGGTCCCTCTACTTCTTCAGCACCTACATTTGGTACACAAAAACTGAAAAAAACATTTCTCACAATTTTGAGATCGAATCCAGACGTTTCTGCAAAAAAAAAAAAAAAAAAAAAATCTTATGAAACCCGTTTTGCACATTGATGTTCATCTTATCAGGGTTGTGGAGTCCGAAAAAGAAAAAAAAAATTCTTATAAAATTCTTTCTGCCGTGCCGGCGTGGTCGTGCGGTCTCAGGCGTCAGTCTGCCGTGCGGCCTGTGTGCAGGTACCCGGGTTCAAATCCCAGTCGAGAGCATGGATGTTTCATCTTTCTTCTTCTGTGTTTCGTCCGTTTCTCCCCTGGAACTTACTATCTCAGGGTTATTTCTGGACGGGATGTGAATCTCGTCCCCCTTCTGCTGGAATTTCCTAGTCTCACCCTGATGTTGTCAGGTAGGGCTAGCCCGTGGTCCATAGTTGGACAAAGTCGATAACAGAAAGAAGAAAACCCGGTTTGCACATTGATGTTCATCTTATCAGGGTTGTGAAGTCCGAAAAAAAGAAAAAAAAATTCTTATAAAACCCGTTTTGCACAATGATGTTCATCTTATCAGGGTTGTGGAGTCCGAAAAAGAAAAAAAAAATATTCGACTCCAACTTTGGATCCATGGAAAAACTACAATTCCCTGCCCGCGATTACAAAGCTCAACATCTTAGAAATTTCGTGATTTTTTTTTTTTTTTTTTTTCAATTCGAAAAAAAAAATTCTTAATGAAAATATTTGTATGTATTTCATACTTTGCTCATTTTGCGATAAAGTTTTGTATTACAATTTTAGCAAAACTCCATATAAAATTTCATCAAAATTTCATCGAATTCGAATAGAAACAGACAGAGAGGACACTATGAAGAATGTATGTGCTATCATTTAAAAGCGAATGCGGCTAAAAACTGATGACTAAATCTACTGAATAATCTTGGATCAGGAAAACTAATCCTATTAAATTAAAAAAAAAAGAAGAAAGCCCTACTTAAGATCGTTTTTGAAATTCCTACTGAACTGGTGATCCTAATAATGTAATAGATTTTCTTAAAATCCAATTTCCTTACGAAGCTGTTAAGACTAAGCTTAGGAGATCGATGGTAAGCTTCCCAAATGACTGCTCTGCAGTGAATCTAACCGTTATCTCCAGGGGGCGCTTTTCTTCGTAGCGTAGAGTTAAGTATTTCGGTTTTTCGTAATTCTTAGGGCTATTCTTTATCCGTAAGCCTGTGGTTTAATAAAAATACACAAAATGAAAAAAAAAATATAGGAAAATTTAAAGTAAGTAGAAATGTGAAAGTGAAAGAGAAGAAAAAGTAAGCATTGAAATGTTCGTATTCAAAAAGAGAGAGAGAGAAAGAACGAAGGAAAGTTAAAAGAAAAGCAAAGTATTCACAAGGATTTAAAAGACCCAACAGAAAACAGTTCTTGAACTATGTCATTGTTCTCAAACTTATTGAGAGTACTGCATATTTGCTAAATCCCTTGGCATAGCACTTTTCTCATTTTTTTTACTACATGTAATAAAATTCTTCGAAGAAAAAAAGACTTCAGCATAGTTTGCACATGAATAATAGTCTATTTTAAACATTTAAAAATACCCTGAAATATTTTAAAGGTGATTTGAATGTCAATTAATGCTTTATTAACCTTCACTGTTGGAACGAAACAGAAAGTAGTTTACATTTGTGTTTGACAAGATTATTTGATATCAAGAATTTAAATTTCGGTTAGAGCCTATGTAGAGCTAAATATATATTATAGATACACTCTCAGAATGCCTACTAAGGGGCTTCTTATGGCACACTAATTGAGAATCCTTTCTCATAATTCTAGTTATATATAATTCTTGTACCAGGTATTAACATTAATACAAAAGTATTGATCTCTACGGCACTTTCAGTCTAAACCTTTTTAATAAAATAAGTGCATTAATAAAGTTTAAAGAAAACGACAATATACTATCATGCTAAATTTAAAAAAATCATAAAATCAACTTGCAAATATATACAGCTAGCTTGCAAATATGCTGTATGCTATATGCTAGCTGAATAACCTAGAAACAATGTTTCATTTTTAACGAATGTGTTTTTTCATGAACTGATATTTTAGCCAAAAGAGGCATAATTTTATATTTCATATGCTCTTGTCATTTCATCAATTATCTTTCCTGCATCAAAACATCTTCTTGTTAACAGAAATCTACGAGCAAGATTCCTATTAACAAGAAACATATGTATGAAATGATAAATATAATTATTTATTTATTTTCAGTTAAAAAAAAAAGGAAATAACTGTGTATTTTATATCTAAAATGAAAAATACTTCTATTACGATGACTATTTATCTATCGAACTAAATTTAGATTCTACTGCGTTTTTTTTTCATTTGATTTTTCACAATCAGACAAAATTCTACTGATAAATTCATTTAGGTTCAACAAAAGAACATTTTTTTTCTTTTTGGTATTCCTATTTATTAGCTTCCAGGATACTAAAGTTACGGAAGCAAGAGTTGCTTACTTTAATACTAAGTAATGTTTTTGGTGCTTTCTCGTTAGCAATTTGTCTTTGAAATTATCCTGTATTGGCGAAGATATACGATGCTGAATAAAGCGAGTCATTATCGCTGAGCATTTTTCTCAATTATGCCCCAGCCCCTGTGAATGGCAGATTGGAGTGTTCCTATGGTGAACAGGGGGAGTCTCCCTCCCACTTGTATCCATCCATCTCCGGAAACTAATTATTCTTTCTATATCGAAACATCATCCATCATGTGACGCAGAACGAAGTCAATGAATGCAGGCTATTTGGAAATATACAAAAAAGAAAAAGCAAGATAAAATCTAGGAATTATTTATTTCTTAGGAGTAAACAGATCTTTTCTTTGTAGAAGTACTAACAAAAGTGATTTTAATTATGGAACGAAAAAAATTGTACTAAATTTCCTGTCTCTCAGATTTCATAGAACTATCTGCAACGTTCATCTTTTTTTTTATTTGTGTGCGTGTTTTTATTTCTTTTTATATCTATTAATACCGTCATGCACGTTAATTTTTTTCCATTCTCTATAGGTCTTTCGTTGTACGTGCGAATGGTCGTATGTGGGGACCTATCTGTACAGAGAAAAGGTGATACGGACTGTACTGTTCACAATATCCTCAACAGCAAACTGCAAAGTTTTACCTTATTCTCACTATCATCAGACCACTGGTACTCTTTCAAACAATATACCGAACTCATACGTACATTCTTATCAATTCAATTCACTTTCAATTAAATTAATTAACCGAGTTAATTAACTAAACTTCAATCTTGTTCAAGAATTTGTTAAATTTTCTTTAAATTAGGAATTTTATTAAAATGCAACCAGTACGAGATGAACTACGTCAGGATGATGTAATAGATACTTATAGCAATAGTAAGATGCCAATTTCTTTTTAATATTATAAAAAAAAAAGTTCGAAAAACTTAAAGCCTAGTGTCCTTAAAATGTAAATCCTTAAAATCTTTAAAATTGTTGTTCTTTGTTTTTGTTCAAATCGTGAAAAGAATATAAACGAAAATGCTATATTTATTTTCAAACAAATTCATTGTTTAAATTCCAATGCTTTGATATGGGAATTTTTGTCGCTTTCTCGCGCTAATTCCTGAATAAGGACCTATTTCAGATACAATGTCAGATCATCTGCAGTCCTTAAATATACATACCACGTTTCAAGGAGATCTAACGGTTACAAAGTTATCAGGGAAACATAAACACATAAACAAAGACTAGGCTAGGATAATAACAATAATATTCACTGTTATTAGAAATAGCTATTCTATGTAGAACGTTGTGTTTCTAGAAAAAAATATTACAAGAAAAGTGGTAGACAAATAATGAATGGTAGTTTTTTGTGGGGAAGAGTTTTTGAGGTTTGGTATCAGTCATGAATTGTTAATGGTACTGGAGATGCTTTCAGTCTAATTTTAGGCACAAGTTTTATCGTGTGCCCCAGAAGAATAACTTAAAAGAAATAATGCGTTTATAACAAATCGAAAAGCATTAAAAAAAGAACCGACTTCAACCCAGAGAACATAATCAGATTACGGTTTCATAAGAATTTGAATGATGATGCAATTTCGTGCAAGAATGAGATCGGTTAAGTCTTGAACTGAGGAATGCGTCCATATCCTATTATTAAGTATCTTTTATTTCTTTAGTCACTGGATTATAATAAAGCTTTTCGATCGATAAAACAGTTAAGGAAGAAAACATTACAGATATATTTTTAAATTTCATTTTTCCACGGACAAGGCAAGAAAAATTATTTCATATATTTTTTTCCCCAATTTCTAATCGATCTTTTTAATCCGAATCAATTTCTGTTTTTAATGGAATACCTCACAATCAAAAGTAAATAAAATAAAGAAGTTCCTGAAAGAACTTAAGAATCATAAGATTACTAAGGTTAAAATGCTGCGGTTTGGGTTTGTTTTTGTTTAGAAACAATACAAACGTAAATTATCCGAATTCTTATAATAATTATAAATTATTATAAACAATTGCTAAATTTTTATAGTTTCCTAATCGTTAAAATAAAATTACAAAAGACTTACTTTATTTAAATGAGACAATATATCTTTTTTATGCTTTAACATTTTTTTATACATTGTGATTGTTGAGAAAATAGTGCGCGAAGATGACTTCAATTCCCATGAAACAAACAGTAACACTAAACAACGGATTCATGTCTACATCTTAAACAAACGATAGAAATCCGCTAAGTAATAATATTATTATCTGCGCGAGTTTTATTATTATTGTTAAAATTAATTGGATTCAGACAACTTAAGTAAAAAGGATTTTAATTATTTTTTTTTCCA
>JAFIDM010009631.1:197670562-197684992 GCA_023159025.1 Thereuonema tuberculata
ACGAAGATTTTTTTTTATATTAGTTATTAAAAAAAAAAGCGCAATATTTTAAGAAAGGTGGGCTTCAAATTCTTTCAGAAAGTTCTTCAATTTGATTACTTATTTAAAACAGTCAATAAAATATATTTTTCTATTAGATTGTTTTGGCTAATTCATTTTCAACTGATGAGCAAATAAAAAGCTATTTAATAATTACACTTTCCAATTTCTTGCCATTTTCAAAATTTTCCATTCAAACACTCTATCATTCTACGATACTTTAAAAACATATTGATAAACCTCGTTCAACCAATCACATATGAGCTTCCTATCAAAGAATTTTAATCAGTGGAGAATATTCTACTACTGTTTTTTAATGGAAACCATTCAGTTATAATTTAATTACTCACATTTTATATCAATTTAAAGTCATGATGTTCAAAGGGGGTTTTTCAAGACCTTTTAAGATCTTGAAAAATATAAAAAGATTTTTTTTTTAATGCAAACTGAAATGAATAATTCTCATTAAAGATAATTTATTTTATTTTATTACAAGGTACGTGGATGATCTTTTTCTCATGGTACATAAAGATAATAAATTAATAGAATTAATGACAAGATGCAATGCAATCAATGAAAATATTAATTCACTTCAATTCAAAAGAAGAAAACAAAAAATTAGCTTTCTTAGACTACATTATTTTAAGAAAAGATAATCAATACCAAACTGCAATATATAGAAAACCATTATATGCAGTTAGAATTATTAATTATAAATCGTGCACTACTAAACAAATAAAACATAACCATGTTATAACCATTTTTTTTTAAAAGAGCTTTTTCCATATGTAGTAATTATTGCTATTTATCAAACGAATGATTACCCCTCCTCTTTTATCATTAAAGCATTCTACAAAACTAAGAGAGAATTTAAAACTGAAAAATTAATAATTATAAAAAAATTAAAATTATTTCCTAGATTCCTCAATTAAATGGTTCTATAAAAAATTATTAAAACCATTCAACATTAATATGGTCAATAAAAATTCAATTCAGAAATAAAATGAAGCAAGAGGAATTGCAAGAAAAAAAAAAGAATTTGGAAAAAAAAATATTTAAAATAAAGCTTTTTAAAAAATAGTGATTAATTAATTTTGCGGTTAACATGAAAAAACTTCTTGATTTCTACGCAATAATATTTTTATTTATAAGAATTTTTCTGTTTTGTTTAAGTCAAGGTTTATTAAATTATCAACTGAATGTATTGTTCGAACGTGGACATGCATGATGACGTCAGCTTCAAATATATATGCTTAATTTCAAAAATAGTTCAATTTTACAAGAAGTTTATTTTTATATTACTCAAACTGAAAAAATGAATTAGTAGCTACGACGAATTTTAGTTAACTGATCATATATTGTCTTTTTCAATTACTGGACATGATTTCTAAAATTAAAGCATTTTTAAGACAATCACCCTGACATTTAAAATTAAATAAAAATTAAGTGCTTTCAAGGATTAAGCACCTACAATAAAAGCTCTGGAAATTGAAAATTAAAAAAATCTGTATACGGAAGTTTTTGGTTTTTTTTTTTTATTTTTTATTTTTCCCTGAACGACGTCAGTTATGTTCATTCTAGGCGGTAATTACTTCAATCAGAGAAGAAACGGTGTTAATTTCGTTGCTTTTATTCGCGATGACAACGAGTGATGAGAGACTGAGATTAAGTCTCAATTGGCGCAGATGAGGGAAATCCTTCATTTCTCCTGTCTTGACCCCCTTCTCTGTTCCTCGATATCCCTCTCCTGACGATAATGAATCCTGAGAAGGGGTGACTGGAGAGGGGGTGCAAATCAAAGTAATGAATGTCGGAGGGTTGTGTAGGAGTGATTCCATCACCTGCTTCTACTAAAAATTCAAACCACGTGAGGGCGTTATTAACGGGAAACGACCTGTCGTATATTTCGTGAATAATTGAACGATGCTTCATGGAACTTTAATACACATCGGTGCAAAACGATTTTCATTTTTTTTTTTTAATAAGAAACATAGGTTTGTTTTTTTTTAATCGAAGTTCTCTCAAAATAATATTGCTTTTATGTCAGACTTTAGACCCAAATATCTCGATATCTTAACATTATACTAATATTTATCCTAGGAAGCTCAAAGTTTAACAGTAGATTTAGACTGACAAGAATGAGTTCCTCTTTATTTTTTGCTCAAATTTCACACCAAGGCCAGGAAAACAATGTAGGGGAAGGGAGGGCAAGATGGAAGGAGCGGGTAAGATGGAAACTACCCAGAAATCCAAAACACGTGACATGACGGCTGTGTCGCTACGCACACAAAGACACACGACCATCTTGAATTGACGAGCGAAGTTCAGTACGTATTGTGCCAGCCAGTGGAGTGTGCATTTGTTTTGTTTCTTCGACGGCGGATTGTTATAGAAACATTCGATATTTGTAGTGAAACTGTTTGCAAAAGGTAAGAAATATTACTAATTTTTTTTGACAATAAATATCTACTAGGAGTCGAATGTATGAATTGATATTTATAAAAAGAACAAAAGTGTTAGAGTACAGATGCGTTAGTATTATTATTTGGACGGGCATATGGGCAAGATGGAAATATGACGTGTAGGGCACGATGGAAACATTTCCATCTTGCCTGCGTGAAATTATTTTAAGTCTGTATTTTATTTCCTCTCATTAATTGCGTATTTGTTCTTTCTTGATGGTCTTCAAATATAAAAGAAAGACTAGTAGAGGGTCGTGGACGGAAGAATCAATGCAGAAGGCGATGGATGAGGCAAAAAACGACTACGATAAGCTCAGCTTCTAAAAAAATAACAGTGACAATGCTGCAGTGTCGGAAGGCTGTGAAAACACCGCTATGACTGTCGAAAGAGACGACGTTAACGAAAAAGAAAAAATCGCAGATAGGCCTACTGACATATTAAAAGTAGCACAGAATAAAGAAATGCGTTCTGATTCCGTTGCCATTGACATTAGTTTAGAACAAAGAAAATATTGCCTTCACCAAAAGTTACTCCTACAATGAAAAAACGAAAAGTTAGATGTGAGAAGTCAGAGATTCTAACTAGTTCCTCATTCAAAGCCACAATTGAAAAGAAAACTGAGCTGAAAAAGAAACCAAAACTAGAGTTTCAGCAGGACAGCAAAGGAGAAGACAACAAACATCATAACAAAGAACCACATGAGTATAAAGGAAAGGGGAAAGGAAGGGAAAAGGGAAGGGAAAAGCAAAAATAACAACGAAAATCAAGGAAGGGTTGCAACATTCGCAGCAAACTTCACAAGGAGATATGTATTGCCTGTTTTGTGCAGAACAATCCATGGAGCCACCTACAGAAGACTGGTTACAATGTCCATCTTGTTGTATTTGGGCTCATAAGCTGTGTATTGATACAGAAGATGGTTGTTTCTTATATATCAATTGTAAAATGTAAGAATATCCTGTATATTCCATCATGCCCGTATAAGCTTTCCATTGTGCCCTCAGGGTGAGGGCAAAATGGAATTTAACAGGATTGTACTTCATGAGTCATTACTGATTTTTGACCAAACATTATTGTTATTCATTTACACAATGATATTACCTTTTCGCTTATCTATCAAGGCTGATTAAAATAAAAGATTTATGCTATGTTGTTTTCTTTTTTTTGTACCACAAAGTTAGACCTTCCATCTTGCCCTCCTCTCCCCTATATGAATATGATATACATACCCTCTTTGATAAAAAAATCGACGCACCACGAAAAAATAATCCGATGATAATGAAACTTCAAATGCAAAACCTTTCGACCGAATACACAAAAGATCAAAAATTAGCACCCAAAGAATGAATGGCCGGAGCTACAGCGCATTGGAACTGAGCATCGTGATGGTGCATATAAAGAGCGAATCTCGCTTTCAGGAACAAAACTTCCAGTGGATTTTGATTGCGTTTTCCTACCTTCACTGTAACAATGCCTCACCGACGAATTCGCTCCACTATGACCCTGTGACGGAGTTTGAAAGAAGACGTGCTGTTGGGCTACTTGAGGTTGGATGGACAAACCAACGAATCGCTCGGCATTTGGATCGGAGCGATGCGGCAATTAGACGATGCTGGTAGGAAATGGGTCCTGAACGGCAGATTTCAGCGACAAGAGGGCAGCGGACGGCCTAGGGCGACGACAGAACGGGAAGATAGAGCGATTATCAGAGCAGCTGTTACAGAACCATATTCGTCGCTATCAACCATCCAACGTGTGACCAATACAGAAGTGACCAGCCGGATCATTAGTAGAAGACTACGGGAGCAGAATCTACGCTCGCGGTACTCATTACGCCGCCTACCACTGACCAGTACGCAT
The DNA here is from genome assembly GCA_023159025.1 of Thereuonema tuberculata. Lineage (NCBI taxonomy): Eukaryota > Metazoa > Arthropoda > Chilopoda > Scutigeromorpha > Scutigeridae > Thereuonema > Thereuonema tuberculata. Next base: position 197,674,925 of record JAFIDM010009631.1, read on the forward strand.
CGTCAAGAGCGATTGCAGGGGTGCAGGGCACGATCAACTTGGAATTGTGCTGGTTGGGGACGAATTGTCTTCAGTGATGAATCCCATTTTGAACTGACCTCCGACGACCAGCGCAGGATCCCGATCTTACTGTCGCGCGCCACAAGGCCCGACAACAGGGAGTTATTTCATCTGATAGCCGGATCCCTTGGTAGACCTCCGTGGCCCAGCGCAGCGGTACGTTGTCGAATTCTACGACCCACTTGTGCTGCCTTTCCTTTCGCGGTATCCCGGGCTTACTTATCAGTAAAATAACGCCTGGCCACACATCGCACGCCTCTCCATTGATTGTCTTCGTGATTGCGACACACTTCCTTGGCCAGCCAGATCGCTAGATCTCTCTCCTATTGAGCATTTTTGTGATGTGATGGGCGTCGCTTGTGACCATCCCAGAATGTCGACAAATTAGCCAATTGGAGGCCGTTTGGCAAGAAATCCCGCAGAACACCATCCACCACTTACATCAATCAATGCCAAGTCGGGTAACACCTTTGTATCCAGGCTAGATGTGGACCAATGCTATATTGACCTGTTCACTTTATGTAGTTCATTCTGTCCAATAAATCATCCAATTGTTCTGAAATTCTAATCATTTCGTTTTCTGTACATGTACATTAAACAGAATAAATTTTGTCTAAATTTGTTAATTCCTTCTTGGTGCGTCGATTTTTTGTCAAGAGTACATATTCTTGAATATTTCTTTGAATTTAATTAATGACCAAACTTTAATCCCTGCCTAGGTCATATTTTATACATTGAAGGCGATTTATTTTAGCCTATTTTGCTAAAAAAGGCGAGACTTATCAAATCATTCCGTCTATACGTTTGTGTGCTTTAACTTTTGACCTGCTAGATGAATTTTCTTGAAAATTGGCATGCACAGTTAAGAACAAAACAATATCTAACTTTTGTATTTTGATTTTTTTTTTCCGTGTGGGCCCTTGTCGAGAAATTGATACGAGAAAGTGATCACTAAATGCACAATGAAAGCATTAGAACCGAAACAATGGATTTTTATCGATATCTTGAAGGATATTAATCCGCTGAGTAGTATTTTATATCTTAAATTTCGAAAACTAATCAATTGATGATATCACAAATTTGTATTTGTCAAACGAAAATAAAACGAAATTTGAAATATCCTCAGCATCCCTGTGTGGATGCAATCGCTGGAATACATTACAAATCGTAAACATTATTAAAAACGCCTTCAATATCTTACTATTATTATTAGACAAGAAAATATTTACAAATTTTATGCACTGTTACTGTCAATGTTGTAATTTTTTTGACCTTCCAGTCTCTCCAAATTAAATATTGTTATAAAAAATAAAGTGCTGTAAAATGGGTTAAATTAAATACAACAAGAAATAATTTTTCAGCACAAATCTAACCAAATTGCCTCTCTGGTTCGATTATCGGGAAGGAATCGGGAACGGCCCTTCCTTTTTTGGTTGTGATAATCAGCACAACATTTATTGTTGATGTTTTTTGTTTTGCGGGGGTCACTGCCAGGTGTGACGGTGACCTCCACCTAAGTATCTTGCCTTTCTGGGTCTTTTATCAGGGAAGGCAGAGATCGGGCGGATGAGTCCCAAGTAGGACGAAACGGCCGTTCCCGATTCCTTCCCGATAATCGAACCAGAAAGGCAATTTGGTTAGATTTGTGCTGAAAAATTATTTCTTGTTGTATGTAATTTAAATATTATTATAATTATATAAATATTTCCTGCATTTACTTAAGGAATTACGGTTGATTCTGGTTAATACATTTCTTTTTCCTGTGCCTCTTAGAACATGCATCATCCAAGACAAGAGAAGACAAAAGAAATGAAGAAAAACAAAATTTACACAGATTCATCGTAGAAGGAAAAAATGATTATATCAGAAAACAATAAAAAAAAGTCAGAAAAATAATCGAAGCAATGCTAATACAAAATTATCCTGTATTAATCGTAAAAGGCGCCAATTTCTCAAATCAGGCTGTAATATTAAACAGTGAATATTTATATTTAACTCAATTATTGAAAACTGTATACGCAAAAATCTTGGAGCTTCTCAACCGTTATACCACTGTCTGCGCCGCGAGAGAAAATTTAATATATGTATTAAGTATTTAGCGATTAGATAGTGTACATACTCCAATACTCTAATCTAGACTCAATTCTTGATGTCAAATAATCTGGGCAAAAAGAAACTTAAACTATATTCTGAAGAATAAAGTTCTAACTGATATTAAAATCGCCTTTTTTTCAATTTATTTCAGATGTTTTTAGTTTTAAAATACTTTTATTCATGAATAAGTCAAGCTGAGGCTTTCCAGGGATTCTAATACATATAGTAAAACTACGAAAATGTTTGGCATGCAATGGGATATTTAGAACACGCTAGGTTTGCAGCGGGCTTTTAGTAAATATTTAAATCCGTTGTAAGCGCAAATAGAACGCAGCTACTAGTAAACTAACACTGATAAAAAGTAAACATCCACTCTTTATTTCTCCTAACCTCTATTTTGATGAAATCGAAGGAGACCTGACGCATGCGCAGAAGCGCTGAAGGTTCTCGTAAACAAAAACAAACAGCAGACTTGGTAAACCAATATTAATACATAAATTACAGAATCAACATAAATAAATTGCATACAATTTGTACATATTTTCTTGTCCAAAAATAATAAGACATCAATCAGCTTTTAGTAATGAAATGCATTTAGGAATTCGAAATATGTGAGGAAATAAAAAGCCTATAGGTAAAGTAGAAAAAAAATATTAAGGAACAAAAATAAAGTAATTAAATATTTTCAACTGTTTTTTTTCGCTGAAGTTGTGATATTCAACCATTAACAGTCACATAATTTATGCAATAATCTTACAGAAACTGAAATATCAGACTTAGAAATTATATACCATTGAAACAACATGAAGATTACTTATTGCTGCAATTCGATAAACCTATTTGTAAAGCCGGTTTGTTGTATTTCTCATAAAGTAATCCCAATTCTTTCGATTTCTCTACGTATCCTAATGTCTTGTCTTTTGGGAAGTCAAGCAATCGATGGAAATGTTGTTGACGATGGGATAATGAGATTTTAGTCTTTAGGCTCTCTATTGATACATTGAACTTTCGTATCAAAATTTTATTAACTTTTATATTAAAGTTATATTAATTTTTATATTAAATATTTATGATATTTGCGTTTTGTTTAGCATTGTATAGTAAGCCTATTCTAAATTGTTTCCAAATATAAAGTAAAGGCTATTCTATAATTTACATGTAACAAGCGGCGCTGTTAAAGAATTTCCGATAGAATAAACCATGCTAAGAATTAATTTAATCTCATTTTAGAAGAAAAATAATTTAAACAGTACTTAAGCAACCTTTATTTATTTTCCACTTTCGAAACCAAATAAAGATGTTCGAAAGAACATAAAACTACTTTCTTAATTGTTATTTCTTCTTATTTTTTTTTTTAAGATAACAACACAAATAAAAAGATTAAATATACAATTTAACTTATAATATCTAATGAATACAAACAACACAAATTTTCTGATTATCTAATGATTTTGAAGCAAATTGCCAATAGCTCTGAAATCAATAATTAAAAAGAAAGAAAGGAACGAAAAGAAAATACTAAAATAGATTAATGTATTCTTAATTATGATTGTCTTGTTTTTAGGTAAGTCTCCTTGGAAAGTGTATATAAAGAATGTACATCAAATATCTATCAAAATAATCACTTCAATAAATTTATACACAACGTTTGAAGGACAAGATCTCTTTCGCTAAAATAACATCAACTGACCATTTTTTTTTATCTAGATATTTTCCTTAGGACAGTGAGACTCATCAAGTCAGTGTGTGTGTTTCGTCTGTTATCCTTCCCTAATAACTTTAGAACCAATGGATGGATCTTTTTGAAACTTCGTATGCACATTTAAGGACATGAGACTTAAAATTATCATCTTAAAATTATATTTGAAATCTTTTCTAAGTGGTTTATTGTCAAAAAATTACTGCGAGAAGGCGACAAAAGCTCTCAGAGAAAAGCATTCGAACCTAAACAATGTATTATTTTAAACAATGAGTATTCATTCGCAAACGATTAGATATGAATAAAGTTAATTGACTTTAGATAATTCAAGTAAATAATGAGAATTTAATTAATTCCTTCCCTAAAATGAAAAATTTATATTCTTTGTATTCAATAGATATTATAATCGGAAAATAAAATTAGGTTTTTAAGTTTATGTAGTTTCCATAACTTAAAAAAAAAAAAAAAAATGATCTAGTTTTATTGTCAAACGAGGCATGTAACTTTTTTTATTCATGTTAAATCTATAACATTAACTAATAAATTAACTAATAAATTCGAAGCAATTTCAAAATTTGTGATATAGAACTTTACCTCGATTTACTCAGGGCATATTTAATCTGCATAAGTACCAAGAAAACAATACCATCTATCCCTATTTATCGTTTTCCGCTAACGACAGCGGAGGAAATATATAAGGACAATTAAAGATATAAGGGGTGGTAACGTTATTTCAGTTCATAAGTCTTAAAAGTGATCTGAGATGAAATCTAGTTAAAGTACAAATAACAGGCTAACCTACAGTTGTTTATATTTTGAGAAAACAGCGTGACTGCCAGTGATTCGCTTGGTGAAACATCCTTTTTGCAGCCTTCGTTCTATTATTCCTGAAAGAATGAGACGGATACATCCGATCACTAATCAGTTCCAACCGAATCCGCTTTTATTTTAATGAGGTGGGGGAAACCGGAGCTGCTTCGCCTGATTGAATTTACGTCGAAGACTAACGAAACAGAAAAGTAGGTCAAGTCGATTTCAGAGAAAGGGAAAATGGAATGATAAGAAGAACTTCTGTTTCGTCCCCTATCTCTAAAAAAAAATTTTAAAAAAGAATTCCAAACGAACGAGAAGGGGTGTTCGAAGAAGAGGGAACTTATTAAAAATAGATAAGAAGACAAAAGCAAGGCTTTCTCCTTTATTTTACGTAAATTTAACAATTCCAAAGATATCCTCTAAGCAAAAAATCTTAAGTGCTTACATTTAAATATCAAAATCTAATCAATATAAAAACCTTTACAGTAATTGATTAGTAATTAATTATAACGCTTTAAGCTTATTCTAGATCCTTTTTATGTAACTTTCTATAAAATGCACTACTTTAATATAAGTCGTATAAAAATGCGAGGTCCCAGGCAAAAGCTTGTTTGAATCATAGTCCATCAGCATAGATAATATAACAAAACTCTTATAAGATATAAAGTTAGGTGGGCATTAGTTTTTGCAAAGAAAGAGATTAAAAAAAGGACAAAAGTTTAAGTATTTTCAAAAAAAAAAGAAAAGAAAAGTTATGTAGTTCAGCTTATTAAAAATAAAACTCTATAAGTACATTGTATAAAACAGTGCCAGTCCTTTTCGGGCTGCCGCCTCCTAGGCCATATACCTAGCGGACCCATATACGCACAAACCTCTTTTTTGATATTACGTCTGATATCCCTTGCCGCTCTTTTTTTTCCCCTCACTTCTACCTTGGATCTTTCTGCCGCCCACTACAAGAAAAGGCATTCAACTTAGACAACAACTTCATTCTTCAAAGCATTTTTTTTCCCCCAATTAATTCATGACTATTTTAATCTTATTAAATTTTTAACTGCAGATAATTATTTGGGTCTATTCTTTCAGCGTGATGGTTGTTGACTCTACCCATCCGGTAAAATCGAATGTCTGCTGCTACATAACCATGTTTGATTAGACTTCACTGTTGAATATGGATGATGTTGAATATGATAAAACAAAACCAGAGTTCCTGTGTATATCCTGTGCATGTATAAGATTTTATTTGGTGGAGAGTCAACTTAGGAGCTGAGTTCGAATAATCAAAAAATAAATAAATATGTACATATTTATAAATATGTAAATATTTCGAGATATCCTTGGACCCCTTGGCCTTCTCTCTGAAAATACTGCGCTTCGATATCATACCAATATCCCCGTCAACAGTAAACAACATACAGTCAGGAAATGTATTCAAAAAAATTTATATTTAGTTGTTTTCTGGCCTTTTTTTTTCTTTTTTTAAATTCTAGAGGTACATATTCAATAAAAGATATTACTGAATAAAATCAATAAGAAGTAAATTACTAATAAATTTAAATTTCAAGATCATTAGACTAGCAAATGTATGAACCGAAGTCACTGTTCCTTGCCAAAACAAACTCTGTTTTCTAAAGTAAATCAAAAACATTTATCAGAAAACAAAAATAGTTAATCTACCATACCTCAAGGAATGAATCAATTTAAAAGCCAATGAAATTTTCAGTAGCAATAACTACTGTCCTTAACAAACTCAATCGGTGTAAATAAACATTAGAGACAATTGGATGGCTTTTAATGTAACGGGACCTTACAGAGTTGTTCAACAAATGTTGGCAATCTCTTGATGGATCAGGAACAAGCTTTCTGGTGATAGGCCAGAAACTACGAAGGCCAGACACACTGGCACCTGAGCAAAAAAAAAGAAATACGAATGTTAAATGGAGTAGTTTGTGGTCGTCTGACTAAGTGTCTGGGTGAACGTCTGACGATCAAAATTACGAGTGTTGTCGTAATATTTTTTTTTAAAAAAAGAAACAGGGATAACAGAAAAAAAAATAGTAAATGGAAGTAAAGTCAGCTAAGCTGAAACAGCTAAGTCAGCGATGACTTAGCCGTGAACTTAAATCTTCCTTCTGAAGTACCACAGCTGAATCTCGAATAGGTGCCAAAACACATTCCACAGCGATTGCAGGGGATTGCATCAGAAAAATATTGACTACACAGAAAGATGCTTATTTCTTATAAGATGCTAATAAAAGAATAAATAAAAATTTCAGCGCTAATGTTTTTCTTCTGTTGCATCTTAGGCTTTTATCTCTTCTTTCGTGCAGCCAATATTTTTTTAGGTTCTCCAAGGAACTTTCAAGTCTCAAGACTGTTTAGTCTAGTTAGTGTCAGTGAAATTATCCAAATCTGAGATTGCTATTAAAAGAAATCACGAAACGAATAATCTAAATAAACTGGAAATGGAAGAAAATCATAAGACAAATGAAAACAAAAATCGACATTATGTCATTGTTTCTAATACAAAGAAGATTCCAGTCTTAATTTTCATTTTCTGTTCCTTTTTCTCAAGCTTATTTTTGATAATGCAAGAACTGAAAATTCAATTTTTTTATATCTACAATATTGGTTATTGGAAAGTAAATATTTCACTCGAGTTGATGTAAAATTAATATGGCTACAAGATACAGTCGAAGACAATGGTTATATTATAATATAAAACTTCCTCTATTTATTGTTATCGTTCCTCATATGCATTCTTTGTGACCTTTCAGTGCTAAGTTAAATCAACATAACTATTTTTTATTGTAAATTCTTTCAAAATAACCAACGGTTTTCGGAAATTTAATTTTCTCGTAATTTTATTTTTAATCCGCAAGGTAGTAAGGTACCGTAGGTTATTATATAGTTGGTGTAATGTTTACAAGATAAGAGAAAACACACACACATACAAAATTTGAATACAATTTTAAGTATTCTAATATCGTCCGTCTGTGACCAAGATAACTTTCAAATCTCACCCCTGGAAGCTGAAATTCTAGAGATAAGCATAAGTTATTATATTTGTAAGTACAAGTAGTTGCCTTTGATTTCGGGGACATATCCGAACAATAGGTAAGAAGCTAAGGCAAAATTGCCAAAATAAAAGAACAAAAACGACTACAACTCCAAAATATTTATGCTAGTCATAATAATATGTATTAATAGGTTTAGATTATCGATAGAAAAATTAATAATTTTGATAAAAGAAAGTCGCTGTAACCGCCTATATAAACTGTCTAATAGCGATATCTCCATAGTTATTTATCTGTGTAAGCTGAAACTTGGAGATCTCTATTAATTTTTTTGTAAATTGGGTCATTGGTAAAGAATTTAGGGCTTAAAAAGTAGTAATATATGATTCGAAATAAACGAAATAAACAACTACATATCTAGAAAGAGTAAAATTTACTAGTATGTTTAGACTATTAATTGTTTGAACAATTATTTATTTTTATTTTTTTATTTTAGCGTGGGAATATTTCAGAGATTGATAAGCTCACCTATAATGTTTTTGTTGCTATTTATTACCGGTAGTTACTTTCCTAGGAAAGTGAGGATTCTCCAATCAGTCAATCCGTGTGTATATGTAAGCCACTCTTACTTATGTCCCTTAATAACTGCTGGAAGGAACTTCTTGAACCTTCGTATGCATATTTAAGGACTGGAAATGATCTAACTTTTATATCTGAATGTTTTTTCAACTAGGTCGTTAGCGCGAGAAGATGACAAGAGTTTCCTTGGAAAAAGCATTACAAGCAAAACATTGGATTTCCATCGATTTTGTTTTAGATAACGGTTATTAATCTTTTTAGCTAATCCATTAATTTGCGCATTATTGCATATGATTAAAATTAATTCGATTTACATAACCTAAGTATTGAGAATTTATTTAATTTTTAGTTTAGAAAACAGAAAATTTGTACTGTTGTATTCAGCAGATATTATTATAATTTGAAAACAAAATTTAAGGTTTTCGACTGTGTTTATTCATAAACTTAAAAAAAAAAAAAAAAAAAAAAAAGGAAAAAATAAAAATAAAAATTAAGGAATGTAGGCTTTAAGTTCTTTCAAAAACTTCTAGTACTTTGTTGGATCATTGTCTTCATTACTTAATATTAATGTTACTGAATCAAGGGCTATAGATAATTACCTGCAGAGAGATAACGACTTCGAAACCAACAGCAGGAACTTAAAATAAGTAACAACTAAAACTTAGATAAAACAAAGAATACCATTTAATTAATTCTAACTCTTCTGAAGAATGATTTCCAATTAGATAGTTTGGTGAAGTGAGAAATGTAAATAAGGTCCTTTCTTAGAAATTAATAACAAACTAATCTAAACATTGTCTACTGTCCTGTGTTTTCCTTGTCGTTCATGCCTGGAGGAGACAAAGTCTATCCTTAGCGGAGGTCCAAGGTTATTTGTCCTCTGGAAGGGCTCTAGGTTTCACCAAGCCCTCTGTAAAATGTGAACCCTTTATCAGAAATAAAGGTGACCGAGCGGTGCGCTGACTATCCAATGTCAACTAGTCCTGATGAAACATCAAAGCTTATACTTTCAGCGCCTCCCTAAGTCTCCACAGCTCTGATATATTTACCTACTGTCCTCCAAATGAGAGATGGCCGCCCTGTTTTTGTGAGATCTGCGCATGTATCATCGATTAGTCTGGTCAGGCACTTCCCAGGACAGGACGCCGCCATTGTGCTAATCGCTTGTTACTTTGCAAAACAGCATTGTATTTATAGATAATATATATTTATTTATTTATATAAATACTTATTGTTAGCAACTGGTATTGAAATAACGCTAAATAGTCGAGAGAAGTTTTAATTTGGCGTTATCAACATATCTTTCTCAGTGAAAACAAACTACGTCGTCCATTGTGACAGAAAAACATAATTGATCAGCTACCGGAAGGGCTGCGCAGTTCAAACTTCCGCCGGCCAACTTTCATTTTGAGGACAATACGTACGTTTTCCTTACCTTCAAAATACGATTTTATGAATAACAGACTAATGACCTTCAGAGCGATTACAAAAATGGATGATGTTACAGCACTAGAAAACACTTTCCTTATCACAGAGACACTGAAAGACAACTGAAGAAACACTGCTTCTCAACAAACTTTGGTTAACTACACTTCACAATTTCGTCAGCTTTAGAGATGACAGAACTTTTCCTAGTTCGACCTTTCAAGCTTTCTTTCAAGTTGGAGAGACGCCACTTTCCACTTAAGAAATAGTTTCTATCTTAAGAATCACTTTGTATCAAGATAAATGGTTAAAAACTACGATTAGCTGATAATTGCTTTGGTTAATAAATTATATTCTATAACTTAATAGATCACAATCAGG
>JAFIDM010009631.1:197699992-197714253 GCA_023159025.1 Thereuonema tuberculata
TTCTCTAAGTATGGAATTACAACTTTTTTAATATTTAATTTTCATTTTATTCTTATTAAAGTGTATTTTTATTTAATATTTATTTTAAAAAAAATTGTTAAAAACTAAATTACAACAAATACAGCGTGAAGAATTTTATTAGGCTGAGATTGGTTAGGATTGGTTTCTTATTGTATGGTTATTTATTATCAAAATAATCGTTCTTTTAATGCTGGAATATTAGCAATGTTGTCAAATCGAACTAGTGATGTAGCTTTACTTATTTCTATTGCTTGAATGTCCTTTGGAAAATACACTATTGCGTTCTCCCCTACCTGAACAGATGAGCCCGGGACCTTGTGTGTGATCAGGCGTCGTAGATCACAAATATATATGCCATTCAAATACTTCTTCCCACGATAAATAGCCTATATACAAGGTGGTTATAATTAAAGTTGGCCTATTAGAGCATCCTGCAGCTGCAACCAATAGTCGGAGAGACACCAAAAGTTGTACACATACTATTCAAAGGATGCGCTCAACGATTCTGCAAAAAATAAAAAAATTGAAAAAAAAAAAAATAGTTACAAAATCATCCGCTAGAGGGCGCTTTTTGCTACAATTTAATGAAAATAATTTTAGAAAAACATTAAATATGCAATGCTATAACAACAGAGAACAGTTTTAATTGTAAAGTTTCGTTTTTTTATTATTGTAAAGTGATCCAAATGTCATCACAATTGCTTAGGGTTAATCTTTATGCAAAGAGAAAACGACTCACTTTTGCATTGACCTTTCTGGCGAGGATGGAAGTTGATACGTCGAGGCGATGGGACATCCTATGGAACGACGAAGCACACTTTTATTTGAATGGCACTGTGAACATCCAAGTTGCCATGTGTGGGCCAAGGAAAATCCATATGTTTTCCAGGAAATGCCTCTGCATTCGCCCAACCTTACAGTCTGGTGTGGATTTTATGCTGGATCCTTCTTTTTTTGAAGAAATTACTGCTAATGATCCTCAGACATGTTCGTGACTACGGCTAGATATCGTGACAAGCTCCAGAACTTCGTAATATCCCAGCTTCAGGAAAGACAGTGTCTTGATTCAACCTCTTTTATGCAAGATGGTGCATCTCCTCATATTGGAAGGTTCGTACAAACTTTGTTGCGTCAACACTTTACCAATGATCGAGTAATTAGTCGCATGCTCCCTCCTGATTTTTGGTTGTGGGGATACCGAAAGGATGTGGTGTATCGTGGAGGAATTGCAACTTTAGCAGAACCAAAAGACAGTATCACGCTACATATGCGAACTATTACGGATGAACACCTACGGTCAGCGGTTGAGCATACAGTTCATCGTCTGCAAATGACACATTTGTCAGGGGGAACATATTGAGCAATATCACATGACTCGTTTAAACGTCTGATACTGTTTGTGTGAAATAAATGTGTTTCTGAAAATTCTGTTTTCATTTTCCCATTATTTTTCTTCATAAGCTGTAAAAGCGCCCTCTAGAGGACGATTTTGTAACTAATTTGTTTTTTGAAGAATCATTAACCGCATCTTTTGAGTGGTATGTGTACATCTTTTGGTTGCAGCTGCAGGATGCTCTAAATAGACAAACTTTAATTATAATCACCATATAATTATAACTTTAATTATATATATTTCCACTTTTTGACGATTTTTCCTATCTTCAAAAACTTTATACTCACGTTGTTTTTAGAACTTTTGCCACAAGCTTTTAGAGCTTTTAGGGCATTAGTTTTTTTTGTTACTTATTTGTAGTTAAAGTCGAAATCTGTTCACGGGTTTTTAGAGGGCGTGCCTTAGATATGGGGGAGGGGCTCAAAGTTATTAAGTAAATAACTGTCGTAAATTTTGAACTTTTGAGCTAAAACTTCTATGGGTGCTAGATACCCTCAAGAACTCGCCTGATATTGTATTTCAACCAAATCGAATCATCCGTTCCAAAATGGCGGCCGAAAGAAAATTCCAGTTTTTGACGTTTTTCTTCAAAACCTTATCGTCACGTTGTTTTTAAAGCTTTTAGGGCATTGGTTTACTTATAAATAAGTAACAAAAAAAGTCGACATCTGTTTACGAGTTTTAGGGAGCGGGGCTTGACCTCAAAGTTAAGACTTGAATAACTGCCGTAAATTTTGAGCCTCTGAGCTAAAACGTTTATGGATACTAAATACTCTTAAGGACTCGGATGGTATTGCAATCACTATTCACAAATCTCAAGGTAGTTCAGCTTTGAGAAATAAACTTACCGCGGTGGATGCGTGACAGATATGTAATTACGGTTATTATCTATTTCATTTACGCTACTGGTCAAATGTTTCCAGATTTGTTTGTGAAAGTTCATTTTCGAAGTAGAGAAGTACAGTGTTGGCAGCCATTATGAAACTTTTTGTTGTCTCTGAAGTAGTCAAGGAGTGACGTCATATTCATTATTACAATGAATATCCTTCAGGTGTGATTTAAGTTCTAAAATTAAAATAAGTGATGTTAATAATTTAATTTTATCAAAATAATATAATCTATGTTTAATTCATTTTTTATTAGTTTTATTGCCTGAAAATTAAATAAGTCACTGAACTAATTTTTTGACTAATTTTTTTTGCTACAATTAATTTGGGTAAATTGGTTAATATTGAAATTTCAATGGTATCGACTTAGAGTGAATTTTGCTGTAGGTCTCTGGAAAATGGGACTCGGGCTTCTTACCAGCGAGTAAAGGCCGGTGATGATTAGGCTGACCGCCCAATTTCAACTTGCTCCGATGGCTCATATGGAAAATACTACCCTGTTTAACTATGGAACAACGAATTTTATAAACTACAGTATCTGCGAATTACCTTAAGCACAATCGTGAGTACGGTACAACACCATTATAATTTTAATTATGATTGGAAAAAAAAAAGTCATATCACATGATTATATTGTAAGATATTAAACATATATCAATGAACATCTTAAAAGGAAAGCTCCTGAAAACGTCAGTAAAAGAAATAAATACTAACAGAAAATATAGTTAGAAATGGTAAATAGTTTATAGGATCAGTAGCAAGTAAATCACATTAGATCGGTACTGCCACTGCGAAGCGACCAAATTAGAACTAGAAAATTAATATAGAAACGAACTAACTAATATGATCTTGAAACATTGGTATTTCCTAAGTGTAATGAACGTCATAAAGGCATCACGGCAATTACTCATGATTAATATATCCATGTATTCAGAATTGGTATTAGGAAAAAAAAAAAAAAGAAATACTTAGAATGCTAAACATAGAAAGGTCTTTCTTACGATACTACAGTGTGCAAACAGACCAATAAGAAATGTTTACTTACAAAATAATCTCTCCTTGCGGCAAGAAGATAATGTAAGCACTTTCTTATTACGAAGTGAATTTTATGTTCATATTTATTCTTTGCTAATGTCTTTTCAATAATTCCTACCTGCTTTTAACTAGTTTCTACGTATTGTCAGAAAGTTTTTTTTTTTTTTTTTTTAAATTGAAGGGTATTACTAAGGTATACGATTTAAAATCTTCAGTGAAAACCTGAAGCAGCAGCACGTTTTCTTTGTTACGGTACTTTTTATGGAACATCAAAACTAAATTGCATAATTCTATTAAAACGATATAAAAAGTAAAGGAATACTTAAGAATGGGACAGGTCATGATGGTCGTAGTCATTCAACCAAAAAAATAAAAAGAACAAAAAACCTCCTATCCTTTTTTTCGAATGGGGGGGGGGGGACAGGTTATAGACAACTTCCATTTTTTTGATGCAGTGGAGGGAAGGGTTTTAACTTCTACCAACCCTCTCGGTATGCCAGTGACTCTTGGTTATAATATCCTTCCATTGCAACAATTTCAACATACAGGAGAAAAGTGCACGAAGGTCCTTATAATTCTCAAGTTCAGCTAGAAAATTCTATTTTATAAAGGAACATGCCTCGGATCCAATGAAGGAATACGATTAGGCATGTGTTGAACCATTGAGTTCACAAAAATATAGATCTTTCCAATTTCAGTAAAAGTTAAAGGAACAATTTTACTATTCGATAGCGCACGACGCCAGTTCCACTAACCATCCAATTTTATAGAATGTATAAAATTATATATATATATATATATATATATATATATATATACCCCGCCATTCGTCCGCCTCGCTATTCGTACAACTCGTTATTCGTCCAACTTTTTCAAGTAAAATTGAACTCGCCATTCGTACGCTTGCTCGCGATTCGGACAGCGTGACCTTGTTACTGGCCGCCCCACGCGGTCGCCTCAGTTCAGTCTCGTGCTTTTTTCCGTACGCTACGCATCATCCACGCAAGCTTCATGAAACTTTGTTATTTTTTTGTTATTTCTATTACAAATAGTGCAGCCATGGGTCCAAAAAAGATTACTGATTCAACTAAGCCTAAAAGGAAAGCAGTGAGAACGACAATTGAATTGAAAAAAGAACTCGTTGCTAAGTTTGAAAGTGGAACTCGTGTCTCTGACCTGGCAACTCAGTATGGCATGGCGAAATCAACCATATCGTTTATACTGAAAAAGAAAGACATAATAAGAGAGGCCTATATATTTATTGTTTTCATAGTTTTATGTATTTTACGCTTAAAGTATTATTACAAAGGTTTATATAAGCAATCATCTCTGGGTTCTGGAACGGATTAATCCAATTTACATTATATCTTATGTGAAAAAATGATTCGCCATTCGTACAAATCGCCATTCGAACTGCCTCCTGGAACGGATTGTGTACGAATAGCGGGGTTCCACTGTATATATAAAATGGGATGTTAGTGGTGGAGGATTCCCTCCCCCCCTCCCTTTACCAAATCAAAAGAAACGAATCCTAATGGTCCCCATACAACCATAAATGATTCCACAAATTCCATTAGCCAACCAGAATATTCACACAGCAAGCTGAAGTTCTTGTACGTGTTTACATTTAGGAAAATCTCGAAGGATTAACTCTTTTTTTTTTTTCCTGAAAACAGAACATACGACTCCGCAGATTTTTGTAAGTCCTGGATTTCTTCTTTGCCGGTTTCATGCTTCATTCTACAGACTTAGTTCACAGTAATGATTCCAGGTCTCGTGACGAAACTGTAGAGTAAATTACTGCTCAAAACTTTCCAGCATTCTATATTCCCTACGTTCAAAAGTAAGTATTTGTGGGCCCATCAATAGTTCGTCAATGTTAGCTTTTTAATGTAATGGGCTATTAAAGCCTAACCATTTGGAACGTAATATTTAAGTTTGCAAAATTTTGGCGGGAAGATTTGAATTTCAAACTTCAATTTTTAAGAGCAGCAAACAATAGCACTGAGTGAGGGGAACATAAAACGAAATATGATAAAGAGAAAGTGTAGATAAAAAATAAAGCAGAATGTTGTAAGCTATTCTTACATTATTTTGAAGAGAACAGTTACTTGGAAAACGAAGTTCTTGCAAGCAGCTGTTATAGAAATGAGAATGGCTGTAAGATAGAATGCTATTTTGCATAATTAAGCCTGATAATCTCTAAAGAAGTTTACAGAGATTAGAAAATCTACAAATTTGAAACATGAATTAAAGTATTACTATAGAAATTCTTTTGGTAATACTAATGAATAATTACAGGAACTTAGTTTTTGTTATCATCTTCTAAAGAACATAATTTGAAGTAATGACAAATTAGAATTGATTGAGAACTCTCACTATTCACTTTTTTGTCTTTTGCTTGCCTATTTCTTTATTTGTCTGCTGCTTCGCGTATCACGCTAAAACAGCTGGATATTAAAACACATCGTACCAAATTAACAATAATAATAATAATAATAATCAGTACAACCGTTATAGCTGATGCACGTTCAAACGAACAAACAGGGAAGATTTTTTTTTTATTATTGAAATTATAAGACTATCTTAAATTCACAGACTTTACAGTTTTACAATTATTACTGTTATATGATGATTATAATAACAGTAATAAATCTACAATCTGGAGGAATAAAAGAGTTGAAGTAAGGGAAGGAGCTCGAAACATACGTAAGGTGTTATGGAAGTCATGGCAACTATTTTTTATCTGCTCAACATGCGGCACCACTGCAATTCCAGAATACACGTTTGAAAGCTTGTTAGATGTTCTTCTGATTGGCACCAATAAAGTGATCTGGGTCAGTGAAGGAACGTCATGAGAGCAAGTGGAAAATACATATTTGGAAATCATCGTTTAACACAAGAATGCTCAATACACATTGCTAATACCCCTAAAAGTAATCTCCAAGATTGTCCACCGTACGTTGCCAGCGTTTGGGAAGGCGGAGAATACCAATGGGTGCATGTGAACTCTCGCCGAAACTCTCGCCGAAACGCAGTCAAATTTTCATCTTCGTTCACAAGCGTTTACCACGCAACTGTAGCTTGAGTTATGGAATCAAATCAAAGTCGCATGGATTCCGGTCTGGCAGATACGAAGGGTCTTCCAAGACTTCCACTCCCATCGACGTAACAAAGCCTGTGCAGGAGCTGCTGTGTGATGTGGCTGTTATCGTGAAGAATGACAGCGTTGACAGCAGTTTCCAAACGCTGGCAATGTATGGTGGAAATCTTGGAAATTACTTTGAGGGGTGTTAGCAATGTGTATTGAGCATTACTGTGTTCCTTATTCTTCCTTGGCTACTCTGCATTGCTTTATTAAACGATGATTTCCAAATACGTATTTTCCACTCGCCCCCATTACGTTCCTTCACTGACCCAGACCACTTTAGTGGTGCCAATCATAAGCACATCAACAAGCTTTCAAACGTGTATTCTGGAATTGCAGTGGTGCCGCATATTTGGCAGATAAAAAATAGTTATCCTGACTTCCATAGGGCCCACGTATATTTAATAAGTAAGTTTAACGTCAGTAAATGAAGATTAAGAAAGGTAAGTTCTCATAATATGCACCGTAAACTTACTTACTGAAGACCGAGATGCTAATTTTCTTAATTTTACTTTGTATTTAAATATCTTTGAGTCCATTAGTTAACGCTAAGGCAATGACTTTCCAATTGTTAATTAATTTGAGGAGATCCCACTGCCGAGATCCATAGCCTCTCACACCTGCTGAATTGAGCATCAATGGATACATCTGGCTGATGATCCCTAACAAGGGCGAAACACCTATTAAGATTCCTAATGATGACAACTCAAGGTGTGATTGGAAACAATTAGTATCCTGATAGAATTTTTAACACAATTTATGACGTAAAGGCATTAGGAAGGTCAATCGTTTTTGTGAATCTCGCCTGATTGTAGCATCAGAAGTATGTGATTCTGTTTGTCACATCATTAAAAAGAAGAAAAAAAATAGTCTAAGAAAAATTGGTAGCCGAGGAAAATTCAATAGAAAATAAACACGAAACTGCAATTTCTTAAGCTCCACCTAGTCATTCAACATTTTATAGCGTTAATAAGAAATAACACTATCTTTTTTACATTTTATTTCAACAAGTGAAACTCCGTTGGCCACAATCTATATAAATCTCACTCTTAATCATGATATTAACCGCTGAAATTGCTGATCACCTAATCTATTCATCTTCTTTTTTTTTTTCCCTGTACTTCCTGTGTCAAGTACTTTTGGCACAAGTTGCGTCGTTTCTCTGACGTATTTTAGTAGGCTGTCGTTTCATCGTCTTGGATCTTCCTTTGCTTTATTTCTTTCTCTAATTCCACCGTTGAAAACTGCTTCAGTTGCAATCTTTTCTTTATTTTTGTCTTCCCCTTCCTTGTCTCCATCGATCACTGATGCGTCATCAGATATAACCCAACGGTAATTGGGGCAGTAATAATAAGCACTGATCCTAAATAGAGTCGACAGGTAATTGGTTTATTAAACTATTTTTAGCTTTGTCTCTCAGAAGGATTCAACAGATTGGTCGTATTTTTTTTCTGTCTATACAGTATTTTCTACTTGGAAAAATAAACCTAATGTTTTGAAAAATAGGTATAGCAAAAACGGCTGCGCTGTTTCTTATTTGCGCTACTATTAGTCGCTTTGGATGCTTTAAGTGCGAAATTGTTGTTTAAAAATATGAAAAGTCGTTTGTCCGTCAGTCCTACTATGTTTATATATTGAAACTTTTGTACAGCTGGACCAACATACATTCAATTTGGAAAATAAAAAAAGTTAAAAATAGATTAACAACCAAATCCAATTTCATCGAGACTGGATGAAAAATGAAAGGCAGTAAATTTAATTTTTCCTTAAAAACTTTTACAAATAACTCTAAGACCACATAAATGTGTCTCCATTTTGAGATTGCATTTGGAAATTGCTATCTCCTTCAACAAATGGTAAGTTCCTCTTAACTAATAAATGTATCACGACAACGAAAAGTAAACATGCCTAGTGTACGCTGTACTGACAGCTCACATTATAACTAAGCTTTGATATAAGCGAGAGAAGAAAGAATGCCTAAACTGATTACCTTGAAAGATAAATGGAAAAATGTATTAACGTTAAGTTACTCTTAAAGACTAATAATAAAGAATGGTAAAATAACTGAAATTAAAGCTAATAATACTTTTTTTTTACTTACACTTAAATCATTTTTTAACTTCTTCATCAATCCAATATACGAAATAATCAACAATACATAAATAAATTAAAGAAACAGTTAAATAATTTATTGCATTTAAAATATTCTCAAGTATTTAGAATTAATAATCTTTAAAAGTTACAATTAAAATTACAAGTTTAAAATAAATATTTAAAGTAGGCCTTAAAAATAAAAATAATTCAAAATTTCGGGGTAAATGGAACGAGTGAGAATTACTACCCGGCGCCAAGTTTCCTTTAAAACAATTAACTTATCTTTGTCATGTAACCTTTAAGAGAATTTACTATCTTTCTTGAGTTATTCTTGTGAATTACTGAAATGAAGTGATGATATCTAGAACAGTGCTGCTCAAAATGCGATCAGAGATGAAATAAGTAGAGAAACTGAGAGTAAGCGAAACTGCATATTTTGCGAAAGTACCGGTCCTCGAGGGATTGGAAGTAAAGAAAAACACTTTTTCCAGTAAGTTAGCTTAACATTTCAGTATATCAATTTTCAGATCTTAGACACTTTCGAGTTCATTAGACCAGCGGTTCCCAAACTGTGTTCCGCGGAACCTTAAGGTTCAATAAAAGCCTCACAGTGGATCTGCGGAAAAGCTCAAAAATGAAATTTAAAAAGGTTTTTAAAATAAATCCATCAAAAATAATAAATAATTGTCTTTCATTTTCATAATTGCGAAACGACATTATACACTTAACGTACCAGCTTCTCTATTTTTCCATTTCTGCAAACCAGCAACTCTGCCCACAAGCTCGCAAGCGACTGACCTTTATGCGCATGGAAGTTTAAAAAAGTTCCTCGCGCCCACCTTACAATGCTTTTGACTTTTCTAGCAACATCCAGAAGGTTCTTTGTCTTATAAAAACTAGCTTGAAGTTCCATAACTCCAGCAATATAAATATATAATAAGTAAATTCTGTAATATTTCTATTTCTTTAAATAAGTCATATATCAAATGTTATTGTATATAATAACTGAGTCTATTCTTTCATCACGTACGTCCGGACGCTATACTGATGACCCCTTGTAACAATCTCCGTAACAGCTGGTTTGTTCTACTATCAGGTATGTAGTTACTGGCAACACATTTCAACATTTTATTTGCTATCTGAACAAAAGTGATTCGTACTTAATCGATTTTTCGCGCTGATTCTCCATTTTTGGGAGGATCTTTTCGTTCTTGTAGTTTTTTTTTTTTTTTTTTTTTTTGAGATAAATGAAATGTGGGATGTTACCATGTAAGTGGAAGCACAATGCTCAGTAAAAATCAAGGATAGAGTTAGGGTTCCGCAGAAAAAAAATATCTTCTGAAGAGTTCCATGACCGAAAAATTTTGGAACCGCTGCATTAGACGATCATTACTTCATAGTTAGTATTGAAAATGCTAAGTTTCACTATTTCACTTGAACATTTTTGTCCTCTGTCTAAACTAGGGTTTCTCAATCTTTTTTTATCCATGGATCCCTTTTCCCTTCTTTTTTTTTTGGTGGACCCCCCCCTCATAGCTAAAAAGTAAAGATATTATATTAATAATCAACGAAATAGTAAGTGATTATTATTTTATTTTGAATGAAAACTAATTTAATCCAAATAAATTATTCTGCAGTGGTAAATAATACATATTCTACATACTGGTAAATAATTCATAATAAACCATTTTAAAATAAGTGTGATTCAATTAGATCCCTGTGGATCCCGAAGAATATTACATGGACCCCCAGGGTCCATGTGGACCCCGGTTGAGAACTCCTGGTCTAAACGAATCAAGTTAAAACGGTTCGACGGATTTCCATCAAATTTGATATGTAGCTTATGATCCAATTTAAAACAAAGATCCAATTGTTTTGGTCTCCACTCTCCCACATCCCTCAAAGATCTCACATAAATGCATACCCAGTCCCTACTGTACCACCGAGTTGAGAGTATGCCTAGTTATATGTTATTTGACGAATAATTTTACTTGTTATTTCACTCTAAAACCTTATCTTCCTTTTTAAAATATAAAATTCACAATTTTTATAAGAAATCCGGGAAATTCAGAGTTTTCTCTTTACTTTGTGTTCTTTGGCAGAGAATTTCATGAATCCAGTAGTAAATAGTAACTTACTACAGATGAAACATTGAAATTTATGTCTTTTTTGATTGCTTCACTTAATGGCTCATTGCAGGGACAGTTAGTATCTGTTAACTGTTAAACCTGCTTCAGAACAAACAGAATAAACAGATTACGTCATAATTTGTTTGCTGACAAAATATCGTAGGCTTCAATTTACAACTAATCTCTGTAAATATGAACTGATTCAAGCAGCAAGATAATTAATAACCAAATTCATTAGCTAAACAGTCCCAGGTTATTTGTACACAAAATAATCTATAACAAGAATTAATTAAGCTAATAATTATTAAAATGGTAATTTTATTCTGTAATATAGTTCGTTGTTTTTGTTTGTTTTTTTGTTCAGTATCAACCGACACTATCATTAGACGTAGTGAAAGGTATTGGACACAAAATACAAGTCTATAATGAATTCATTGATGTAAAAGATACTTCGAATGTTGTCGTTAATGCTAAAAGGAAAAAAAAAAAGAAACAACAGTTCGTTACAAATTGATTTCTTTTTCAAATAACTTACATATTATGAAGTCTTAGACTATTTTCCAAATGATGGCTCGTCAGTCAGTTAGTGCGTTGGTGGTTAAATATTTTGCGCAAAATATGTCATCTACTTTATCTAAAACATTAGGTATACGTTTAACCTTTCTAAAGCGAATAATCAAGCTTGTATTTTAAGTTGCATCCTAAATAGGCATCGTATCAAATTTTAAAGATATTTATTTTAACATTTTAAGCGAAGACTTCAGAGGTCAGTTCTGAAGGATGTCAAACAAAATGGGCCTATGTTTTAAGTTGAACCATAAATAAGCTAAGTACTAAATTTGATGGAAATCTGTTCAGCCGTTTTAAAGTGATCGGCCTATCAATAGACAAATGGACGAACAGCGGATAAATATTTTCAAGTAATATAGTGAGACTCCGCATGCTCAGTTATTAATCATGTTGATTTTAAGAGCTTAATGATAATATCTAAGCCTCCATAAGCTATCTGTCTTTACGTTACTTCATGTAACGGCTCAAATGTGGACCTATAAATATTACTTAGACACAACTGGGTTTGGTTTTTTCCTTGCATCCATTTGTTTTTTAATAAAAAAATAAAAAGAAGACCACAGTTATGAGCATCGAAGATCGAAATTTCGGAATGCCGTTAATGTCCATCCAGAAATGACGGAAACATATGGTGAGAACTTGTATGTCGTCAAGAAGCGTACAGTGCTGGTGCAAGCAATTTCTTGATGAATATATAAGTGTCCAAAATGATCCTCGCACTGGTCGACCACGCTCTACCCACAATGAAAACAGCATTTAGAGCAGATCGATTGGCATTTACACCTCTGCGATATCGCCATTTAGAATTTTGTGAACTTCAAAAGTTTTCTCGGGTTATGAGCCAGATGAGATCAGAAGAAATCCCTAGATTTAACAAGAGCTAAGGTCGAGCTCATCAAGCAGGCTTGGAATTTCTTTCTGAACTCCCCTGGTGGATTAAAGTTTTGTAGTATCGCCCACAGGAAAGCAGAGGGTGTCGAAACTTCTAGCAGACGGACAAGGGCAACCGGAGCGGGATGTCTTGAAAATCAGAATGAAAATGAGTGAAGTGAAAATGATCGTGATGATTTCTTTGATGTGAAACCAGTCTTGGGTCTGTCATTTCAAGCCATTAAAGATGATGACATTTAGTAAATCGAAACATAGCTTCGCACTTACGACGATTGATACACTAATTTAATTAGGCGCAGGATATTAAGGTCAGGTTGATGCTGTTAAAATTACAAAATTTGTATCGAATCGTCATTAGATCATAGCACCAAATTTTCTCTGTGCGTTCTCTTTTCCGAAGGAATATTACGTGCTGAGTGTGGAACTTCTGCGATAAACCAATGGCTAATTGAATTTAATAAGCCCCGGTATTGTTTCACAGCACAGTACAGTTACTCTCCAGAGAAGCCTATCATATAGCGAAACTAGAGCAATTATTCAATTATTCATTAAATCGACAACTGTTACAAGCCTCTTGAAATAAAATAAAATAAAACTTAAAATATCAATATTTTAAAGTCATTGTAGTAAAAGAATCTCGTCTATTTATTGTTATAATGTAAAAAGGCTTGAAGAAGGGGAGACTGTGAATTTTATCTCCTTGAAAATTCGTTTTTCAGTTAATAAATGTAGTTTATGACATTTATTTTCTGGTGGATGATGTTTAATAATTTATTTTCTGGCGGATGATGTTTAATAATATATATAGAGAAGATTTAAGGAAGAAGTATGATTTGTTTGTATATAGTAAAATAATAACAAGATTGACACAACAAAGACGACTTAGAACATCTTAAGAGAAAAGTTGTTTTTATTGAGTAAGCCTTAGATTTTATGTTTCTTGTTAACATGAATTGCAACTTTCATCCAGCTGATTTTGAAAATTGAAGTTAGAAATCTTTAAGAAAAATTATTAAAGATATTAATTGTAATAGTTGTTTATCTTATAGATTATCTTATACTACTTAAAGCAAAAAATTTTCTTAATAAAATTCTCAATGTTTCACTTTAGAACAACTGCAACCAAGTCTAAAAAAATTCTTTGTTGATCTTTGCACAGCCGTGCAACAGTGGATGTCTTTGCAAGAAAAGGGGAAATGGATTTCGAATATACTAAATTTTGGTTTTATTGCAAGAATCCTCATGACTGAAGAATGTTCTAGTCATCGCCTTGAATCTGTGCGATACTCCTCAAGTATTTGGGTTCAAATCCACGGTATGGTATTGGATAAGTTTTTCTTCTTTCGTGTGCATTCGATGTCTTCGTTTCAATTCTAGTTCCCTTTGGAAAACTTCGCAGTTCCCTCCCAAGCCCATCACACCCACTACACGAACACTGTGATGACTGGGCAGAAATCCGGATTAGCATAGAAATTCCGGACAATTAAAATAAAATTGTAGAAATAGTTCCTCCAAATTCAGGGCAACCTGACTTCTCATAAATCCCAGAATGCTTTGAGCTAATTATAGAAACAAAGTTACAAATTATAATATAACTCCTCTGATCTCTTTCAAAATATTTAAAATATATTTAAATATTAATTTTAGGAACCCTCATTCTTAAAGAGATTTCGTAGATTAATTTTAAATTTACAAAAAAAAAATAATGAAAATAAAGCTGAAATTAAATATCACCCCTTCCCTTTGTTTTTGGCTGTTTAGTTTTGAATTAACGCCAAGATTGTATATTCCAGTAATTAAATGAAGTATACACACAGCCATTAAAAATATATTTACAATTAAAATACAATATTACTAATTTCGCCAGCGAATCCGTCCGGCCTCTTCAGGTGACAAGAATTGCAAAAAAGAGTCAGATTTATACAATTCGAGATGGATGAAATTTACTGAAACAATCAGGAGGGAGTACTTGACA
The DNA here is from genome assembly GCA_023159025.1 of Thereuonema tuberculata. Classification (NCBI taxonomy): domain Eukaryota; kingdom Metazoa; phylum Arthropoda; class Chilopoda; order Scutigeromorpha; family Scutigeridae; genus Thereuonema; species Thereuonema tuberculata. The sequence goes on from JAFIDM010009631.1 coordinate 197,714,136, forward strand.
AACGATTCCGCGATGTGCAGTGATATCCCAGGAACCTCCAACGGTCCTGTCCATTAAGCCAAAAGGTTGGAAAGCGTGGAAACAATCAAAGAAAAGGTGAACCAGCGGGGGGGGGGGG
>JAFIDM010009631.1:197714653-197737412 GCA_023159025.1 Thereuonema tuberculata
TTTTACATAGTTTATCTATGTCAATACTTTATAATGCCATTATTATTTAAGAATAGACTTTAGACCTATGAGATTTTAATTAGGAGTCTTTAGAAAATACTTTATATCAATTTAGGATTTTTTTTTTATATTTATAATAAAAAAAAAATAACATCTCAGCAAAGAAGTTGGAGGAAATGCAGTGTAGGGGAAGGTAGGGTAAGATGATGAACTTAAGCTTCAGAGATTATCCCTCGACTTAGTAAGTGGTTTAAAAACCTGAAATTTGAAAGGACACTTCTTGTAACCTTTATGTTCAATAAAAAAATATGAAACGCTGTTTTACCCTCTCGAATTATGAAAAATATTTAACCAAAAAAAAGAGTAATTTTCGTCATCTTACCCCACCTAAGGGGTAAGATGACGAAGGGGGATGGGTAAGATGACGAAGGGGGATGGGTAAGATGAACAGATAAAAATAATACATTAAGATAAAACTTTTTATTTAAAAACTGCAGAGAAACAACTTCACCTACTAACGTGTGGCATGAAGTAAAAAAGTCAAAGATTTAAAATACAATAACAGATTGCTCGTAATCAAACAAAATTTTGAAGAATTAGGTACAACAAAAATTTAGAAGAACATTAGTGTTAGCTCAGGCACGTTGTTTCTTTGCTGCAGCATTTTCACTTGAGGTTTTATCTTTTACTTCAGCAATAGCTGCATTCATTGTCTCCTTATCCCACTTTCCCCTGTCACTTTTCATTGTATAATTTCGTGGCATGTTGTTTATAATACCTAAAACATTCATAAACAGTCATACATGAGCATTTAAAATAAAAGAAAAAAAATAACTGCAACTGAAATTCAGTTTCAAAACCAATTTTTAAAACAGGACATAAGCTATTCATAAAAGGTACTCAAAAACATGTTGGGTAAGATGACAAACTAAGCAAACTTCACGTCATCTTACCTGCCCTGCCATTCTTCATCTTACCCCACGCCAATTTGGTTTAGAACTTATTTATCATTACCGTAGCTTATCGTAAACAACCTACACCACACATGGTTCTTTATATTATTAGTTGTACTTTGAGAATATTTTATGAAAGGGCAAAAACAACTTAATGTACTCGAGTAATTCCTTACGCTGTGAAGTCCAAAAATGACAACGCACGGGAAACAAACACATCTTAGTCGCTACTGCTCGCAAAACAATCTGGCCCGACATCCCTTGCAGTGAACTTCGTTACTAATCTGAGTCTCAGAAAGTGCTTGGACAGGTGCTCCTATCTATGAATGCGTCGGAGAAATACCGAATTCGCCATCTAACACGCTTCGTCATCTTACCCGACTTTCCCCTATATATTCAGCTGAGGCTGAAATTAAGTAACCTGTACAACGTTTTCACGGTGTTTACTCGAATACAGATACTTTGGGTATTTTTTTTTTTTTTTTTTGAAGATATTATATAAGATATTTCAAAATTCGATAAAATCTGTCCTTTTTGCACAAGAAGCTAAAAGGCAAATAAGTTTTCATTAGTAGTCACTGAAATAACTGATCTAATTATTTAAAAGAACTCAAATCTCGCTAATGAATTTTCTCTAAATGTAAATTTTATTGACATCAATGAAAATAGTCGAGTTGCTTGGAATATAGGTATAGAGATTGATCACATGACAAAAATAATTGCAAGCGAATAAGAAATCCATTCACGTAGATTATTGTTATAGATTATACAACAAAATATATCTATATTATGAGCTACATATCAGAAATTAAATGAAAAGATCGCGAATAAAATGCTTGGGATAGAGAACAAATCGGGCATGGTTAAATCAGGATTCAGAATATGTAAAATGTTAAGCAAGATAAAAATGGATAACAGAAACTTTAAATTCGTTTCCTACGAATGACAAAAGATTAGGAATACATGTGTGTATATTACATCAAAATCCTTATAGGATCCAGATGTGAACTAGTAGTTTGTTATTATAGTAATATAAGAGTAGTTGAAATTGGACATCGGTTTACTGCTGAGCGCCAGGAAATAAACACAATTGTGAGGTTCAGAGGTGAGTTACTCTCCATTTTGAACCATGAAATATAGCAGTAAGGTTATTCTAGGCATTAGTTGCACATTTTAGTTTCCGGTTTTATGTGCAGAATTTTTTCTATTATTTAGGATTAAGTTTTGTGTTTCTGTTCCGACTAATTTATAATAGTTAAGGTCATTGCTACCTTTGTATACAATTCATCTTTGAAATTAACACGAATGGTAAGTAAATAAAAATAAAATAAAGTCGTAAAACATAAACCGCGAATTTGCAAAATAAAGTTGCAGTTTTTGATAACACATGAGAGATTGGTATTTTCAGGGGAGGTTACTGAAAATTTTAAGTGATCTGATTTCTTTTACTGAAAATGATGAATTTCTTTTGTGTCGTGAGATTTCGTTTTAGTTTTCTATTCATCATTTGTTCGGCAGTGATACTTCTTTTTTTTTTTTTTTTGTAACGACGATAATTGCCAGAATCCATTCAAAATAAACAAAGTCTTCACCCAGTGTCTACGATGCTCTTTGTCTCTTTCCCCGAAAGCACCTGGACCGTGTAGAGTGCGAACGTGTAATCATTGGAGGTTTGCCCGCAAATGACGTCCTTTGCAATCGTTCATCACACGTTAGACTGACACAGTTACTGTTCTGTTGCAACCCATCATTTACACACGTCTACAAAACGAACATAGGACGCATTTAGGCTTTCTTCGAAAATGACGACACAACATTTAAACTTGATACAGGGTTAAGTTTGTTTATATCTGCACTGACAACTCGGATACCAAAGCGCTTATTATAATTTTGATCAGATATCGGTCTATATCCTAACTAAATTTTTTCTTCTCCTAAAATGCTCAAATGTTAAAGGAAAATTCAGAATCTCTTTGATTCTAAAGAAATAGCGTCCAAAAGGAATCTGTGATTAAAACAAAAAGTTGAAAAGAACGTAAACCTACTTTCCTTAAATTATTATTTTCTTTCTTATTTGTTTTCTTTGTTTTTTAAATCTTAAAAACAAAAAAGAAAAGCTTACATTTTTTATTCAAATTATAAAATTAGTAGTACAAAATTTTTCAGTTTCTAAATCCATAACTTATTTACTTAAGTTGACTAAATCGGACTAAATATATCAAACGATCGCAATTGATTAACTAATAGGATTGTTTCTTCTTTAAGACAATGAGATAGTAAAAGAAATAGGGCAGAAATCCACTGTTTGGATTTCAATGTTTTTCTATGAGGATTTTTGTCACCTTCTCGAGTTATTTGCGAAAAATTACAAATAAAAATGAAATCATCCACAGTTTTCGAATGTGCATACCAAGTTTCAAGAACATCCACGCAGCGGACCAAAGTTATTTTTGCGTTTGAGCTGAATTATCTGCCAAATTACTTGTTACAAATACAGAATAACGTCACATCCTCCCTTACTCTTATATACGCCTAATAAATACAGTTCTAGTAAGAGCAAAGGAATTGATTACATTATTTTAAAGACTATGTGTTCAGTAGCTCAATGGTTTAGGCGCTGGACCCAGGACCGGAAGAGCCGGGTTTAATTCCCGGAGGTGATCGGGGATTTTTTTCCAGGTTGTTACTTCTCTAGACGGATCCAGACCCTTTTCAAATGCGTAGCTCGTTTCTTACTAGGGGTTAAAGCCGGGAGAGCGTAATAATGATTATATGACCTCAACTTGTACTGTTGGTCGAGTATCGTTACAGCCTAAACCTCTCGCGCATCCAAGGGCTTACATAGTCTGTTGTAGAACACTTTAATCTCTTACTTTAAAGAATGTTTTTAGATCTTTGAAAACACAAAATTTAATTTCATTATTGACCGTTTGGATGGTACACTAGCACGACTTCCTGAACAAAAGTAGACTGCTACTGTCGTCACGTGATCGCAGCGCCACCTGTCACAACTACAGTGGTCCATCTATGTTGTCGAAAATCCCGAAGTAAGCATTTTACTATGTCCTTTGGTTCGTTTTCATTTGAATGACCTTTATACAATGGTTTGAGCGGTTCTGAGCAGAGACATAACAATTAGCCTCCAAATTTAGCCAAACTGTATCTCCAATATAAAATAAAATAAAAATGAAAAAGCAAGAATAAGAAACAGCACCTGAATAAATAAATTTATTGTCTTGATCGTAATTACTAAGCAATCTTAGGGATTTATCTTAAAGAGAGCTAAAATTTAAATCTATTATTAGCTTTAAGCTATCTAAAAAGAATTCGAACTATCTGGGACTAAGGTTGGTTCGGTTAATCGAACAGTTTGGATAATTAAACGTACATGAGAATATCAAGCTTTTAGGAAACAAAGCATAATTACACCTATAATTAAAATACTGTAAAAGCAAGGTTATTTCTACTGTATTTTGGAAAAAAAAAAAAAAAAAAAAAACACTGATTCAGGAAATAATTTTTAACTTCTGTAATGACAAATTTAAATACTTCTATGCTGTACAGCGTACATATTCGAATTCTGCGGTGGTTCGAATAATGAATAGTTTGGATAATGGAAGTTCTAGCTGTAACAGCTTCCTAATTATTTTCATAAAAATCACAATTCAGGATCTTACAATTCAAAACAAAAAACTAACTTTTTTTTTTTTTTTTGGTAGATGTTTATGATTTGAACAGTCGAGCTCCTTCTACTACTCAAACGTCTCCGCAACGACAGAAGAAAAGATGAGGAAGATGACAATAAAAAGAGAACAAAATGAGACTGTGAGAGACAGCAACATAACTATGCCGATCGAAGACAATGAATATGAAGGAACAGACAAACAGCTGGGGGAAGGGAAACTGGAAGAGGGCTGAAAGTCTCAAGAGGCAGAATGAGATGGATGAGAGAAGAGCTAGGCGTGGCTGTACAGAGATAAAAGAGCATCATTGTTTGAATAGTCTCACTCCACGCTATCTTCTAATTTGACCCTTATGCAAGGGATTTCATAAATGCCACTTTTGAAAGGACAAAGAATTGGGTATTTTGTGGTGGTAAAGAACATTTTTGAATTTTGTAAAATAATCTAAATAATTAGATTGAGGTGGATGGGTTAGGGGCAACTGGGTTTCTTCGTGGTTAAATGTATCTCACAGGGAATTTTGGTGGCTGCCAGTCTGGGAGGCAATCATCTTACCATAGCCGCCTGAGACGCTCACAAATCACAAAGCTAAATGGAGACGGATCTCACGGCAACTGAGCGGAAATGATACATCCATACATCATGATTCTCCATCTAGTGATTACTTTCTCCTTAACTCAGTGCATTTCCTGACTAATGTACCGGAACAATAATTACCAGACGACAATACTCTGGTGAGTTACAAATCTTTATTTACGAAGCTTGCATTTTCTGTTTTTGTGTATGGCTTTACTATTTAGTAAATCGTTTTTATTTAAAAGGTATATCTTTTATTTATATAATCACTCTTATATTCTTGTTTTATCATTTTTAAACAGGTTCTCTATGATTTGCACCAACGCTTTTAAAATCGATTTAATTGCAGACTTAGATGAAAATAAAAACGTAGAAATATGACGTTGCTATTGGGGAGACAAAAAAATATTTTCAATTTCATTGACGACCAAATTATAGTTGGAAGATCAAGATGCAGAAAATTTGTTAAGGCGAAAAGTAGTGACGATTAGTATCAATGCAAAAAAACCAAAAATATAAATATACTGTAGAAATTTTTCAGAACTAACGACTTCACGGTCCGAAATAAAATTAAACAAAAAAACACCATATCTCCGTAACACGTAGTTTATTTAAAAAACTTTTCGGAATTTTCGGGATGATAATACGCCATCCCTTCTTCAAGCGAAATGAACAATAAAATAGTTCTTTGGAATAACCAAAAATACAAAATAGTGATAAACATGAAAACATGTTGAAACAATTCACAATTGTTTTTACAATATGAAATAGCAAATATGCTCTTTCATTACTTTACAATTTTTGAAAAACAAATATTTAACAATAAATCCAAATGAACTAATAAACATAATAACACATTTAGTGTAGTCATTTTAGGAAAATTAGTTTAAAAAATTCTTACAAGCATGGGACTTGGTATGTGGAAAGTATTTGATCATTCCAATAACATACTAAAAGTCCCCAAAAATCAAACTTGTGCTACGGCCGCCATCTTGGAAAATGGCGGCTGAAATGAACTTTCTCATATGCTTGGCAGCAACCCCTTTTAACCCCTACAGGCAGGCCCCTAATTGAGATAGAAAGATAATTTTGATGTCTACGTCTTCGTAAAGAATTACTCTATTCACTTATGTGCATTTTATGAATTTCAGGGGTCCTACGGGAGAGAGGGAGGGTAAAGTTCGAGCAATTTAATCAATTTTGTCCAACTTTTTTGTTTTTCTTCTTCATCGTCTTCTGACGATAGTACCCAATTTGTAGAAGTGTAATCTCCTTGGAATCCCTGTTCCATTAGCTTTCCAACGATGTATAGTTCAAGGCGCTGGGATAATTAGGAGCCGTGCTATAGCCACCAGTGTGAAGTTCTACGACTTCCTTGATTTCACTGGCGGGCGTGTATGAAGGGTTAAGATATTTCTATTCTCTCAGAAAATATGCACCGTAACCAAAAAATGTTTTAAATTTCTATGTTGAACTTGAATTACCAGCTATTGTTATGAAGGTAATTTGTCTCATATAGCCAGAAACATTTTAAGAAAATATGTGTGCATAAAGATCTGCTGGTTTTGAATTTGTATGTTACAATAAATGAAGCATTAATCATGTACTAATGATTATGTTTCTCTTTACTTTTTAGATATGGAAAGAATATTGTGTTTGAAAGTGAACCATAAATAAGGAAACAGTGAATTGTGTTTTGTGCAATCACAACCTCAGTAAAGGAAAAACTGTGATTGTAAGAAAAGGATTGGGTGGACTTATGCAGCAAGTAAAGAAAGAGAAGATGAGTTGTGGCAGAAGTTTGTTAATCGTGAAGAAATTAAAGTTCACGTTACTTGCAGAAAAATCTACACAAAACCAAGCAGTATTAAAATTAACATAACAATCAACATGATATCGCGCCTCCTCTCCTATCAAATCCACATTCATTACCCGATACTTCACATCTTCACCCAATTGATCTTCACGTTCACTACATTTAGCCAAAATAGATTTCTGAATTTCCTCCGTTTCAATCAATGAAATTCGCTCCTCCTATCTTTTGACAACTTACGATTCAGAGTTATTACATTTTCTTCACAAAATAGGCAACAAGCCTTGTAACAAAATGATGATCGTGATCTTCGTGAACGTCCTGCACTTCTTTCTTCATGTTCTTGCTCTTCACGCTTTCGTTTTGATGCTTTAATACTGCTTGGTTTTGTGTAGATTTTTCTGCAAGTAACGTGAACTTTAATTTCTTCACGATTAACAAACTTCTGCCACAACTCATCTTCTCTTTCTTTACTTGCTGCAATAAGTCCACCCAATCCTTTTCTTACAATCACAGTTTTTCCTTTACTGAGGTTGTGATTGCACAAAACACAATTCACTGTTTCCTTATTTATGGTTCACTTTCAAACACAGTATTTTTTCCATATCTAAAAAGTAAAGAGAAACATAATCATTAGTACATGATTAATGCTTCATTTATTGTAATATACAAATTCAAAACCAGCAGATCTTTATGCACACATATTTTCTTAAAATGTTTTTGGCTATATAAGACAAATTACCTTCATAACAATAGCTGGTAATTCAAATTCAACATAGAAATGTAAAACATTTTTTGATTACGGTGCATATTTTCTGAAGGAATAGAAATATCTTAACCTTTCATACACGCCCGCCAGTGAAATCAAGGAAGTCTTAGAACTTCACACTGGTGGCCGTAGCACGGCTCCTAATTATCCCAGCGCTTTGAACTATACATCGTTGGAAAGCTAATGGAACAGGGATTCCAAGGAGGTTACACTTCTGACAATAGTACCCAATTTGTAAAAGAAGAAGAAGAAGAAAAACAAAAAAGTTGTGCAAAATTGATTAAATTGCTCGAACTTTACCCTCCCTCTCTCCCATAGGACCCATGACATTCATAAAATGCACATAATTGGAAAGAGTAATTCTTTACGAAGACGTAGACATCAAAATTATCTTTCTATCTCAATTAGGGGCCTGCCTGTAGGGGTTAAAAGGGGTTGCTGCCACGCGCATGAGAAAGTTCATTTCAGCCGCCATTTTCCAAGATGGCGGCCGTAGCACAAGTTTGATTTTTGGGGACTTTTAGTATGTTATTGGGATGATCAGGTACTTTCCACATACCAAGTCCCATGCTTGTAACAATTTTTAAAACTAATTTTCCTAAAATGACTGCACTAAATGTCCAAAGTCCCACATCACTCTGACAACAATTTAGCCTCGCACCCATGTCCCATTGTAATCCCACCTATTAAGCCACAACACATATTTTATTCAGCAGATCTTCACCTGGTAATTGAAGTTAAACATACAAATTTAAAACATTTGGTTACGGTGCATACTTTCTGAGAGAATAGAAATATCTTAACCCTTCATACACGTCTGCCAGTGAAATCAAGGAAGTCGTAGAATTTCACACTGGTGGCCGTAGCACGGCTCCTAATTATCCCAGCGTCATGAACTATACATCGTTGGAAAGCTAATGGAACAGGGATTCCAAGGAGATTACACTTCTGACGATAGTACCCAATTTGTAGAAGAAGATGAAGAAGAAAAATAAAAAAGTTGGACAAAATTGATTAAATTGCTCGAACTTTACCCTCCCTCTCTCCCGTAGGACACCTGACATTCATAAAATGCACATAAGTGGATAGAGTAATTCTTTACGAAGACGTAGACACCAAAATTATCTTTCTATCTCATTTAGGGGCTTGGCTATAGGGGTTAAAAGAGGTTGCTGCCAAGCGCATGAGAAAGTTCATTTCAGTCGCCATTTTCCAAGATGGCGGCTGTAGCACAAGTTTGATTTTTGGGGACTTTTAGTATGTTATTGGGATGATCAAATACTTTCCACATACCAAGTCCCATGCTTGTAAGAATTTTTTAAACTAATCACCAAAATTTGACTTAAAATGACTACACTAATTAGATAAATCAATGTTTGCAGTGAAAACTAGGACGCTGAAAGCCATTCAGTGAAAACATCCTCGGATGCCATTCAGTGAAAACATCCTCGGATGCTAAAGTCCCTTCAGAGATAACGCGCTAGATGTTAAAACTATAGAACTGTGAAACATTTCTTTGCAAACGCTTACTTTAGGATTCTACGATTATCATTTTGTCACTTCACAAAAGATGTAATTTGCTCCATAAAAACAACTACGGATACCACTGGCTGAAAATCGGTAATTGTGGCTCCCATCTAAATGATTTACTCTAGTGTTTGTAATTTAAAGATTAACAGTAGTTATTAATATCATGTGGAAAAAATATATATATGATTTGTTTAGATTTTAAAAATTATGGAAAAACGGAAAAAATACTGATTTACAAAACATATATAGACTAGCAACAAAGCCTGTCGGACGATAGGCATAAAAAAATCTGAAAAATCATTTTATTATCAACTATCAAATGGACTCCTCAGAAGCCAATCAGATTAAGTCAATAAACCAAAAAATAAAATAGGTTTTTTAAAATTACGCACCAAAAAATAACAATGCTTGTAAATTTGAAGAATGAATTTTTTATTGAAAGATAACATAACTATAAACTTGGAGGAGTGATTTGGGCACTTTGTCAACCGAAAGTATAAACATTAGAGTATGACTTACAGAAAAAATTTCAATTTAAAACAAAATGACTTAATCTGATTGGCTTCTGAGCAGGTCCAGTAAATGTAATCTAAATACTGCGTTAACTTGTGAACGAAGCTTCTACGGCAAAAATGGTTTTGAGTTTCGAAATCAGCGTAAACAACTGAGTAAGTATGCCAAATTTCATTAAAATGGATGCAGTGGTATCAAAATTATTTGGTTTTGAACGTATATTTTGTTAGAATTTCAGTTGTCGAGGTCAGTTCCCAAGAATGAAATTTCATGGAAACAACATGGAATGACACAATGAACTAATATTTTCATCCAATTTGAGTACTTTTGATTCAATGGTACAATTGAGAACCGCTGAATCTATCTTAATAGCTTAATTATATCGAGTTACAGACAGACAGACGAACTTAGCAAATTTATATGTATATATATATATATATGTATTTGATTCGATTGATGATTTGATTTGAAACATTTTTTTTTTTTTAATGTTTATCAGACCTATTTAGGTGTACTTCTTACCTGTACACCTGTAATATAGGTTCTGAGAGTTTAATCTAAAGGATCATTTTCCACCCAAAAAGAAAAACGAAATCCCAACCATATCTAAAGTTTAATTTATCTAAAGAATAACTATTATTTGTGACTCATAACGCCGAAAGGCATTTAAAACTCACCTTTGTATAATCTAAATACTGCGCTAACTTGTGAACGAAGCTTCTACGGCGAAAATGGTTTTGAGTTTCAAAATCAGCGTAAAAAACTGAGTAAGTATGCCAAATTTCATTAAAATCGGTGCAGTGTAATAAAATTATTTGGTTTTGAACGTATGTTTTGTTAGAATTTCAGTTAGAATTTGTTTCCATGATGTTTGGAAACAACATGGAATGATAAAATGAACTAATATTTCATCCAATTTGAGTACCCTTGATTCAATGGTACCATTGAGAACCTTGGATCTATCTTAATAGCTTAATTATATCGAGTTACAGACAGACGGACAGACAGACAGACGAAATTAGCAAATTATAAGGTGATACAGAATATTTTGAAGTTTAAGATTTAAGGTTCACCTCAGTCATATAAGATTATTATTATCATTATTATTTTGTAAATAATCTGAAGATGAATCTTGGATCTACTTAGAACTATTTTGTATTTAAATATTTTTTACAAATCAGCTTAATTTCAAGTGTATTTTTCCATGAATCACTATTTGTTCTCACTAATAATAGTTCCAAATTTTTATGAACTGTTATGTTAAATGACATCTTTTATTATAATTCTTCTTTCTTTCTTTAATAACCATAAAATGAAATTTCTCTTAAAAAAGTTTGAGAATATTTCGAATTAACAAAAATTACGGAGCAAAATTAAACAATTGCTCTGAAGGGGGGTAGACTCCAAAATAAACAGGAACGCTTAAGGACAGCATCTAATTCTTAGTTCAATCGTGCTAATGAAGCAAGAGTCAGTAGAAGATGTTGGTGTCCTGTTGTTGTTGGAGATACGAAGTGAAGGCAGAAGTGTCTGAATGGACTCTTAAAAGACACTAGATAGAGACAAACGCTGTCTCATTATTCTTTCACTGAAACGAAAACAACTCAAGATTCACTGCAACTATTCAACTAAGGACTGTACAGTAGAACAGAGATTCTATAGCAGCTTATCTTAAAGAGGTTGCAACGTTAAAACAAAACCCTTAGTCGTCGGACACTGTAACTTAAAGAGATAGAAAAATTTGCCAGAGATCTTTTAGAAACTATCTGTAAAACATTTCTTTAATAGTCTAGCTCTTCCTACTTTTAGATCTTTCTTAATTTTAATTTACTTTGTTAATTTCTATTTATTTCCTCTGAAGTCACGTAATGCTTCTTATCACTTACTACTTTTATAGCGTCCATCTATATCTCTGCAAGATGAAAGCAATATCAAAAGTGGTAGGATTTTATGATACTTTACACACAACAGTTTTATAAAGTGTCTCTGGAAATATTCTTGGTTAAAATCCACCAATTTCATCAATTCCAAAGAATGCAAGTTGGTGTTATACGTGATAAACGTGTTTAATTCCTATATGAATGAGGGCGGTGCGTACCAAGTCGCCGTAAAAATTGAGAGCTGCTCAAATCTCCCTTTAACCTAAATTGGTATTGCACCAACATCATCGGGTCCCTAAATCCTTGTTGAATCATCAAAATTTAGCTGCCCAATTTTCTTCTGTTAAGTCATTCCGCAACTAGAAAACTTCATCAGCCCCAGCCGTTCGCCTTTTTCAAGATGGCTGATATCAACTCCGATTCCTGTGATTTTTCACGATGAATGTACTCTACTAGAACTTCAAAAGATAATGTTAGATAGGGATAATTTCTTTGAAGATTCTTGCTCTGAAAATTATTGTCTTCAGGGAAAAATTCGATCCACGCATTTTTTTTTCTTCTCCATGGAAGCTGCCATTTTGAAAAATACTTACGCATGCAAAAAGTGATCAGGAAATGACGTTAAATGTTATTAACCAATCGCAGTCACTTTTAAAAACAAGAAACGGTATCAACGATTCATCAGTAAAGTATTGTCTAATTGTGCTTGGTATATACAAACGTTTATTTGAGGTACTGTAGAGCTTCGATTACGAGTAGGCTATAAAAAACTGAAAAATACGATTCAGCTGGATTCATCAGCAGACAATCGCTTTGGCAAAGCGTTGGTGCACACACGTCCTAAGTTTCATTATTGAAGAAAGTTTAATTTCTGGAGGTACCACACTTTGATGATTGTTCATAATTTATACTTTAAACAATTTTAGTTAAAATCTATTTTTGTTTAAAGAACTCTCAATAAGTATTTCTTCAAATTCATTTCGGCTTAACTTAGAGACTGCCACACTTGTAGTTCGCGGCATTTTCTTTGACTTTTTTACCCCCGAGATTGGTTAAAAGCTTGGTGTATTAATCTATAAAAAAGTTAAATTGTGAGGGGCGTTCAAAAAGAAACGAGCCGGAGTGTGTAATGGGCAAACCGGTGACAGAAGGATAATATCGTTGCATGTGTAACCAAGATTGGTTCGGACACGAGTGAGTGCGGAAGTTCACAGCCCGCCGCTAGAGGGTCACGGGTGCAAGTCACGTGACTAAAAGCTAGCAGAAGCATACGTCAATCGTCCAACGAGGTCATTCACGTTGTAAGCAGTGAAACAGTGCAATGGAGGCGTCTAAAGAAGAGCAAAGAGGTGTTGTTCGTTTTCTGACAGCAGAAGGAGTAGGGGGAACGGACATTCATCGAAGAATGTCACAAGTGTACGGTGAACATTGCATGTCCCTTGCAAGGGTCAAGGCGTGGCACAAGCGCTTCAGGGAGGGACGGGTGTCGTTAGCCGTTGATGCATGGCCTGGAACACCACACCGCATTACCGATGACATCGTCCAGCTGATTGATGGACTCGTTACCCAGGACCGCCGAGTTACAGTGAAACACGTCGCCGACGAGGTCGGATTGAGCATCGGAAGTGTTCACACCATCATTTCAAAAAGATTGAACTGGCGCAAAGTGTGCGGCGCTCAATGGGTGCCCCACAGTCTTCAACCTCAACAGAAAGCATGTCGAATGACCCAGTGTATTGATCATCTGCAGCGCTATGCCAGAGAAGGGAATGAGTTCCTGACACGAGTGGTGGCTGGAGATGAGTCTTGGTGTCATCACTTCGAACCAGAATCGAAACGACAAAGTCTCCAGTGGAAGCATCCAGGGTCACCACCACCAAAAAAATCCAAGGCCATCCACACAAGTGCAGGAAAGGTTATGCTGACGTTCTTCTTTGACCAAGACGGCCCACTTCTGATAGACTTCCTGCAGCACGGGATAACAGTGAATGCCAGCGTTACTCGCAAACCTTAACCACCCTCCGTCAAGTGATCAAATCGAAACGACCAGGCAAGCTCACCCGTGGGGTCATTCTGCTCCACGACAATGCAAGGCCCCATACAGCCAACACAATCACGGCACTCTTGCAGAAATTCAAGTGGAGGTTCTCGATCACCCTCCTTACAGTCCAGACCTCTCTCCCTGCGATTACGCCATTTTTGGTCCCCTAAAAAAGGCTCTGAGGGGCAAAGATTCACCTCGGACGACGACGTCAAGCAGTACGTGCTGAACTGGTTCACAACGCAGCCCCGGGAATTTTACGAGACAGCCATTCATCGCCTTGTATCGCAGTGGGACAAGTGCCTCAACAGCCAGGGCCAATACTTCCGACATACCTGTACTTGTTTTATGTTCCTCGGCCTCCGGCTCGTTTCTTTTTGAATGACCCTTATACATTACATTCTTATCTAAATGTCTTCTTCTAGAAAAATATGATTCAATGAATATTTTATTGAAGGAATGATATCTAAAATCCATGATCCACCACGCAATCGCGATTATCCAGAATATTTCTGTCAAGTAATGGAAACAAACGTTTACTGAAAGGCTATACAAAACTGTAGCAACTCTGCAAGGTTATTTTTGGTTGTTTGCAATTGTTGTTTTCGATAACACCCAACATCAATCAGGGAAACCTGCAGCTTGCAAGGAACAGCTAATAATCATAAGTTTGAGCCAATGATTATATAGTCAATTGCAAAGATTCATTTTGTTGCTGCTCTGCCACCTGAACCAACTGCAAACTGAAAAAAAATGTTCTAGTTTTTCTATTGTATCGAAGAAAGACAATCTCTAGACAGCAACACAGAACCACTGTTATTGTCATAATCCAAATCTCTCTTCCATTTGGAAAGAAGCCGTTTTGCAAAGAGTACAGAAGACAATGGATTTTCAGTCAATTTTCTAGGGATATTAATAAAACAAAAAACTTGAAGGGTTTCGGAGTTACACTCTCGACAGCATGTCTGCTAAGTGGGTATAAGGAACAAAAAAAAAAGTGGATGTCGTACATCTGATGGCAGCAAAAAGAATTTAATCACATTATTTCAATATGAATCGGAGCTAAGAAGACATGCTTTAAAATCTTCAAACAATGCAATAGAGAAGTTAAAGTTGTCCTCCATACCAACAAAAGACAGGAAACAGCATGTAGACACATCTTTTTAAAGAAAGATTGACAAAGTAAGACAAAAAATAAATAAAGGTTAGGAAGCTTTCGAGAGGCAAAAAAATGAAGTGTCTGAACTGGCTAATAATGAAGCTAAACAATTCAAAGCTTCATCAAACTTTACTCGAAGACTGAAGAAAACTTATGCAGAAAAACATAATTAAATAACCTATTGTAAACCTATTGAGAAACCTATTGTATTTGTAGCACGAATAAATAGCTTTAATAAAGAACAGTACGAAGAACTAAGACAAATTTGGAATAATGACAACAACCAATTCAAAAGCGAAATGAAATTAGGAAGAATTTGATTACTTGATGAGCATATATTCTTCTGCCACTGATGTTGCTATTTACAAAGCAGAAAAACTACCAATAATAATATTGTATCTATCAATTAACTTTGCAGTAAATAAACAACATACTAGAGTAACTGACTCTTAACTTTAAAGAAAAAGAAAAAAAAAAAAACCAACAACACGACGAACAATCCTAAAAATTTCTTTGCAAAGTCAACGAGAAAATGAAAAAAAAAGCAAAGGACTACGAGATTTCTATGACTACAGGTTTGATGAAAATGTTGAAAGAGCTTTTTTTTTAACACACACACACAAAAAAAAAAAACAAAAAAAACGATACATTCAGCCACTATATCAATTTTTGTTTTTATTCATTCAAAATCTACGTCATTAGGTACCATTATTCTAACATACCATTGAACATATGAGCAACATATACCGTTATTCTAAAATATACCATTATTCTAAAAACAAACTTCTTCGTTTTACTTAACTATTACATTCTCACTATCAAATGCTTAAGTAACTGGATGAGCCGTTTAGCCCTAAGCAGAGGTTGATATGTCTGCACCTAGGTTCGAATACAAGGACATGCTGGGATGTTTCTTTTCTTTTCCCTGTGTTTCTCATATTCTTCTTTTCTTTCTCTCCTGATTTCATTTGAGAAAAATTTCCTTATTTGGCTAAATCTCATCACTTAGTTTCGCCTGGAAATCATGACGTCAAACATTGAAATGGCATCTGAGAAAAATCAAGTTACTGTCTTAAGCGATGGACAACGTTACACAGCAAATCCAAATTACCCCTGTGTAATTTGGAATGCCTTTCAATATTTCAAGAATCAAAGTGATGAAATATGTATTTCTGAAGCGGTGGATAGAACGGCTACAGCAACAAATTTGTCCGCTTCGAGGGTGAAGAAAATTATCTGCGAAGGGTCTTTCCGCGGGTAATCGCTCACCATTCCCTGTGAATTCATTCATTGCTGCCTATCATCTCATATGATATTTAAAGGCTAAATTCTACGGTAGAAGTCTTCGTCATTGTTGTCATCTAAGAAATACTCATATTTCTGAATGCTGTCATTTCATTTCTTGGTTCCCAAATAAGACTGTCATAGAAATGTGAAGAAATGATTCGTGTGATTGATGTCGCTTTTTCAGAGCCAAGAAGCAATCTGCGACTAGATCTAAAACTTTGGACTTTTTAAGTTTTCGTTACGGATTAAAATCATCTTTAGGTAATTCAAATTCTTTAGAATATTATATAAATTTTAGGAAATTATCAACTCCTCCAAATTGCATGAACAGTTTATTTTAGAATATCTATTATTTCAAAGGAAAGGAGTGCATTTGGAATTGAAGTTGGGAATTTTCAGTCATTAGCAACCAGGTTTCGCATCAACCAGAAATGTAAAAAAAAAAAAAAAAAAAAAAAAAAAAACACTTTAAGAAATGAACATCTACATATCCTAATGTATAGAATTTAGTTCAGTAAAAATATTGTTTATTTTCGAAAGATAATCTCGTAATGTGACACTTAAGTCATAATAATTTTGGATTCCGTCGAAGCGGTGACGAAAATGGCGCCAGTTGCTTCGACGCCGCTTGGGGGGATTGGGGGAATAAATTCTCCTTTGTTTACTGCTACATTACAGCTTTATCGCCCCTGAGAGTTGTGACGTTGCACTAAACATAGGACCTCCCACTAAAATTCTCTGAAATTCAGAGCAAGTTCTAAAGACTGTGCAATGATGAAACTGGTGATGAAAACAATGACGGAAGTAAATCACATGATCAAAGAGATTCAATCATTGTGTCAATGATCAAAACTATGATGAAAACTATCTGATTTGGCCAAAACTACTACCAAAGTTACTACTACAGTTACACACAACTGTACAAAAAAACAAAAACATTATTTCGGGGGGTTCTGTTTAGTGCTTGCGAATAGTCTAAATAAATGTAAAATACTAAAATAAAAAAAATAACAAAGTACAGTCGGACCTCGATATAAGGTCACTCCTTGGGACCTCGCGAAAAAGACCTTATAAGCGGGATGACCTTATAACCGATTCATATGCATTAGTCAATAAATAAGCATTATATAAATACAGTATAATTCTTATAATGTAAGAATTATACTGTAAGAACTATTTTGTACGAAATATCAGTTTATTAGGTTATAATTTTTTAATTTAGTTGAACCAATTAAAATTAATGGAATCAGAAAGGTATTATTTTAAAAAAATTTTAATTTGGAATAAAGTTGTATATAAATAGTACTAGTATGCTCAAGCAAAGTATTGATGTACAACTGACCTTACTTAAAATAATCCATAATACAGGACTGTCGCGATTTTGGTTTCATCTTTTGTACAATGTTTTTCTAAGTTTTGTAGTTTCTGAAAATGTTCTTCAGCTCCCTCATGGCTCGTATAAAAATGTCTTACGACATTTAATGCTCTGAGCGCTTCTGCTTGTGTCACCGCTTCACTTTCAGTATCACTGTCGTTATCCTCACTTTCTACTGCATTGAAATCTAAAACTTGCGAAACAATTTCGGAAATTGAAGCTTGAGAAGTGATAGCAATTTCATCATCAATTCTCACATATTCACTTTCCCCTTCTATAGCACAGCCGCATTTCTGAGATCTTTATTAACACAGCTAAAGGAATATCGTCTTCATCCGTTATTTCATCCATACTATTTGAAAATTGAAAACCAGCATGTCAAAAGCAATTTGAAATGCATGTGTTTGACACCAAGATCCAAATTTTATGAATATAAAAAATTGCATCGAACACAGACCATGTGAAAAAAAATTTTCTCATCAATTGCTGAAATCAAGTCTTTCAGAAGAAGCTTTCTGTAGTTAATTGATTTCAACTGAGGTATGTTGATATGAGCAGGGCAATTGTCTGCGATGAACTTTTATTTTATTTTTCAAAAAGTGTCTATCGAAACGCCGTGTAGTTTTCTCAAATCTGTTAGCATTCATTCATGCTTTTTTGTTTGCATCATAATCCAAAGGTAAAGAATTAACGTTTTTAAAGCAACGTGGCTTTTGAAATTTTCCGATAACTAGCGGTCTCAGTTTTTCAGAGCCATCCATATTAGCTCCTAAAAAAATTGTCAAGTCTTTCTTTACTTTATTCCCCCCATACATTTTTCTTTCTTCAAAGTAAGAGTTTTGTCGGGAAAAGAAAGAAAAATTCTTGGAATTGAATCAGTGTGGCACTGAAATCACAGACAAAAGTGACCTTATATGCGATTACAGTATTTAAGATCTGACCATATACCCGATAATCCATATCAAAGAATTCCTATTCAATGAGCCGGGACTTTAGAAAAGTGACCTTATATGCGGGATGACCTTATAGCGAGGTCCGATTGTACCCTTTTTTCTTTCTTTTTAAGTAATACGCTAATTAATTTGGCTGTGATTTTTGAATGAAGTAGTGAAGAAGTTAATTTTGAAAGACAGCAATAATCATTCCCTAATTAAGGATTCCACTGACAAGCGAGCATATTGGTTTGTCTGCTATTCCAATATTCTAATTTTCTTTCTCTACTGATATTGCAATGTTTGATTGTTTGATATGAATATTCATTTATAGTAATATTAACTTAAAATATCTGCAATTTTGATTCATTTTATTTTACTACTTCGATTTTTTTTTTTTTTTTTAAATAGAAAAAAGGAAAAATCTGCGCCGCCGAATACAACAATCTACCATTAAACTTTGCTTGTAGAAAAGGAATAAATCTACATTTTTGTTCTCAAAATCAACCCAAAATTCAAATCAAAGCAACACGAACAAAATGAATTAATCTAAATCCTTTCTACGATGTATTACCAATAGAAAATCAGTTTCTGTAATATATTAATAGTTTCTAATGCTATTCCACAGCAACTTTTATTACCTTCACGAGCATATTCTTCACATGTATCCACTAGCAGACTTGTCCAAATACAAAATACAGATCGTGTTTTGTCAGTTTCAAGATGATGCCAAGAAGCTCTGCTGTAAGTTACAGGAACACGTATAATTTAATTTTACCTAATTTTTCCTTATGAAAAGAGGTTTAAAATGTTTATTTTTAATCTTGCTGATGGAAAACAAATAACAAACATCTCGCATACAAATACTGAAATCTCTGTTGCTCTTCCGACTGGCATAGTTTATTTTATTTTTACATTAATTTTCCAGCTTAAGTGAAACTGTGAGCAAACAACCATAACGAGATTTCAAGTGGACTGGGCCGCCAATTTTGTAAACAGCTTTTTTTCTTTTTTGCAATCTCCATAAAGATTTTTTTTTTTCTGGCTGGCTTTGGACTAGTTTTAATAGTGAAAAATAGAGGTTCTATTAAATTACAAGGTAAACAACCAATATCATTTCTGTAATTTTTGATTGTTTCCTAAATTAAAGTAACAATCTTTTCAAAAACAAATGGTAACAAATGGTAACAAAAACAAATGGTTTCAACAACAAATGGTTAAATGGTAACGATTATGCATATTGCTAAAATTTCTGTATCCGCGGATGTATGCTTTGCAACAATACCGAGAATCCAATCAAAGTTTCCGGCGCTTTCCTGCAATAAAAAAGCTAATTGAACATCTTTATATAACATCGGATATAAACTTAATTCATCAATTAAAAAAACCCTCAAGCAAACACAAGTACCATACCATGGTAGGTCAATCCATCGATTGGTTCAAGTCTACGGAACCCTGGTGACCCCCGAAGGGCGCGACCCCTAGGAGAAGCCGTATACAAACAGACATTGGAGTGGTTTCCCGTTGCCTTCTCCAGGACGCCGTTACGGAATGACGTCAGACCGAAGAGAAAGTGAAGCAGAGGCTGACAACACAGGAAAGGAAATTGAAACATCCATGCTCTCGACCGGGATTTGAACCCGGATACCGGCACACTGGCCTCACGGCAGACCGACGCCTCAGACCGCATGACCACGCCGGCACGGCTCAAACACAAGTAGTTCAAATAATAACAAATAAGAATTTGGATAACGAGCATAACCCAAATGTGAAAAATTTACAAATTATAAAACATTCATAAGATTCTTCTGAATTGATGTAATGAAGATTTATAATAATAATCGTAATATCAAAACGAGAACAGAGGAAGTGATCGGTTTAAGAACGAGCGGGAGAAGGAACTGGCCTTCTTCTATTTAAGCTTCGGGCAAACACTTTATAATTGAGAGAAAATAATCTTAATAACAAAAGAGTTCGGCCGTATTAAGAAAGACTGACCATACAATAATCAAATTTGTTGTTGCGGAGCAGAGGTCAGTCCACAATTATGGTTCAGGACTGTAAGTTCCATTACGGCCACGATCATTGGATAATACATTCTATTTTGCATTTTAATGTAGTGCAAGGTTCATGCGGAGATAATACTGATTTAAAATGGCCAAACCCGATGGCCGCAACTTAGCTTGTAATTTGATTGTGTCCCTCTCTTTCAATGCAATTTGTTTTCAAATAAACATGCAAAATGTATAAGCCAAAGCCATCTTCTCGTAATTCCAATTGGAATATTAATCAATGTTAGGTCGTCTGAGCGTCATCCGAATCATCCGAAACAGAGCACTCAGTATACGTATATCAACCTATTTTTCGACATACATAAAGAAATATTAGTATTTCATACATTAGATAGCAGAAATATGTAAAACGTGAATAAACACTAATTGGCTCTCGACCCTCCCAAAATTTTAAATTATTGAGTCGACGTGATATCTTTTGTTTTGGATATTTAAAACAACAGGAAAAAAAAAAAAAAAAAAAAACAGAAATTTTTTTAGCTCACTACCTTCTTCTTAAGTTCGAAATAAACAAACAAAATCAGGAAAACGTAAGTGGAAGAAATCAAAACCTTTGGAATTAAATCGGAAAGCTTTACAATAAAAGATCTTCACTCTACAATGGATATCAAATAGTGAAAATGATGAAGATAACAGTTTGACATTAACGCTGGCTTTATTACCTATAAAGATAATTTCAATATATTCCTATCGATTGTTGTTCTTCCCTAATAACTTCTGAACCGCTGGATGAATCTTCTTGAAACTTGGCATGCATATTTGAGGACAAAAGACGATCCAAGAGACGAAGAGAAGTATTTGAAATGTTTTCCGTATGGGTCCTTATCGAGATATTAGCAAGAGAAGATGTCAAAAATTCCCAAAACCTTAAAACCGAAATAATGAATTTTTATCGATGTCAAGGAAGATATTGATCTCGCCAAGTCTACGCGATTTGTAAATAAAAACTAATTGAAATCAGACTATTTGTCTGATCATATTAATTAAAATCCAATTAATTAAGTAATTAATCGAGATTTCATTAATATTTTCAGAAAACGAAAAAAACTTTAATAAATATTGTGATTAAAAAAAAATTGAAGATTTTTTTCATTTAGTATTTTCATAATTTCAAAAAAAAAAAAAAAAAAATTCAGCAAAGTAGGCTTTAAGTAATAGCAAAAAAACTGAAACAGTCGCTTCCATGTCCAATACATGCTTCCACACTAAATGGCAACTGAAGTACTGTACATATTATAAAGATATCTCTGCAATCCGTTGTCGCAGTGACGATGGCAGCCTATCACGATTTAAACGAATTTGAATCATGCATGATAGTAGGTCCCAGAGATGGGTCACTCAAATCTCCGAAATCAACACGGAATTTGGATTCTCATGTACAACAATTTCAATGTGTATCGCGACTACACATCAGGGAAGACATCCAGTGTGCGGCCCACTAAGGCTGATCGTGGACAGTACTCATTGTAATATCCGACCGATATGCGACCTTATTGCAGAATAATTCAATGCTGAGGATACACGTAACATCAACCGTTCTCTTTCTTCTATGAGGTACAGGAGCCGAAGGTCCACTCGGGTCCAATTGCTGTGCCCACCACACAGGGCTCGTGAACGAAGCCACTGGATGCAACAAGACTAGAAATGTGTAGCCTGATCCAATTACACGTTTGTGTTTGCGGTTCCAACTATTTAAGGGCAGATGGACGATTGCGATTATGTAGAAAACCCCACGAAGCAATGTGTCCCGCTGCCAACAAGGGACAGTCCAGGGTGGCGGTGGTTCTGTGACGGTATAACTGACACATATTAAGACCTTTGATACATCCGCAGACATCATTACTGGCGGAAGCTACCTAACCATCCTTTCGGACGATTCATGTCATGCATTCACTCAGATGGGAGTGGGCTCTTTGAGTGGAACAATGCGCCAACTCACAAGTTCGTAGTCACCAAATTAAGGCTGCAGGAGCATTCAACGAAGTTTGGCATCATGAGTTAGCCCAGTTGTTCGCCAGAGTTGAACCAATACAACACATATGGGATGCGGTTCAACGTCCCATCAGTGCCAGGGTCCCATCACCGACGAATGTTAGGGAATTGTCGATCTCTATTCAGGATTCTTGATGTACACTATCTACCGTACATAGTACTTCACAGCGCAGTAAACCGATAG
>JAFIDM010009631.1:197737422-197749922 GCA_023159025.1 Thereuonema tuberculata
TAATCCATTTATTATTTTTGAAGCTATCTCACAAGTCAGGAACTCCTTATTTATGACATTATTTCTAAAAAAATCCAAAATATTCAGATGAACTTTCTCTGTAATGAATTTTAATACACAGAATATTACAGTTTTAAATACTTCAGTTCGTAAGGTATGCAAAATTCAGTAAGCCAGCGATTCGAATGAAGAATTGAATAATCATGAGTTAAAAGTCATTTTACATGAAATTCGGAGGCAATCAGTTCAGAAACATCATTGCTACCAGGAATTGCGGGTAGCTTTAATGATCCAATCGATAGAGCCATCCTCGAAAATGAGGATATGTCGTAAAATGAGGGGGGCGCAACCTCCCAAGGCGCCCATCATCTAAGATCTTTGGCTCGTTGACAAGCCTCCAACCAATGGTGTCTATATGGCATCTTTCCCTTTAAACCTGAGCAGACGATTAGCAACAGTCGTAAAATGCCAAGGAAACAGCAAAGCCTAAAGAGAAAAAGGTACAACCATTGGTCCCCAGAGAGAACGACATAAACAAAAGAGTCCGTGTGCATCTCTAATCAAAAGTCAGAATGAAAATTCTTCCGAACGATATTTTAAACCTAATAAAATTCAAGGGCAACCAAAGTCATTTTCATGCTTCCTAATGACTATAATGTAACTTTGTTGACCAAATGGAATCTAGAGTCTACGGAACGCTGTAATTCTTCACTTCGAAAGCTTGAAAAATAAAAGCAAGGTGGAATGCCTTTTCTTTTCGCACCATTATCTTTAAAAGTCAAACTCTCTATCGTCGCATTTTTAATAGACAAAGTATATTATACAAGATTGACTTTCTTTTTTCCCGTTCCAAATTTCAGCCCAGGGACCGCCAAACCCAATTAGAAGAAAAGCATTTGTTTAAATTTCTTCTTCTTTTTGTTTTGTTTAATGTTTATTAAGAATGCCATCAGTGCCAACAATAACTTCTCTCCAATTACTTCTAATGAAACTTTTGCAGTGTTTCCATTTATACGACCAGAAGCATGAGACACGTACACTTGGGGCTAAGTAAATATTCAGTATTTGTCCAACAGTGTTTCAAATATGGCGTAGATAATCCTTATATACGCTATATCGCTTATTTTACTGTTGATTGACGTTTTACCATCTAATTTCACCATCTAGTTTCACCAGTAGTTAAGATGACGATCATATTAATAATAGGTGATATAATAAAAAAGTTAGTTGGCATGCCAATTTTCGATAACCTCAAGGAAAGTAATTTCACAAAGTTGGTTTTCGATTTTAGATTGTTTATGCAATCGCTCAATATAAACTAAAATGAACAGTAGAATTCTACGAGGAACAGTCCAAATTCTGTATTAAACTTTGACCTTTCGAGGAGAAATACTTCCAATTATGATTACAGATAGACATAATCATAGGTCAGGTATTTTATTTCGATGTTACATTAAATTCGACAAATGATAGAAGAATTTTTGTACCGAGATATTACAAACGGTAAGCAAACTAATAAGGAAAGTATTTCATCGCTGGAATACGGATTTTAATAAAAATTGACGGGGACATTTTTTTTGTGTTTTCCAAGCAGAAAATTATGTCCCAAGTGCTGAGTGGATGCTGGTCAAGATCTACGGGCAATTAAAAAATTTAATTGATTTCAAATACAAAAATAGTAAAATTTTTAGAAGCGAACATAAATGGTCAAGTGGTCTAAGACGTGAGAAGCGAAATCCAGTGGGTCAGGTTCGATTCCCAAAACAGGCATTTTTTTGCATTTTTTTTAAATTGTAATTTAAATTGGTTTTAATTAATTTTGAGTTGTTTTAATTAATTTTTAATCATTATTATTTATTTATTTGTAATAATTTTTGGACAATTATCTGCAATTTTACAGAAGGAACGGTGCTGTTCAAATGGAATAGTTCACTATAGCGAGATAATATTGTTTTTTAAAATATCTATATTTCAAATGTAATTTCTTTTTTCTTTCAAAGTCACTGATTACATTTTCGGAATTCGTTACATACTTTTTTTCAGCAAGTTTTGAAAGAAAGACACTCACTATGTTTGATGGATTCATGATGATAATGAGGGGTAATTATAAATTGTCTCTGATTGAATAGAAATGTTTTTAATAGGATATGGAGATATATTTTTTTTACTTGTATTTTTAGTTTTTGCTGCATTTGAGGGGAGATTGGGGTTAAGAGTTTTAGTTGGTATCATTCGGAGACATGGTAACGATTATTTTAATAGTTTAAATGTACTTCAGTGTTAAACTAATAAGATGACTAGAGGGTCAAGGAGTATAGTTATTGATTATTCGTGAATATTTTAAAGTGGGAAGAATTTTTTTAATATTTTTGAGTTTGTTAACTTTTATTTTTGGGGTATGGTGTTTAGTATTTGATTATGGTTTTTTGTTGGACTGGGAATTTTTTTATTTAAATAGAGGAGTGATATCTTTTTCTATAATTCATGCAAAGCAGTTCATGTAAAGAAGTTGAAAGCAAATTTGATACATTAAAGCAGCGGTCGGCAACCCGCGGCCCGCGGGCCGCATGCGGCCCATGAAGCGTTTTGGTGCGGCCCGCGGGGCGTGTTGGAATTTTTTTTTTTTTTATTTATTGGTTGTCAAAGTAAGATTTTCCTTTTTTTTTGGTTGTCAAAGTAAGATTTTCCTTTTTTTTGGTTGTCAAAGTAAGATTTTCCTTTTTTTTGGTTGTCAAAGTAAGATTTTCCTTTTTTTTTGGTTGTCAAAGTAAGATTTTCCTTTTTTTTTTTTTGTTGTTAAAATTTTTGGTCCAAGTGCGGCCCGCAGTAATCCCCACATAACATATTTGGCCCTTTTACAACAAAAGGTTGCCGACCACTGCATTAAAGTATTAAAATATAATTAATTTTTAAGCTATAATTAAGCTTAAAATCAATGAAATTGTCATGAAAAATACAAAATGAAATATACAAATTCGCTATCGTGAATATTATTTGAATTATATCATTTGAATTATAGATATTTTAAAAAAACTATATTACCTCGCTGTAGTGAACTTGCACCGCTCCTTCTGTAAAATTGCACATAACTGTCAAAAACTTATTAAAAATAAATTATAATAACAAATAATAATGATTAAAAATTAATTAAAACCAAATTAAATTACAATTTTAAAAACTGCAAAAAGTGCCTGTGTCGGGAATCAAACCTGAGCTAGTGGATTACGTTTTTCACTCCTTAGACCATTCGACCATTTTTCTTCGGTTGTAAATAGTGTTACTATTTTTGTATTTGAAATCAATTAAAATGTTTAATTGTCCATAGAGCTTTACCATACCTTTCGTCTTGACTCTGCACTTAGAAAACACGAAAAAATATATCCTAAGCCATTATCTCCCTGACAATTTTTATTAAAATCCGTGTTCCAGCAAATAAATACTTCCCTTATCAGTTCTTTTTGGAACTCTTTTTCCACCTATAAAAGTTTTTAAAATTAAAATAACGGACGCAATGGTGCAAGTCCAGCAACGATTAGGCAAATTTATTTTAAGGTTTTAAAAATAACAAAGGAAGCAGTCCTAACATGGTATCCTAACATCTGCATTTCCAAAATAAGTAACAAATTAAACAACGTAATTTCGTTAACTATCCTCAATCAGCAAAAGATCTTCGCAGAATAGCAGTGAATCTTCCTTAATTGAAGATTACATCACGTACTGTAAATCTTTCATTTCCCCAATCTCAGCAAGTGATAGAAGAACATGCAAACATCTCTTTCCTTACGACGTTGCTGTCTAGTCTGAAATTCAAATCTTGGCACACATCACAAATTTCAATATTTTCAGACATACTGAAGATTCATTTGTTTCAATGATTGCATCTTTGAATTCGTTCACTAAAAGAAGTTCGTCTGAATTTATTTATTTTTTAAATTGTTTTCCTTTTAAGGAAGTAAACTTCGGAACCAATGTGGTGCCCGCAGAAGTTAAAACAAACAATGAAAACTCGCCGAAAGAACAAATGGCGAGAAAATTCATGTGCACGCTACACGCGGCCTCTATGAATTTTTTTAGCACATAAAAATAAGAAAGCGCAGGCAAATATTAATAATAATAACAATGGGTGAGACCAAGTGAGAGAGACAAAATGACATCCTGGTACAGCTGTTTCACGCTAATATGACGATCATCAGTCAGGATCAGTCATCAGTACACAACCAGGTCTCGTACCACAGCTTTTAAGTAAGAAAGTAAGTAAGTTTTTCTTTTATTTTTTTTGTTTTTTTAAAGTCATGAAAACGAGACAAAAGAAAATACTACATATATTCTTATTATATCTGCTGGATACATATAATACAAATTTTGCATTTTCTGGAAGAAAAAAAAGGTAATTAAAATCCACATTTCAATTATTCAATTGTCTAAAGGCGATTAATTTTAATCGTATCAAATCTCGCACAAATTAATGGATTAAAGGATTAATGCCCATTGCATCGATGGAAATCCAGTGTTTAGTTTCTAATGCTTTTCTGTGGGAATTCTTAAACTTTCTCGCGAAAACAATGATTCACTTGGGAAACATTTCAAATACAAAAGTTAGATAGTCTCTAGTCCTTAAATATTTCAACCAAGTTTCGCAAAGACCCATGCAGCGATTCAAAAGAACTCTGTGATAAACACACAGAGACTGACTGATTTCATTAATCTCTCTTTTTCTAAGAAAGTAAGGCTAAAAAAACGAAAAAAAAACCTCATCTTTCAATTCTTTTTGTATAAAACATCATACATTTCAATTCTGCTAAATGGTACAGAAAAGAAATTTTCACAAGAACGAAAATGTATTTTACATCCTCGACAACTCTTTAACTAAAATAGTTGAAGAATCAACTAGAATCAATAGAAAATCCAATATCGAGCCAAACTGTTTTCGTATCTGTAAAATAGTAAAAAGTTACTTTTTTTTTAACTAACTGATATATTACTTTAAATACCATGTATAAAACTGAGAGAAATGTAATCTGTTTTGTTATTTAGAGATTGAGATGTGGAAAATGTTTCCGAAAAGAAAACATAAATTTATAACAACAATTTTCACAATGTATATTTTTATCTGCTTTTGTCTAGTATGAATTTTACTAAAAATGTTAAGTTTCTGTCAGTTCACTTAAGATTCTAACTGATTTTCAATAAAATGAGTCCTAAAAATTTTTAGAACACAAAATTATAATATAAAATTCATTGAAAACCTGTTTTAAATGTTTGTGAACCACTTCAAAACAACATCTACTGTATTTTACCTATTTTTCTATCCGTCAAATGACTGTAACGATGAATTTAACCGTAACAGTCATTGTTGTGGCGACCCAACAGAAAGAAAGCAGGCAACAATGACATTGTTGGCCACCTAACAACTACAGTATCTACAGAAATCTGATGAGCTCTTTATAATGATGAAACGACAACAAAAGTGCATTTTAATCATAAGGCAGCTTCATCAATTATGTAAACTGCCGAATAAATAAGACCAATGGCTACTCAATAAAACAAAAACAAAAAAAAAGGTTTTAAAAAACTCAGAATATTACTTTCTTGTGGTCACACAGGCTTATAAACAGAAATAATGACATATGTTATAATTTTAGTTAAGTTAAAGTATCCCTCTGTAGGCCTCTGTGGCCCTTGAGGAAATAAGTTGGACGGTATTCCCGCCCGCCTTAAATATCCTGGAAAGAAAATCGGTACCCATTCTACAGAAAGCTGGGTGAACCCCAGGACTCGTCAGGAGGAGAATTTAATGTGGAAAAAATCCACATCTCCGGCTCCTCCAGCCCATAGTCAAGCGCCTTACATTTGGCCATCGAGTCAATACCTCTTTTATGCACTGATGACATAAATCCACAGGGTGGGGTCACTGGCTGAGAAGCACTGCTTTAGGGTGTACAGTAGCGGAGGCAGTTTGAAAGCACAAAATTAATAATAGAATATTCAAAAGTAAACAAACCGTACGGTTTTCATTGACTAATGAGAGCGTTGTTTATCAAGTCAAGCCGCGTAATTGTGCAATTAGGAATTAATATCTCTACTTTCGACATTCACTTTGATGGGGACATAATGAATTTTTGATAGAAAGAACGAATAGCCATTGAATAGCGCTTATTGGTCTGTATCTGACGGTCGTAACAAGATAGGAGATGTGACGGACACAGTGACCGCAGAGAAACGATTAATATTTGACGACGGACTCGTTATACGTGGATGAATGGGCTTCCATGGCGATGCATAATGGATGAGGTAGACATAGCTCGGGTCTTCCCCTCTTGTCTTATGATGAGGTTAACGGTATGAATTATTAAATGGTTCCATCTGGAAGGCCTCCTCTTCAAGGGATCCTCCTTCATCCAGGTGCGTGTCAATTGGGGGACTCTTTGGGGAATCATTACTCCTGGAAACGATCGATAGTAGAATTTTGCCAGGCTACTTAGGGAAGACGGGAAGCATTATGGAAATTAGATCCAGTTCTTAGAGGGTCTCAGGGAAAAAAAATAAAGAAAAAAAAAAAAAGGATTTTTATTTGAAATTTGAAAACTCCTCCCCCACACACAAAATACACCCCAACACAAAAATAATACCCTTTGATGCAGCAAAAAGAAATCTGGTTTCTTCATATATAATCCATATAACAAAAACCGAAATATCTAGAATATTCCGTGCACATTTTTTCACAATAGCCAGTTACTGGGATGTCAGACTATTCGTATCCAAAAGCTTGCCGTACGGAAATAAGTATATCCGTATTCAAATGAGCTTCTAGTATTACAATATTACTTTCTTAGACCTAGAATTGAACCAAGACCCTATTTTAGGCCGCGATTACAAGTGGGCATACCCCCAAAGTCCTACAACAAATAAAAAAATTAATAAGGGCCATTTTGGCGCTCTAGTGTAAGATCTATTCAACTTATTTTGAAAATATATAAAAAAGAAAGTGTCTCTAAAGGAAGTGCTTTGCAATGAAAAATCCGGCGGCACATTAAACTCAGTTCCTAAAATTCGATCCCGTATTAAACAATTGAGCAAAAGTAAACAAACCCATATTTCTCATTGAATTAAAAAAATCATGTAATGATGGATTCATTAATTTGAACCATTCCAGTTTGTATTCCTTACAATTTACTTGTTCCTCTTGTGTTAATAAATAACGTGGTTGAAATTTATTTAATATTTCCTCTTATTTTTCCCGTTTTAATAAAAAATACTTTTTGTTTTGTTTTGTTTTGTTTTTCTCGTTGTAACTCTCTGAGAATGGCTGCTCTAAAGGAACTTACAGCCTGATATGACACAAAGGAAGTAGGAACCATTTTTAGATAATTAGTTGAACATTAAGTTTTATGAAGACGCATTATTCTTCTATTTATTTTTGAAAAACAATGTTTTGACACCTGGATAATGTAGAACATAGAATGAGATTACAAATATAAAAATCAAATCATATCTACACTACAATACTAAAATTTTCAATTTAAAATATGACATTTTTTTAATATGTTTCTGTGTTCTATTCTCACCATTCTAAGCAATGGACATCCACTCACCTTCTTACACAGACATATCACAAAGAAAAACTGTTTAATAAGAAAACATCAATTTCTGTTTATATTATGTCTTTTATTACAACCTTCATCAGATTTAGATCATTCTTTAGAAATCCATGTTTAGACTTAACTGTCTGCAATTTTAATTAGGGTTTTGAGTAATACTTGGTTTAACAACAAATTTATTAAGAACTGAAGAGAAATTTAATAAATATTTTATATTTGAATTCACATAACAATGTACAGAAATACTTCAAAATCAATATTTATAAATTAATGTTAAATTTTGGTTTGTATTGGTTAATTTTCAGGATACTTTCATAAAAACTTTGTGAATACATATCTTTAACATTACGATCAGCGAACATCTAAAATTTTAGGCAAATTTCAGTCTTGAAATGATTCAATTACTGTTTATTCAGTGTGTTTAATATCGAATTAAAATACAAGAATATTTTGGAAGAATTTAAAAGTCTATTTTACTTAAAATTTTCCCTTTATTATTATTTTGTTTAAAGTCGTCAAAACCACAAAAACGAAACATCTATGTTTACTATTAAATCATATCATCATCCAAGTACAAACAGTAGAAATTTCTCATTTTCTGACAAATATTAATTAAATCTGTATCACTTAAACTGTTTAGACCCGATTAATCTTCAAAAACACAGAGGGTGGTAAGTTAAGAGATTAGTTTACTTAACCCCACTGTCACATCATTGTTTAGGTTCCTATGCTTTTCTATGGGAATTTTTTTTAATCTTCAAGCGCTGATTTCGATAACGAACCTTATAGGAGAGAAAAAAAAATCAAATAGAAATTTTGTCCTTAAATATATACGTCGAGTTTCAAGAAGATTCATCCTGTGGTTCAAAAGAAATTGGGGAGACACACCCACAGAATGATTTGATGAGCCTCGCTTTCTTAGAAAAGAAAGCTAAAGGTAGGTAGTGTCCTTCAATAAAGAAATTCAATAACTTATATATTCATTATATCTATCTATCTATCTATACAGGTAGGTAGGTATTTCCCATATAAGCGTTTATGGCTCTTGAAGCACCGAAGATATTAGTTCCGAGTTTTCATTGACCATCGGGACTAGTTGAGACTGGGTGGTCAGTCCAATGCTCGCTCGGTTCCATTTCACAGAGGGCTGGATGAACCCTAGCGGATATAGATACATAAATGTAAATTTTTGTAGGGCTCGTCATTTCCTTTTTAGTAAGATATAACATATTTAGGATAGATAAATTTTAGAAAATATATTCTTTTGTTATCAAAGATATTAAAAAAGATGCAGCACTGATGTCAAAATCATCAAAAGTAATCAACAGAAAAATCATTTTTCGGGGAACTGATAAATTTAATAATTGACTGATTGCCACATCTTCCGATAACGTGAATATCTTCCATCTGTTCACGTTTCTAATAATCATTCCAAAAATTCCTGATATCTAATAAATAAAAAAAAATGATGCATCAGCTTTTATAATTAAAAAAAAAAAGAAAACAAATGATAATTCGTTGTCATTTGGAATAAACAAGACAGTTTCTCAACTTAAACAGCCGAACTCGAGAGAACCAGCAAATTTTATTATCAAAATTGTATCGAGTAACGAGAATTCTATAAAAACATAGATAATTTAAAAATTACCCAAAATGTAAAATTTACCTCTTTCTTTTCGTGCTATATTTTGTGTACAAATATAAGTAATCAATTTATAAAATTTGTGTTATAATATTATTATTATTAAACGGACCTGGGGAAAAAAAAGACGACTTCAAATGAATTTAATATATTTAAGGAACAATGATGATATTAGTTGGAGATATAATATTAGTTTAAAAATATTGAACAAATCATTTAAAAAAGTAAATATTCGGAATAAACAGTATTTCCAGTTACACCTTGAATTGTTATTAATACGAATTTGGTTACACCTGTTTCGTCTTGTTACGACTCATCAGCTAATAAAGACAAAATAGCTGTCCCAGATTCCTATTGATGACAGCTCATAAGGCGTGATTGGAAACACTGTATATTCTGAGTATTAGACTTTTTTTTTTTTTTTTTTTAATATTTCATTTATGCACATTAAGCTTACTTAATTCAACTATTTTTAAAACGCGGCTTTACAGCAACTATCACAGCATTTGCAGGAAAGCCTCCTAAATTTAATTGTATCTCAGAAGGAGAGGACATGGCTTGTATAAGACGGATTTTAATGTCCTTTTGTGAGATAAAGTACTCATGAAGTATTCAAAAATATATCGAGGTTTGGAGTCCAACAACCTACCGAGATATTTGATGTTTTTTGGAGTGTTTTCCTATGTTAGCTTAATAGCTTCCTGTCTCAATTGAATGAAGCAGTGCAGTGATGGCACAGTGGATAGAGTACTGGACTTCTGCGTCTAAAAGCCTAAAAGTAGCTCCTACAAAAAATGTTCTGTGAATACTAGTCGTATAAGATGAGCACATTTATACATGGTAGTTGCCTGTATGTATGTTAATTACTTGAGAATAACCGATTTAGTCTATGGTAATGTATTTAACTAGGAATACGATCAGAGATCACATACTGGGGACTGGGTATGCAGCGATTAGGATGGAGAGGGTCAATTTTCTGGGATTTTGGAGGAGTGGAAACCAAAAATCAACTTTAAACGATTGTCTATTTATAAGCAATGTACCAAATTTTAATAAAATCCGTCCAGTCATTTCAGCGTGAAATACAGACAAAAAGATAAGAAAAATCTTGAAGCTGAATAGTAAGACTTTGCATGCTCAGTCAACAATAATGAGATGTTTCTATCAAACCAATAAATAATTCTGAATTTATAAACATTTTTAAATAAATAAATAAAAATAAATCCCAAAGCCAACAATCACAATAACAACATTTGCACAAAGGAAAGAACTATTACAACATTACTGAGCTTGTCGCTCAGAACTATTACAAAATGAAAAATAAGAATCAGGAATTCCCCCTGCATCGTTTCGAAGAATCTGATATTTCATCGAGCGTCTCAAACATTAAAGGAACAATGACATTCTTAAAAATATTTTTTTTCTAAATATTTTGAAAATATTTAGAACATGCGTAAAACAAAAGCCAAACGGTGAATATATATATATATATATATATATATATATATATATATATTTCAATAATCAATATTATTATTCTAAAGACTACGAATTTCTGGAAAAGCCTTATCATATCTGTAAAAATTCATTGTATTTAATTGAATAATTCTCAAAAAAGAAATCGCTTAAAAATATTATATTTGAATAAATAATCTTAAGGTTTAGACGGAACAAGAAGCAGCCTTCTGAAAAGATATTCAGGATTTTTGTATGCCCAACGTATTGTTTGCTTCACTTTTAGTTTGCAGCTGAGCTTCATGACTTACATATCCTTCCGCCTAACTTTTAAATGTGCAGTAATTTCTGTCTACGATTGATGGAAAAAACAATAGTATTTCTTTTTTTTTCTGATAAAAATGGAAACTGACAAAAGTATAAATTAAAATATTTGTGGAAAACAACTTTGCCTTGATCTTTGATATTGGGATTATTTTTATCGAAAGTATTACAAAAGAAAGTGATTTCTTGAAAAGAAAAATGGAGATGACAATACAAACACCTATTTCAGTTACTGCTGCATCAAAACCAAATATAAAGAAATATTTTTTATTCTTCTAAAGACATCAAAGGAAGTCGTATACATTATAATACTAAAACCGTACCCTTTGATTTGAATTTAAATTTAGTAATCACTGTTTGCAAAATAATCTTTGTTGAATAATGTTACATTTTTATTTTTTTTATATTAAACTAGTAAATGAACCTAAAAATCATATTCTTGTTGAAATATTAACAAGGTAACATGGAAGAGAAATTCGATTACACTAGCTGATCAGTTATTCTTTAATATGAAATATCAGCTACTGATTACTGTTCAATATCAGCAGTCGGGACTGTTTAATGCTAAGGTTTCTGAATTTTATTTCCTCAACATTAAAAACAGACGTTGTTTACTTCTTCGGCCGTTTAATGACGGATGTATATGGCCTATCGATTAAGCAGATAAAACTGTGTATGAATGGAATCGGCCGGCAGACCGCATGGCTCTCGTCGTACACTCACACTGCACCAGCAGCCGGTACTTAATGGGGCAACTGCGACGAGACAGACTGCTTGGCGGCACCGCTACTAGCTAGGGAGGCAGAGTAGATGCACTTGGTGTAATGAAATGGCGATCGTTATCCGCCTCGAAGATCGTATTATCTCAACAGCCGTATAGGCCTAATCAAATGTAAGATAGCAATCGCAAGATAAAAAAAAAAAGAAGTAAGGTTATTTCTGTTTATTTCCATTATTTATCTTGCCTGGAATTATGAAGTGACCTCATTTAAAATCTAACGTTAAGATTCGATAAATGATTTCATATAAGTTTTTTTGTTTTGTTTTTTTTTGGGGGGGGGGGCTTATTAAATAATAGAATTCTCTTCCTTAAATTTAAGTGTTATAAATGTATGAGATTTCTAGATTCGAGTTTTTGGGAGTTAATAAGAGGAATATTTAAGAATCCTTAAAATAGAAATGAGTTTTAGATAAGAAAAATTATTACATTATATTGTTACTGATTTTTTTTATCTGTACACTGAAGCTCGGTTATAACGCGGTTGTTTATATCGCGAATTCGGATATAACGCGATTTGGTCTTTGATCCCTTCTATTTTGGAAAAGGTGTATAATTGTAAAATTGCAAAATTTACCGTTTTTTCGCCTAAAATCAATTCAAAGGTGTAAATTAATATGCTTGTTTCCTTATTATTTACAGTAATTGAGACTCTATACCCACCCTAATGTCACGAAAATGCGTCAAATACAATATATTTTTT
>JAFIDM010009631.1:197750322-197766152 GCA_023159025.1 Thereuonema tuberculata
AGAAATAAATGTTAAACACTACATTTATTTCGAGAAAAAAACAGCAAGTTTTCGAGGAGAAAATACAATTTTTTTTTTATTTTCTCCTCGAAAATTTGCTGGTTTTTTCTCGAAATAAATGTAGTGTTTAACATTTATTTCTGGTGTAGTGGATGATGCTTAATAGTATACTTTACAGAAAAGGTTTGAAGAAGAAATATGGGATGTTTATTTATAACCAAAATGAATATCGAGATCTATTTTTCTGCCAATGACAACCAGTAAAGAGGCCCATGTAATCTAATAGGCGTATGAATATCTAGTTTCGATCCACGTGACTCGTCGTTTGTACAAGATGCCAAGATGGCGGCGCCAAATGGATTTTGGCTAATATAACCCATCAAAGTGTTGAAAAGGTAATGATTTATGTATTTATAAATATAAAATTCTCTCACATAGCTCTGAATGATGTAGGTAATCGCGAAATGACCATTTTAAATCGATTTGGAATCGTATGGGTGATAATAGGGTGCGATATACAACATTTGACGTCGCGAAGTAATAAAAGTTCGGTTATATCGCGATCTTCGCGATCTTGGATCCGAAAGATCGCGTTATAACCGAGCTTCTGTGTATTTTGTTTAATTTTTAATTCCTTACTTAAATCTATCTTCACCCTATTTCATTTTTACTATCAACTAGGCCAACCCCTGTCTTCCCCTGATAAGTATGAGATAATCCAAGAAGAATCGATTCCAAGCGGATATGGCAAAAAGTGATATTTTATTCCTTTTTGAATTAAGGCGCGCTCCATTTTTGACGCCTTAATGTTAATGAACATTGAAATTTAAATTTTAATCTAGTAGGCTAACATTAATGAGTTATTTTCTTTTTTCTTTGGCTGTTCTCTCATTGCGCCACACACACATACACACAAAGGGAGTGATAAGAAACAGTAATTTGAATGTAGTCCCCGTGGCCTAATGGATAAGACGTCTTCGGATCAAAAAGTTGCAGGTTCGATTCCCGTCGCAAACGTTTCATTGTAGTAATTTTTTCACAGGAAATTAACAATTGTGCCAGACAGTCAGAGACATAAAAGATTTTAGTAATGTAGATTCTAATGTGAGTAATGTCAAAGATTTATTAACCAGTGGTTAGCATCGTCAAAATTACCACTATTTATTATTAAACTTTTTCAAAACATATTGAGATATCAACAGATATTTTTTAAACAAAATTCATTAGAAAGATATAGTTACACGTATTAATGTTTTGGACTTTTTGGACCAACGTTCGTCTAGTTTCGAATGATTTTTAAAAATAAACGAAATTTATGTTTATCTTTTTAATGAATTCTTTTATTTAATTAAGAATTTGTCTCTCTTTTTATCTTAAAATATTCAATATCATATTAAACGATACACAGTTGATATTATCAAAAAAAAAAAAAAAAAAAATCTTCATACAATTTCTTATTACAACATGGTAATAAAAATAATTACCATTGACCATTAACATAATTAGACCTTAAAAAAAAAAAAAAAAAAAAGTCTCTGCTTAAAAGAAATATATCCAACTTATCACTGATGAGCTTTCCATTCCAGCCCATGAGTTACTGGTGGGTCTTCATGATATTTAAATGTCAAATCTACCGCGACATAAGAATGAGAGAATGTAAAATTATTAAAGGAGAAGGGCAAAAAACAGGATGTTTCGTTGCACTTGTGCATATTAGCCAATTTACACATTCACGTAATTTTGTTACACGGTCAATGGGAAGCTTTAATACAGTTCTGGAATATCCCAAAATAAATAATATTGTTGTTTTAAAGTAAACTTAAACAGCTTTTCATAGGTTTAGACCCAGAAGCAAACTTAATTGCTAGTCTGATCTGCAAAATATTTTATGTTTGAAAGAAATTATCTAGAATCATGATTTATATGAATAGCCTCCACAAAATTAGCCTGTTCACCAAAAATTACACATCTGCAGTAATTGTATTCTGAAATTAAAAATATTTCTGTTGTTAAAACATCTTGAATGGTGATAAACAAGATAGAAAAAACGTTAATTTACACAAGACTTTCTTTTTTTTTTTTTAACAAAATACATCTAACATGAAGAGACCTTTTTTTTTTTTCAATTCCATATACTGAAATATCTATAACCAGTGGCACAAAAGAGTTGCTACAAAATTGTTAATGTTATGCTATTGCAGATTAAAAAAAATATTTTGAAATTTTCTTTTTCAATATATTTATTATATAATATTTGAAACATTCTTGGTAACACTTCATGAATAATGCTGAACTGTTGGTTAAATTTCCTAGTTACACTCCATCAATTAGATTTAAATGGAGAAGGAGAGAAAAACATGTTTAATGCTTTAGGACATCTACTTGTACTGTTTTAGAATAGTTAAAATGTTTATTTTTGAGAATGGCCTGCTTTTTCAGATCCACTGTATGTAAACCAAAGTTTAAATACCCCTGCTAATTACTATCACACTTCCAAAGTATTAATTAAGGGACTGCATGCCCTGGATGGATTGTATGAAACTTACAATTTGTTTATTCTCAGTTTTGTTATTGTTGTTTTCTGTCACTGACTTATCACTCGCCTCTTATTTTATTTTTTTTTTAATCAAGAAAATATCCGTATGTTCCATTTTGTGAATTCAAACTTAGAATTCAAAAGAAATGGCTGCTCTTTAATTGAAGGGTCAATGCACATCTGTTGTAAAAAATATATCTTGGGCATGCAAAATGATTCTTTTTCATAAAAAACATTACGCCATTAGTAAAAATAACAGTTAGGTGACTGAAATGTGTTGGGCAGTTACGCTTTCAACCAGAGACATACTTAAGATCCTTCAAGATTAGGTTGACTTTTTATTGACAATACTATCGATATGACAAGTAAAAAAAAAAAAAAAAAAAAAAAAAAATTAAGGATAATAAATAAATTGCAATAATCTTCATGAAATCTCCACTTTGTTTAGCTGATGCATTACATCTTTTAAAACTGTAACTCTATTATTAGGCTATCATTTTCTCTCTGTTTTATGTTTTGTTGTCAAAGAAATTCTGATTTTGATTAAAAGAACAATAACACATCTAGAAGAATTTCAAAATATTAAAAAAAAAAAAGGAAATAATAGGGAAATAAATCTGATGTGAGTAGAAAATTCTATTTATGATATTAAAATAAATTGTAAGACAATTTATTTTGTGGAAAGCAAGTCATAGCTTTCAGCAACATATTTATAGTTTTATAACAAAATTACAAAATATTACATTAACAAAATTCAATATTTAAATTAATTACAGTACAGTTATATCAAACCTGTTAATACTTAAGACAGAACAATCACCAGTAAACTACAGAACTGCTTTATAAAAAAGATTTTGGTTTTTATTTCTTTTTTAAATTTCATTTAATAATATTCTTTGTTCCCAAACTTGAGACTGGCCAAAATTTATGAACCAAAAAAACAGTCCATATCAAGAAACAAGAATATATGTCACTGCATGATTGTAGGAGCTTATGATGTATTGTGATGAGTCATCTAAACAACAGTGGGTTGGTAGCCCAGTGATTTAGGCACTGGATTGCAGACTGGAGGAACCAGAGTTCAATTCCAGTGGTGGTCGGGGATTTTTCCAAGGTTATTTCTCCTCCAGATGGACCCAAGTTCACCCAGCCCTCTCTCAAATGGGTATCAGGTTTCTTACTCGGGGGTTAAAAGAGGGCGGGCTTTGGGCTGACCATCCAATCTCGTTGATCTCGTTGAATAGTCCCATTGATCAAGAATCGCTGGGAGCCTAAACCTCTCATGCACTTAAGAGCCTACATGGCTTTTTGCAGTACAGTTTAATTTTAACTTCTAAAAGCACTACTCAGTAAATGAAAAAACAAAACAAAAAAGAGGCCTAATCATTGATGTACATCTGGCAAGGGCCATGATTAACAAAACAAAAGAAATAACCGACTTCTCAATATTAACCATCTGAAAAGTTTCTAACAATCGGAAGATAACTAGATCTTCCATATTCAAATGAGACAGATATGTCTGAAAGCCATCCTTGAAGAGCATGATTTTCGTGTTCTGAAGAGATGTGAATGGAGGAACAGCTTTACC
Source organism: Thereuonema tuberculata (assembly GCA_023159025.1). NCBI lineage: Eukaryota > Metazoa > Arthropoda > Chilopoda > Scutigeromorpha > Scutigeridae > Thereuonema > Thereuonema tuberculata. The sequence continues at coordinate 197,754,447 of JAFIDM010009631.1, forward strand.
TGTGTGCTACAACTTACATCTGATTTTAACAAAGATTGGAGTCCAACCTTTGTCTGGACTAAGCACAGAGAATTTGAAAAAAAAAAAAGGGGGGGGGACTTTACAAGTTATTTGTCCTTTTGTCCTTTGTCTCAGCAAAGAACAGAATCCAGTATTAACAAAAATTCACAAATTTTCTCACCAATATCTGTATATTGATTGACTCTTTTCTATTGCGCATTTGTTTTGCTTTCTTAATTCATGTGACTGCCATATGACTACCAAGAGCTAAGTTACATTTATAAATTTTGATGATAGTCTATATTCCTAGATAAGTGAGTCTCCTCAAATAAGTCAGTCTGTGTATATGTGTCCCCCCCCCCCCCCAATTCAATAACTTTTGAACCATTCAATAAATCTTCTTCAAACTTTATATTTAAGAACATGAGACGATCTAACTTTAATATTTGTGATTTTCTTCTGTCCTTGTCGAAAAATCAGCATGAGAAAGTGATAAAAATTCCCATAGAAATAATTATCAAAACAATGGATTTCCATCTTTAAAAGACATTAGTCCAGTTTTTAGCCTTCTTAAAAGTCTGCGGGAGCTTTCATATGATTGAAATTAATTGGATTAGGCAATTTAAGTAAATAATGCAGATTTATTTAATTTTTTTCATGTAAAGAAAAAAAAAAATCTCTACTGTTTATATTCAGCAGATATAATCATAAAAGAAAAAAGAGAAAGACTTTTCATTTCTATTATTTTTCACGACTTTAAAAATAAAAAAATAAATAAATAAACCGCAAGATTTTAAGGAAGGTAGCTTTCAATTACACTTGTAATCTTTATGATTTCATTAACTCATCACCTTTGATATTAGGACCAGCTGTATTACTATGCAAGTCTTAAATTTACTGAATAGTTGTGTCATAGTATGAGGATTTTTGTTCTGTATCACAAGAAGCAAAATTTATAAGATATTTAACTATGGTAGGATGAGTTTGGCAATGAGTATGGCTGTTTTGAAAAAATGGTTGCAAAAATATTAAATATTAATAATGAATAAAAATGGCATAGCAACTTTATTATTATTATTTATTTATTTTCATTTTGAACTATGTTTATGCTTATGTTGTGAGTGTGGTGGGAGGGAAGCTGAGCACTGCGACCATTGGTCTACTGTGCTATCCCACCGAAATTAGCACAGACAGAGAGAAAGACTGACAAGTGAGAAAGAATGGTGGAAGAAGAGCAGGAGAAATGGGAGAACACTGAGAAAACCTGCCCACTCAGGGATCGTCCACCATCATGAAACCCACTTGATAACTAAACCCGGTACTCAGAGATGAGAGGCCAATGTCTTACCGGCAACGCCAACTGTGAAGCCCCTTCATTTTGAACTCAGCTTATGAATAATTATACTATAGTTAGAGAGAGCACAATATGTTTCCACATCTTGACTGAACAGATTGGCATGTTTATGTGTGTTTGTTCATCAGTACCTGAATTTGAAAAAAAAAAAATGAACAACAAACAGAATTCCATAAAGATGTTTGAATTAACATGAAATTTTTCCTATCTACAGACATTCCTTCAAGCATAAAAGATGAAAATAAATAAAAATAAAAATGTAGACATTTGCCATCTGAAATCAATGAAAATATAAAATACTCCTTCACTTGATTAAATGTTCCCTTTTTCATTAATTTTATCCTATTTGTCATTGCTATAAAGTATAAAGAAAGTATTAGTTGCACACACAAAAAATGCAATTGATTTCCTTCATAATCACTTAATCACAATAGTCACTGCTTACTATGAACTTGAGTGTAATTATCAGGATCAAAGAGACATACCACAGTACAAATTATCAAGTCTTACTGATGATGAAAATACAACATTGAAAAGAAGAAATATTCAATAATCAGTTCTTGAAAATCCTTAAGGGTAAAAGCTCAAGAAACATTTAGAGTAATTTTATGCAAATAATAGATTAAATAAACATTAAATAACAGGTCTTTTCAGTCAAATCACAGTCCAAAGTAGTAATAGATGACCACAGCTCCCCAAATTCTGTCTTTCAGCTAATGGTCTTTTCAAGTTTACTAAAATCTGATTTCAAAGCTAAAACTACTTTAAGTAACTTTTATTACAAACTTTAAAAATTTTCTGATTTATTGTAATGTGACATTAACTTCATAACTTAATGAAATTAAGAAATCTGCTTTTCTTTTGCTGAAGCTTATTACATTAATATAATCTTTTATGAAATCTTTTTCCCTGAACTTGAAATCTCTTGGTTCTGTTCATAATTTATTATTATTATTTATTTCTCAGACATACTGGTTTCTCAGTATTTATTTTAGTGCAAATTTTTATTCCACAGAAGACGTATGCGTATTCTTTTTTTTTTTTTTTTTCTAATCATACTTCTTCCCTCAAAAAAATTAATAAGAATCTTTTTAGTCTACCTATATTTAATCTATATTTATGGAGGGTTGAACCACTTTTATAAGAACGTTTTCAAAAGCGCATTGTTATGCCCACTTGAATTGAACCGGAAATCCTGTTATTTGTTTTGTTGCTGAGCGAGTGCAGTCAGTGTTAACATATGTAGTTTATTGTTATGTGTTCTAATGGCTCCACAAGTACCGATTTGGTGGGAAGGGTACGATGTAGCCCTTTCCAATGCGAAATATTCTTATTCCAGAATAATAGAAATGTGTAAGCAACGAAATTTTAAAAACTTTCAAGTCTGTTATTAGTCGAATTATTGCTGAGTCACATTTGAAGGCTGTTAGCTAAGAGAGGAAGAAACCCGAGGGCTGCAAACCACATCCACAAAGCTCTGCCACTCCAGCTGTCGTCTGTAAGGTTAAACAAAACATTATGAAAGAAAATCCCAGCACCCATAGAAGTCTTGCACAACGAACGGGAGTTTCCAAACAATCATATCAAGCATAATTCATAAGGACCTGCATCTAAAGAAGCACTATAAAGCAAATGTTCATAGGCTGTTGGCTCAACACATCGTCGAACATAGGACAAACAGCCAAAAGTTGTATGAAGAGCATTTGTTGGGCGAAAAATGGAAATATGTTGTGACATTGGACGAAGGATGGGTTTCTCTCAATGACTGTAACAAACCATGTGCAATTTTTTATCGTCATCATGATGCTAAAGGTTGTTCAGAATGGTTCTGCCAATATAAGGATCATGATCGTGACTGGTTATAGCTAGCAGGGGAAGTTGCCTCTGCGAAAAATTGATGGAAAGGCAGAGGTTAATGCTACGTATAATCAGGAAAACATCTTACAACCATTATATCTCAGCGACATTCCTGCACTGTACAGTACTACGTCGTCTGAAGTATGGATCCATCAGGACAAAGCGTCGAGTCATACTGCCCAAACAACAATGTTCTACATGTCACGAATGGCCAACAAAACAGGAATTTGATCTATTCCATTCAGCTCGATCTTAGTAAAATCACGTGACGCTTCCCCATGGGGACTGCGGCTTTGGTCTGTTGAAACGGGCATTAGGAAACTGACAACCTCGAACTATGACTGGTTTACAGAAAGCCTGTCAGGAGGAGTGGAACAAGATTCCCCTTGCCACACTGCAGTGCAGCCTCCTCCAATGGAAACTACGATGTAGAGCCATTCATTCAATGCAGACAAATAGAGCACAACAGATGATGGAATCGCAACTTTTCTTAATACTTCTCATATCAGAAAATTCGTTCTGATAAAAGTGGTCCAACCCTCCGTATAGCCTGCTGGTAATCCAAACTTACTTTTCATTGAACTTAAAAATCATTCAAATATAACAGTTGTTGCTGTTTTTTAATATGTGGGGAGATTCATCACTTGACTCAAATTCCAATCAGTTGGGAATAAATGAACCCACAGACAAGAGATGCTAGAAGATATATTCTAATATAACAGATCTGGTGTCAGATCTGAAAATATTAGAAAGTCTTTATCTCAGAACCATCTAATACTGTATCATTAAAACAATTTTCTCATTAAATGCATTGATAGACCTACAATATCAATAGTATTGATAGGCCTTCAATAGTACATATATTAGGGTTATAGTTATAATGTAGAATTTAAATAAAAACATTAACACTTTTTAAGATTTCTATTTACTGTGATACAAACCAATTTTGCTGCATCGAGTAATTACTTGCTACACATAGTATACATAACACTGAAATATCCTGGATTTTCTTTCTCTCTTTTTTTTTTTTTTTGACATCTACTATATGTTTCATGAATTTGAATAAACTAATAAACCAACTTTTTCAAAAGATAATACATATTCAGGGATGGAAAGCAACATTTATAAATTATGCCATTTCCTGTAATAGTTACTTTTGATGATAAAGTTTGGTGATGCAGTTATGGTTGTAGATAGGTAACTACAACTGAGTTACTTTTATCAGAAATTGAGAATTAAAATGAGTTACTTTTTGCATTACTTTACTTTTCAAAGCATCTCATAACAGGCTACTAATATTTGAGATGGTTTGAAATGGATGTTTCTGTAGCATTGCAAGTTACATCAAACGTTTGGATCCTAAAGAAATTGCATCACGGCTATATCGAAATTTTTTTTTTAATTGGTTGGACAAAAAAACCATTGCTCATTGCTTTTCAAAAATAACTTTACTGTCCCTGTAGATATTTAATATATTTTATGCAGTAACTGCTATCTGGAAATTAACTATATACAGTAAAACCTCGTTAAGTCGTCACCCGGATAAGTCGTCACTCTGTTTAAGTCGTCGTTTTCCTTTGGTCTCGACAAAGCCTCATAGACAATAATGTAAAATAACCCTCTTTTACTCGTCACCAAATTTAATTCTACTCCGGATAACTCGTCACCATCAAAACTGGCAAAAAGCATCTTTATTCTCAATTTTGCCTGCTAACTTTTCAGCCCCGCCTCTTCACTCTAAGAAAGCCTAGCCTTTAAGAGGAATTTTCACGTGGGAAATTCACTTGGGAAATTACACACTTCTCGCCGCGATTCTTTGTCAAGCCGCTACTGAGTGTTTTTTTCTTGTTTTTCTTGGCCGCTACTGACTTGTGAGTGTGATTTCATTTCATAGCGAGTAAGCTCCGCTATAAGGGCTATTTTTTAATCTTGCAATTTCGTGGTTTGATTACATTTGTAACATGTCAGGGAAACGAAAACTTACCTCGTTATCTTTTAAAGAAAAAAAAGACTTAATTGCACTTTTTGAAAAATCAAGTGTTTCGAAAACAGCTTTTGCCAAAGAACATCATACTCCCAGGACTACATTAAACGATATTCTTTCATTGAAACAAGTAATTGAAGAAGCTGACTGCAAAGACAAAAGAAAGAGAATGAGGAAATCGAAGTTTGACGAGATCGAGGAGGTTTTAGTTCGATGGCTAAAATATGCCAGATCGCAAAATGTGCCGATTTCAGCCATGATTCTCAAAGAAAAAGCCATGGAAATTGCTAAGGAGTTGAACATGGAAGATTTCGACAGCAGCAATGGTTGGCTGGAACGTTTCAAAGACAGACATTGCCTTTCTTTTAAAACAATTTGCGGAGAAGCAGCAGCTGTTGATGTTGATGCCATAGAAGACTGGAAGAACAATGTTCTCAAGGACATTTTATCTAGGTTTGATGCATCAAATATTTTTAATCTGGATGAAACAGGCTTATTTTACCGTCTTTTGCCTGATAAAACTATCACTTAAGGGTGAAAAGTGCACTTCTGGAAAAGCAAGCAAACAACGCCTGACACTTCTGCTTGGAGTTAATATGAGTAGAAATGAGAATCTTAAACCATTTGTGATAGGCAAAAGCAAAAAGCCGCGCTGCTTTAAAAACGTTAGATCCCTGCCAGTTCACCGGCGGATCCAGGGGGGGGGGCAACAGGTCTTTTGCCCCCCCCGTGGGCTCAGCCGCCTTTTTAAAAATGCAGAAAGGAATAAAGAGAGAAGAACTGAGAGAAGGAAAGGAGAAGCAAACGAAACATTAAGCACGGGGACAAGCCTGTTTTGTTAATTAATTTCGCATCTTTTTCACTTCCAAATCTTTAGTTTTTTTTTTATAAATATAAAAATATTAACGAACAATTCAAACTCAGACAATATAATAATTACAATTTTTTAAGAAATTTTAATTTTTTTTAAGAAAATATGTCAAAGATTAAGATTTAAGGAAACTGGTAATGTTTAATTTTGTAGTGATAGTAAAAAATACTTTCGAATCATCTTTGAATAAAAGCTCTTAAATGGAAATCACGTGATTTTCGCTGAACCAACAAGGCTAAGATATAATCTATAACATAAATTGGAATATTCAGTACACTTCCTTCTAACCAGCAGGTGTTTTTTTTTTTTCATTCTCTGCTTTAACCGTAATTTCACTTAACTGGACGCTCTTAACTTTCATTCTGGTCGCAGTTTGCATCGAACCAAATGCCAGTAAATAGTCCAGTCAGGATTTTTACCAGGAAAGTTTTGGGGTAGTTTTGATTTTTCCGTTCTATATGTTTTTTGGGGTGATGATTCTGAATCTGAGGTTTGAAAACAAAATTTCGTGATGCAACATTAAAAAAAAAATGCAAAAAAAATTTTAAAAAATCTTAGTTATTTGACGGTTTTTTTCCTTAGAACTCGAAAACTATCAACTTTTCGTAAATAACCAAATTTTATATAACATTTCGTCATGATAAATTTTATTTACTTCTGAAGTTTAAATTGACATTAGACAAAAATAAATTTATAAATAAAGAAAATATCTGTGTATCAATAAAATATGAAATTTATTATTAAATTTTAGAAAAAAAATATAACTCAAATAATTTCAGGAAAAATAAAGCTTTTAAAAACAAAAATGACAATCCTCGATTTATATTTTTTTGAAGAGACCTTCTTTTCAGTCTTTCTTTATTAATAACTGTTTTTCCTGATATACTGATATAAAATTTCGGACCTGATTAAATGACTTTAACATTAAGTAATTTTTGAAAAAATGACCTGTACCTTTACATATATGATCTTAATAAGGTATGTGCAGAGAACTGGGAGGAATTCACTAATTGAGTGGACAACGTGGGTTTTTGCGGAGAGAGACAAACTACGCCAATTTTCAACTAGCACTTGAGCCCGAACAGTTAGTCGGAGAAAAAAAAACCTAAATAGTGAAATTTGTAGTAATTTTTTTGAACTTTCTTTATGAATAAGAAGGTTATTTACGAAAAGTTGATAGTTTTCGAGTTCTAAGGAAAAAACCGCCAAATAGCGAGATTTTTAACCTTTTTTTGCATTTTTTTTAATGTTGCGTCACGAAATTTTGTTAGCAAATCTCAGATTCGGAGTCAGCACCCCAAAAAACATACAGAATGGAAAAATCAAAATTACCCCAAAACTTTCCCTCTAGGGGCTATTTGCAGTACAATTTGACTGGAGTATAAGTGAAATTCCATTTAAAGTAGAGAATGAAAAAAATTATTTAACTCACGGAAATTCAACTTTTTACTAAGTTTAAAAAAAGGTATTTATTAAATGTCAATTTATTGCAAAAATTAACATTAGGCGGAATGTTGAACTATTTTAATGGACTTGTCACACTACTTCTGCTACTTGCGGCAGGCATAGAATCCAATCCAGGGCCCAGCAACAGCTCGAGTTCGAAGGTAAGTCCCCTTTATTGAGTATAAGTGTTATGAGCCGTAGTTTAAGGCAGTCGTTAAGAAAAAACAACAACAAAGAGCAGGATTATCATATCAAATATTTATTACTATAAATTTATCTAAGCGTTGATTTTTATTTGTGTTCCCCTTCAGCCCCACCAGCATCAGTCAAAGCGGTTGAAGACGATCGATAATTTCTTCAAACGCCAACCTGAGGCTGCACCTACAACAAGTCAGGGGCCAGCGCCCACCATACCGAAGACATCCGTTGCAGTCGTGGAGGGCTCCGACGTTGCCACTGCACCATCTCTCATGCATGCTCCAGTCACCGGTGCCATCGCAATGTCCACTGACTCTGACTCCTCCACAACCTCCACTTGTAATACAAAGGAAGGAAGCGTAAGTTGCATCGTCCCTTCTTTACCGGATAGCTCCAATCTGTCGTGTCCATACCTACTACGAATCCAGCGAATGTAATGGTAATGAATGACATAGGTAATTTCATAGGTCAAAATGTTTCTGATTTTCAAAAGCGAGAGCTACTACTAAATCCATGGAAGCCGCCTGCTCATTACGATTTTCCATTCTCTACTTACAACTACAAAGGAAAGGAATATAAACGTTATCTAAGTCACAAACACCTTGACCATTATAAAAATTGGCTAGTTTTGTCTCACTCTTCAAGGGGTCTGTACTGTAAGTATTGTCCTTGGTTCAATGTTGGAAGTGTAGGTGGCAAGGATAAGAATGTCCCTTTGAAAAAACTTGTCACTGAGCCCTTGATAACGTTTAAAGACCTTTTAGGAAGCATAAAAAACAGTTTCTTAGCTAATCATGAGAATAGCCAGTACCACAAGACTGCTGTGGAAAAAGGAAAAAATTTTCTAGATATCTACAACAAGCCTGAAGTCGATGTCATCAATCAGGTGAACCAACAACGACTTGGTCAGATACGAGAAAATAGAGAACGGCTTGTTCCCATTGTAAGAGCGACGCTCTTTCTTGGAAGGCAGGGTATGGCGTTTAGGGGGCACCGTGATGGAAGTCTCTTCTCTGAAAATCAAGATGATTCTGCATCTGCAACAGGAAATGACGGTAATTTCAGAGAGATACTTAGGCTAATGGTTGCGTCTGGAGACAAACAGCTTGAAGAACATCTGAAAAATTCTTCCTCTACTGCATCCTACATTAGCAAGACGATCCAAAATGAACTAATAGAATGTATTGGCGAAGAAATTACAGAAAAGATACTGACAAGAGTCCGAGAAGCTATCTTCTACTCTGTTTTATTTGATGAGACGACGGATTTGTCTCACAAGTCTCAACTTAGTGTAGTTATCAGATATATATATAAAAATGCTGTCTATGAAGAGTTCGTTTCCTTTCTTGATGCATTTGCTGATCATGAAAGTGCTAAAGAAAAAGAAGATAGCACTTACGAATCAAATGAAGATGCTGGGGACAAAACTCAGAGGTCTACGAAGGATAAAGAAGAGCTGAAAACGACGGGGAAAGCCCTAGGACAAATTGTCCTTTGACTTTTAAGGAAACGTCTTCCCCTAGACAAGTGCATTGGAATTGGCACTGATGGTTGTTCCTTAATGACTTCGGAAGTTTGCGGTGCTGTCAAAGAGGTTCAGAAAGAAGCAAAAAATGCTCTTCGGACACCTTGTTATAGCCATAGGCTGAACCTCGCCCTATCTCAGTCCAACAAAATCCCTGGGGTACGAAATGCCGTTGGTACTATGAAGGAGTGCGTCACGTTTTTCGACGCTTCCGCCAAGCGTTGTCGGAACCTTCATAAGTACCTTGGGCGAAATCTATCAGGGTTATGTGAGACGAGGTGGGTGGAGCGGCATGACGGGGTTTTGCAGTTCTCGGTAGATTTACCCAAAATATTGGAACCTTTGGAGTCGATAGCGACTTGGGATGACTTATCCACTTCCAGTAAGGCATCCCAGCTGCGGGCCGCCATGACGGATAGTTTATTTTTAGTGTCAGTAATGTGTTTAAGTGACATACTGGCACTAATACTGCCGTTGAGCAAGCTGCTCCAAAAAGTTGATTTGCATTTGGAAGCAGCAGCAGAAACAATATCAAATTTGATATCAATTCTTTCCATACGCCGTGAAAAGGCTGAGGAATATTTTTTTAAAAATTTGGGCGAAAATTGAAGATTTGGCTGATAAAGTCAATGCCCACCAGATTCCACCTAGGAGATGTGGTCGTCAAATTAACAGGGCCAACTATGCTGCAGAGCCACCGGAAACTTACTTTCGGCAAGCTGTATTCATCCCTCTGCTTGACCACATTTTAATGGACATTAAGGAGAGATTTCCATCTGATGTTCTTAACTGTTTTCAGCTTTCGATACTTTTGCCATCGAACGTAATAAAAATTTCAAATTCAGTCCTGGAAAAAAAAGCAGAGTTTTTAGCCAGGAAGTTCAGTGATATTTTGCCTCATGAACTGGTATTATCACAAAAGTTGCTTCAGGGTGAACTTACCATGTGGAGGGAGAAGTGGCTTGGGGAGAGTGTCATCACATATCCCAAATCTTCAACTGATATTCTGAAAAACTGCGATAATGATATATATCCAACAATTCATACATTGCTAAATGCTTTAATAACTCTACCAATCAGTAATGCTTCAGCTGAACGTTCTTTTTCAGCCTTGCGGCGACTGAAGTCGTGGCTACGAGCCACAATGTCAGAAAATAGACTGACAGGTCTGGCCCTGATGTATGTTCACCGGGGTGAAGATGTAACTATTGATGATATTATAACTCGATTTTCAAAGTCTGGCAACCGCCGTGTAAATTTTTGTTTGTAAATTTTTTGTGTAGTTTTTTTTTATTATTATTTCCTTAAATTGATTACAATTTCAGTCTGGTTAGGAACCGTTAGTTCCTATAAACAGATGCTGTTTTATTACAGTGATAATAATTGAATAATTTGTTATTATATAAACATTTTTGTATTTCTTTGTAAAACAATTCTTTGTATAAACATTTTGTATTTCATTTTTGCCAATTGGTGTTGACTTTGTTTTAGACTTTGCCTTTTTTTTGTCGTATTAACTTTTGTTGATAGATATTATGGACTTTCATATGCTTTTGAGTTCTATGATTGTAAATGATTGTAAATCTGAAAAACCACTAAACTATAAACTACTTATGACTATACAGATGAGATAAGCATAAAAAATATATAAACATTCAAAAAATAGATACATACAATACATTCACATTCGTGCAGACGTTTTGCTGTCAAACACAGACCTTTATACATGTAAATCAATTAATTATTAATAATTATTTTACTACAACTAAAAAAAGAAACAAATAAGAAAATATATTTTGTATTAAGATGGCTATTTGAGACAAACAGGGAACGAGCAAATGAACAAACATACAAATACTTAAATGATAAAATAAATTTCATTATGCTTCTTCTATATTTTTTTCTTTTTATTTTTTTTAAATTTTCGTAGATTCTACAATCCGATTTCTTATGTCTCTTTTGACTGCGGAAATTCTGTCTTTGTTTGATAGCGTTTTTAGATCAAACTCATTATTAATTTTATTCTTCTTCAATCTTATCTATATTATTTATAATAAACTTATCGTAATTGCTGAATTAAACATCTTCCATTTTCACAATTTTTCATAATTTAAATGTACGTCAGAGTTCATAATAAAGATATTTGGAAAAGAAGACGCATATGTCCCTAACTTCAATTTTTGAAATTTTATGCTATTTTTCTACGTTATCTCAGAAATAATTTTTTGAAAGAAGTTCAAAGTAATTCTTACTAAAATGGATACCACCCTCTTACAGGCATAAAACAATGATTACATCAAAAAAAAAAAAATTAATGAAAAGGAATAGAATTTTAAAAAATGGTTAAAACTTAAAAAAAGGAACTAAAATATTTTTTCTCTTACTTTTTAAGTTTAAAATATGTTCTTTACGTCTCTAAGAAATATAATATGAAATTTTGCCAAAAAGGTACTATGCCCCCCCCCCCCCCC
>JAFIDM010009631.1:197775787-197801704 GCA_023159025.1 Thereuonema tuberculata
TGAATCTCACTTTCTCGAAATTTATCAGCTCGATAAATTTCTCCAAACTAATAATTTAATATTTCGGCAAAACTCCGAACGGCGGTCCCAAATTATTATGGGGGTCCCAAATTATGATAACCTCCGAACGCGGTCCCAACGTTGTTGTTAATGAAACATTTGTCTTGTTATTAATGAAACATTGTGTCAAGTGTAATGACATCGTTATTGTTGTTATTAATGAAACATTGTGTATTGCAGCTTAAAAACCACTTTAAACGCGCCATGGCTGGTAGACCGCAAGCACCAAGAGTAATAACGCTTTAGTCATAAGTCGCACATATTCGGACAATACATATTTTTTTTGTAAATATGTTGAGCGAAAACTGTATGATTTAATGTGTAATAACTCTGGCTATGTGTTATCCTTCACAGTCATACTGTTATCAAGTCATTAAAAAGGTTTATATAATTTGGGACCGCCGTTCGGAGTTTTGCCAAGGTTTCACTTAATTTTAATACTTGAAATATTTCATATTGTTTGACTGCATATTTACTAAATATTTTCAGATGTATCTGATTTTTTTAAAAATTCAGAATTATGTTCTTTTCTCGAATTATTGAGTTCTGTTTATTTTATTGGGTAATTTATTATAGAAACTTGTTGATTCTCTTACCGTCGTCGGCGGAAGTGCCTTCGTTACTATCATTTGTTTACATGATGCAACGCTTGTAATCCCGGGTTAATTTTTAAATTAAAAATATAAATTCAAAATAATGTTTCTGCTGATAAATTTTAACCAAAAAAAAAAAGTCAAATTTTTACCCATGTCGACCTTTCTTTTCTCTTGATTTTGTATCATAAGTTATTAATTTAACCAACACTAGAACCCGTCTTCTGATCTGCGGAACTTACATTCCAATGACATCATACAAATTGCACTAACAGAGATTGACGCAGAACGCAAGAGAGACTGACGTCATCAAATATTGTACTCATTGATCGCTACGAATCATCGCATTCTTGTTTACAAATAAAAGGACTTCGCATTTGTTTACCGAAGATTCGCTTATTCATTAAAAAATGAAGGAATACCAATTTCTCTTTATAAGCATTTCAGAATTGACAATATTTAATAATTTTAATGATTATCTATCTACATTTGAGTCATTTCATAATTTGTTTTATTAAAGAAAAACGAAACTGATGCTTTGATAGTGATCTTTATTTACTATTTTTTGAAACAATTCGGATTAATAAGAATCGATTTTCTTTTATACAGCTTTAGAAATTATTTCTTCCGTACAGTTGAAACTTACGATGCTAAGCATGATAGCTTTAGGTGCGACTGGGTTCCAAGAACCAAAGGAATTTTATGAGTCACTCAATCATTACTTTGAATCATAAGTAAATTATCTTGTCAAGATTCCGAAAAAAAAAAAAAAAATGATGAAAATGAATGAAAAAAATAAAAGAGTTCATGATATAATGGAAAGGTGTCGTAAAATAATATGCTCAAAGTTCGAGACTGATTGGTAATTATTTTTTTTCTTCAAAGGGTTCTGTTACAATAAACGAATTTATTGTAATAGGACTTAAAAGAAAAAAAGTGGGTATAATGTGATCCCTCCAAACGGGATAATTTACATTTTGAAGAAAAAAAAAATAACCTACTTTATATTAGAATAGAATTTTATTTAGTAGCCGATTAGAAGAAAGTATATGGTTATTAAAATTAAATTCTACAAAACACAATAATTAAATTGGTACTACCAGAAACACTGAGCTATGATTATTGTAGAATAGAATCCTATTATGAATGTTTCCAAATACCGTCTCGTATAAATATGTTTCAATCTGAATTTGTTAAAATGCTCTTTTGCCACCAAACAGTCGAGTGCCGAGGGATGTGGATTGATTAGGGTTATGTACCCTCCACCAACCACCTCGTTGATATTTATTTATTTTGTTTTTTCCTTGGCTGAATGATGACTGTTCAGATGCCCCCCCCCCCTTCCGTCCCCATTCAAAAATTCCTGGGTATGTTATTGCGAACCAGGATAGTTGTGTGGCTTTCAGTAAAGTCAAGCTGTTTCTTTCTTTCACACTAAAAGCTCTTCACCAGACCACAGAAAACTTTAAAACAAAAATTAACAATAGTCAGTTTGGAAAAGTTCCTTGTAGAATAGAAAAATGAATGTCTTCAGTAATTTTAAACAAAGCTCTATCATGAAAATGGAAATTCACTGAAACTTCCTGTCAAATGATTTTACGAGGTTTAAGACAAATTTAACTTTTTTTTTTGAATGCATCTTTCTTCGAGGAATCGTAGCTTAGAAATTTTGAGTCAGATGCTGAGGAGAGATAACCTGAAAAGTTAATTTGAAGAAGCATTAAATTCCTTGATTACAAAATAATTAGTTTCCATTCATTGTTATAAAGAATCGTTCTTGTCTTCAATTAATATGGATATCAAAATAAATTTCATCGGGAATTCTGCTTCTACTTAAAGATATCGTTTCGAATAAATACAGAATCTCTGGATAGGAATGTCTCTATTAATACATTCCTGCTCTAAGAAAACAAAACTAAAAGCATTCGTACAAGGTTTTTTTTATCAATTTAGAAACTTACATAATCAGAAAACTGGAACATAAATATTTTAATTATAGATTTAATTTACTTAAATAAAAAAAAAAAAAAAAGGATTCCTTTGAAATCTTAATTTGTTTAAGCGTGGAATTTTTTGGTCAAGTGACGTCGCATTTCGATCAATTTTACAACTATTTCATTTGTAATGAAAAAGAAATGAAAACAAACCAAATCGCTTCACTGCAATAATCGTAGAATTTCAGTCATGAAAACATTAAACACTTGTCTTTCTTCACTTTATTTAATCAATGATTAAATTTGCGTGAATTTTTTTAGTGATTACACGAGAACAGTTTTGTGATACTTTTTTCCTCTTTAAATTAATTACCATTAATTTAGAATACAAATATAAATATTCCCTAAACTGTAATATTTCACCTACTTTTTTGTATCGAAACCATATTTAACAACAAATTATTAACTGTTACATTGATAAATGACGATTATTCAAATTCTTGTCGAGGCTAGGTTCTAATAATGGCCGGGGGGGGGGGGTCAAAATTTTTACTTTTTTTTTTAAACACTGAATAAAATTATTTTATAATTGTATATTTTTCTTTTAAATCTTTATATCTTGGTCGTTTACGACCCAGAACCACCATTTCTTGCTTACGCCACTATAAGCCAACTAACACAAAGATGCCAGTAGAATTAATTATTGACAAAAACTTCCACATAATAAAAGCTTAAATTCAATGCAAGATGCTTCAGATAAATATTAATTTACAATAATTGCTTCATATTTTTTGTAATTGCAAATAAAAAAATGTTTTTAATTATTTATTTAAATGATTTATTATAATAATTACAGATGTTTATTTTGAAATGCAATTTACATACTATTTGACTTATAATTAAATATTCTTTTTCGAAAAATAAATAAATAAAATAAGAATTTTCTTACTTGAAATTTAGGTTGCGAATCTAACTACATTCTTTATTGGAACTAAAGAATCTTTTACTAATAGAGAAAACATATTATATTTTTGCGTTATAATATTCTGCAAAAGTTAAATTATTATCTATTGTGTTGATTTTTTTTTCAAAATATTTTTTCTTTTACAGTGTTATAGGAATGAAAACAAACTTACAGTCTATCATTCTGTCACTCTGTGGAATTACATTCTAACTCGAGTGATGTCAGCAGCGGTCGACGAGCCATGGTCATCAGAAGCATCTCGTTGACTGACTGAGTTTTGCCACAAAGGTATTCCGTTATTGATTAGTGAAGAATGTGGTGTGATCATAAATGGGTTGTACCATTTTACTTCAGGTTGATGTGTGTCTCTCGATATCGGTTGCAGTTGCAAGTTTTACTGTTTTGTTCTTCAATAAACTAGCTTTGTTTTCAGGGACATAATATTGTTATTCTTTCTTTCTACTGTGTGAGGATATTCCAATTCTTTCATTTGTGCAAATTTATTAAAAAAAAGAAAGAAAGAAAGTGATAAGTATCCAGTAAAACTGCTTATTTTACCAATTGAATGAGAAACCTAATCTCACTTGCTGCGCAAGTTTCCCTTTAGAATTCCTGTTGTTGTTATATCGAATGGTAACATCACACTTTTCAAAAGCCATCACTTTTCATATAATTGTATATTAACTTACTTTTCGACGGTTAATGTTATTTATAATTTATAAATTTATAAATAGTAGCCTTTGTTATTGTGATTTCAGTACAATAATTATAAGAATTGAGTGGGCTTACTAAGTAACAATGCGAATTCAAAAGGATGATCATCTCTCATCCTTTTCTTACTGCCAGCAAAATACGGAGGGTTGATTCTTTTACAACCTGACAAATTCATGTCCGTAGCTTCACGAAAATCCCTTCGTCACCACCTGTTACGCTCAGTGTGGCCACCAGGATTCCGGTCTATGACCCTAACTTCAATGCAGGAGTGAATGCTGTACAATACACTGGGGTATTTTGTCCCACTTCTCTCTTCATACTTTCCTTAGTCCATGTTGTCTATGGAACTATGTTGTTGTACATCTGCTGTAGCACATCTGTTTCCTAGTCCACGTTTTAATAGTCCAAAGCCACAAAAATCCATCGGGCTGGCATCAGAGGACTTTACTGGAATATCACTGAAGAGGATTGCACGTATTCCTGTTCTGGCTTCCATTTCTTGAAAGAATCTCAGGCACAATTTGGTCGTATGGTTGGAGGTCTTATCCTGATGAATGGCGACTTTTGTGATGTCAGGACTATACAGAGCAGATAACTCGAGTATAAATTGGTGTCAGAACATATTGTTGATAATACTGGGCATTCACTTTGGCGTTATTGGTAATTCTATGGATAGCCAATTTGCCGCGGCGACAGTATCCCGCAACTACCATGAAACCTTTGGGAAAACTTTCTTGCACTGGGGCACAAAATTACATTCCTTTTATATTCGATGGGACGTTATGAAATTACCCTGACCTTTCCACAGTCGGCAAGATGGATCCAAGCTTCACCCAGTGACCACAAATCTGTACTTATTGCCCGCCAGGTGTCTTCGTAGAGCTTCCTGCAATTGATCCGTCTTTCAGTGCACGCACCCGGACCTTATGAAACTTTTTCAGACTGAAACGGTTCTCCAGGGTTTCACAGACAGTGGACTGAGCGATGTTGACTTTTCTGGCAATCGCACATTGGATGGAAGGGTTCTCCGTTTGTGCCAAAGGTCGCAGCTTGGCCAGAACAGGAGGAACCGTCTTCAGAAATTTTCATTTCCTGGTCATCTTGATCGGGCAATTTCGTTCAGGAACTCCGTTCGATCTGTTCCTATGAATTACTGCTAACAGTGTATCCAAGCTGTCTGAAATTCCTTGCTCTTTACATTGTTTTAGTATCACTGAATACGAGAACTTCTAATGGAAAAGTGCGACAATGTAACCTTCCCCAAAAAGATTTATTTTTGGAGCCATATCAGATTGACTATTATTACTAGCATAAAATGATACATTTGATATATAGGCACGTGACTTGGACGCTACAGCATGTCTCATTTTGAATAGGGGAGCACGCCATCAAATCGAATTTGTCACGTTGCAAAGGAATCAATCCTCCGTAATATGTTCACTCTCGCCTCTTGAAGCCCGAGTTCAGGTACCAAGGTTGTGGAAAATTTTTTTTTTAAATGGAGAATTTTAAATTTGTCAAAGTTGCAAAGTTTTTAAGAGGGGGGGGGGGAATTAGAATAAGATTTACAGTAAAATATACGGATTTACTGCGTTATCAAGCAGTTCAAGTTTAGGCTTTTTCAATGTTTTGCGATTCTTAAGAGCGTTTTCACCATCTATCGTCACTGTATATGCAAGTAAACAACACAATGGCGCGACGGGTGGTGAGTCACCGACGAGTCGGGGACAAGTTCGGTCGGCTCGAGCACGGTCGGATCAACCGGAGTGGCGGACCAGCCGAGGGCGGACGAGAGGGGTTCTACTGTAAAACGAAAATAAAGTAAGAATACTGTAATTAATTAGTACGGAACGCACCGAAGTGCGAGCTTCGGAATCGAAGCATCCGTGTTCCAGGAAGCGCTAGTGTTCCCAAGATGGCGAATCCCTAGCAGACTCCCGAGAATTTCTAGGGAAAGATACTGAGGTGTTTTCCCGTTTGCCTTCCTCAGGACGCCATTACGGAATGATGTCAGACCGAAGAGAAAGCGAAGAGGCGAACAAACACAGGAAGGGAAAGTTGAAACATTCATGCTCTCGACCGGGTTTTGTACCCGGGTACCGGCAGACCGCCGCCTTATAGACCGCACTACCACGCCGAGAAGGCAAGAATACTGTTGTGTAGACAATAACCTGGTACCCAGATCCCAGGCCAATCATTTACCCCTAAATGAGTTTTCCTGAAGTCGAGACTTAGCTAAATCGCTTTCTCGCACCCGAAAACGGTAGATTCACCCCATTTCATCAAAATCCTTAGTTTTAAATTTGCAAGAATTGTTCGCTGTATAGTATTTGATTAGATTTGTTTTGATGATAAAGGAAAAAATATATTAAATAGAAGTGTTTGTAATCGTTAAACTAAATGCATATAATTTATTTATTGATATTTGAGAAATAAAGATAAAATTGGACTAAGAAGTTATAACATAGGGTTCTGTGGACAGAAATTACGGACGATTCCGGAGATTGATGGCTCCCTCTATAAACGCAATTTGGGCATCCACCTATTTAACCACCTGAGACTGTACAATTTCCTCCCATCCCTGCATGTTTAAGGATACATTGCTCATCACGGCATCTTTTCAGATAATTTAAAGAAAAAATCCTGATCTGTAAGTTTGCATTATTCTAGATATTCCACTATACCATAATCTGCTGTTACAAAGCTCAAATGATGTTTCAGACAATGTACTGATAATTCATATTTGATACTCCACATACTTTCACTACATATTACACCATTAACATCTTTATCTTTCTCAGATGCCTCTTTTCTTTAATTACATATCATTTGCATGAATCACTTCTTTGCTATATGCCAATTGCTTTTTGATATGAATGAATGTTTTTGACACAAAGATCAGAAAAATACTATTTCAAATTTAGCGAGGAAGCATGAATGAAGTTGACTTCCTGCTACGCAAAGTTTTTCTCTAAAGGATAAATATTTTTTTTTTTATCCATTTTTGATTGAAGCGCATTTGGCAGAAATGCTCAAATTCAACACTAGACAGAAAACTACCCACATTATTTAGTAGCAATCAAGATGCCAACATCATTTGGTATAGATAGCGAGTCAAGAGGGTTTCATTTTTTTTTTTTTTTTTTGAAAGCATTTAAATATTGCATGCAATAATGACAACTATGCTCAATCTCATTCCACACATGTAGCTACAGAATATTTAGATGAGAGCACTCATAAGATATGTCAAAGAGTAAAGCCAGAATAGATTTTTTTCTTGAGGAAAAATATGGCTTCCAGATGGTCCCAATGTCGATTAACTTTGAAATGGTCTGTGTTCAATGTATTGAATCAGGTTGCCTGTGAATCCAACAAAAACAGAATTTTTTTGAAGATTAAATTTCTAATTCTGCATTGCTTGATTTGAATTTAGCTATACTGTAATTGATGAAACCCTATAGTAGTCAACCTAGTCAATCTCGAAAAACCGTTTAAGTAATACCAGATTTAGTGAAACGTGCTGAAAACAAACTGTAGTTAAGTCTTTATATTTAAAAATTATTAAAAAAAAAATCTTTTCGACCCTACAACTGACAATATAAAGCTGTTCAAATTTAGTGATTAAAGCAATACAGGATACTCTCACAGCCAAAAAAATTAACACACCCAGACGCAGCAGTCAAAATGGAATAACACTTGGCATAGGCAATGAGAATGATGCAAATGACTGATTACAGAATGGGCTGTTTATTCAGGCAAAACACTACAGGTCAGCAGCCCCTTTAGTATTGTGTCAAAGCACCCTTCGTGTGATACATGCGACAATATGGCCATACCAAATGGCCATCTAATGCTATCTTCCCATAGCTGCTGCAACTGCCATTCCAGAGACACACATCCATTAAAAGCGACCGTCCCAGCTGGTTCTTGCAGAGTGACAAGTTTGGTGGGTCAAAGAAGGGTGTCGATAGCACAGAGGAGGAGTATGTGGGCATTATCTTGTTGAAAAATGGACCACTAGCTACTCCATGAAGGGAAGCGCACAAAGCCATAGAATTTCCTGAACATACTCAATATTCCCCTGATCACCACCAATTCTTAGTAAGAATTAGCTCTTCCAAAAAAATTCCCAAATTTGCAGAAACAGTCGACCTTGTCCACATTTTTCCAGATAGGAAGAAATAAATACCCCATTCCTACGGTGTTTGGGCCTGTGAAGTCAGTTTGCCAATCCGACCTTCTGTTCGGGAGTTTTGTTAGCGGGAGAGAAGGACACAGACAGACATACAGGGCAAACATGGTAGTACCCAAATGGGTTGCTTAAAAAAAAAAAAAAAGAAGCTGCTAATGATGGGGTGCTAATAGCAGACAGTGTAAAGGGCATTGAGAATGCAAATCTCAATTTACAAGTCGCAACTGCGCCAGTCCACACTAGTTTCTAGTGACGCAGATATATGGCTCTGGATGGTGGACAGGAACAAACTTGGATCAGTTCATGCCTGTCGGATTATTACACAATCCTCTTCTGGTAGCCCGTCTAGGTCTACCATTGCCTTCCCTGCGCATGTGTTCCCTCACTTCTCCACTGCTCCCAAACAGCATCGCACAGTAGTCAGAATGGTCCAGGTGGAGGTAAATTCAAGGGAACTAGCCTGTCTCTTGCAGTCCAATGATAAGACCTCTCTCAAACTGTCAGTTGTTCAAACCTGCATAGAATAAATCAATGAGGCATGATGATTACTTGAGACCTGTACTCCAAAAACCACACCGATTATGATGGCTGTTCACATGACTACAACCCAAGTAGCGGTTCTCAGGAGCAATTGCAGCCTAACTGCAATCAGTGCACAATTACCTGTACACTACCATAATAAATATATAAATATATATATATATACTTCCAAAAGTTAAGCACGGAGAGGAAAAAGTTAATTTCCGTAAGAGATCTGAATTAAAGCTGAAATTTGCTGCAAAGGTAGAAGGAAGTACGCAAATTATATAGGTTACAGCCAATCACGGTTTCGCGTCGAGAAATATGCAAAACAGGCAGTCGATTAATAAGTCTGCATTGTGAAGGGTTACAGGAGTTGCATGTAAGTGCTGATGAAAGGTGTTTAGAACGTTCGTACGATTTGTTTTCAAGCTAGACGTGTTTCTATGGCTTCCAGAAGACGAATGGAAGATTCTGAGCGCTGGCGAGCTGTCGGACGCATTGAAGCAGGACAGTCTCTAACAGATGTTGCTCGTTTCTTCGGCGTTCATCATTCAGTTATTTCACAATTATGGAAACAATTCCAAACCAGTTGTCCGAAGACATGTAGCCGGTCGTCCAAGGGTTACGACCCCCACGGAAGATCGATATATTGATGTTGTAGCCAAGCGGAATCAAAGATCGACCTCCACACGTGACATCTATGGTTGTAGCGGCCATTGGTAAGACGATATCTGCCATTACTGTTCGTCGAAGGATACACATGATGGTCTGTACGCCCGGGTACCCCGAGTTTGTGTTCCTTTATCCGTCCAATCCAGAGGGGCACGATTACAGTGGTACCAGCATGTGAATTAGACTGTCTGATTGGGATAACATTATGTTCACAGATGAGTCCAGATTTGCTCTACAACCCGATGACAAGCGTGTAAGGGTCTGGAGGGAACAAGCTACACGCAATCGGCCCCAGAACATCACGCATTCCGCGGTGGAAGCATCATGGTCTGGGCAGGGATTTCATTGGGATATCGCAGCGATCTGCACATCTATAGGCGAGGTTCTGTGACGGCTGTACGGTATCGAGATCAAGTCCTAACACCATTGTGAAACTGTACGCTGCAACAATTGGTCCTTCTTTAGTTTTAATGGAAGATAATGGGCGTCTCCATAGAGCTGCCATCGTTGACGACTTTCTGGAGTGTGAGGGGATTGCGCGTATAGAATGGCCAGCTTACTCGCCAGACCTTACTCCAATTGAAAATCTTTGGGATGCCCTCGGCCGTGCTATACATCGAAGTTTCCCACCTCCAGCCACTGAGCTTTAGAAACTGCCCTACAGGAGGAATGGCGATTACTGGACTATGCGGTGGTTGATCATATCGTAACAAGCATGATCACACGCTGTAAACTTTGTGGGCAGGTGAGGGTTGCTCACATACCCTATTATTGTCCTCCAAATGAGAGTTGGCCGCCCTGTTGAGATCTGCGCATGTAGCATCGATTAGTCTGGTCAGGCACTTCCGTCTGATCTTCTGACAAGAATCTGCCCTTCTGCTAATCGCTGGTTACTTATCAAAAGGGAATTTTATTTATAAATCATTAAAATATTAATTATTAGCGATTAGTATCGAAATAATGCTAAATGTTAGAGAGAAGTTTTATTTTGCGTTATCAACATGTCAGCGGAGAAAAATAGCCTGGAAGGACTCTTCGTCGTCAAGCAAGAGAAATACTTGCCTCTATGAAGGGATACTTTCAAAACCTAAAATCTGAAAGACATAATTTATAAATGAAATTCTCCAAATAAACAAGTATTTTTCTAAATTACAACTTCTCCGATAATTAAACGTTAGCCTATTATTAGTTAACTATACTTTCTCAGTGAGAACAGACGCCGCGCGTCTATTGATTAAGGAAAACATAATTAATTGATCAGCTACCGGAAGAGCTGCGCAGTTCAAACTTCCGCCGGCCAACTCTCATTGGGAGGACAATAATGTCGGTTTTTATTGTTTTTGAATTTAAACATTGTTAATGACGCAAATCTGACGTCATCTTATATAATTTATGAAAATTCAATATTTTGTTTATCTCTATGTAATTCTTTGTTTTGTTTCATAAATAAACAGAGCTACTTACTTGCAGCATTTCATGTCAATCAAAGCAGTATTTGTCCTTTTTCGCATTTTACCGCTCCGTGCTTAACTTTTGGGAGTGAGTGTATATAGATTTTAGTTGTTCCCGGATAATTAGTTGTGGTGTTAAATATTTCTTTTTTTGTAATGACTGTACCAGTTTAAATATTTTGTTTGGATAGCTTTTGTGATATATCTTCCTATCAACAGTTTAATTGCAAACTTATCAGAATTTGATTGGTACCAAATAATTTCCTTATATATAACAGAGCGGGATACAGAGGTTTCTTTCTGGAAGAGAAGGGGAGGGGATTAAGATGAGCAACTCAAACTGGCCGGGTGTTCTATTTCATTGGAGAGGCTAGTGAATGCAGAAACCTGTATTGCAGGAAAGGGGACATCAAGCTTTGATCTTCAAGTTGCAGTTTTTAAAGCTTGTGATGAAGCCATTATGTGCAACATTTATAACTTTTTAACGAATTACTGTAAATTTACATGGGATCAATAATGTTATAGGCATTAAAATTCTTCACAATTTCAATAGAATTTAAATTTCTTTTCTATTGAACTCATTTATATGGAAATAAATGCCACTTTTCTTTTTACCAGTACTTACTAAAATTTAGTTAACAAATTAAGTGTATTAACATGTCCTGTATTCAGTTACAGAGACCAGATGAAACAGCTCAAGTTATTCCATTAACCAGTTTAACTCACTTTTGGCTAAATTGGTAACAAAATTGTTAAGTAATTTTCACTTACTGTTTCAGCTCTCAGAATTAAACTAAGATTATTATACCAAAACTTATTTAATGGTTCTTGGCCTATAACCTGTAAGTCCTTACCTATATGTCTGGTACGAATTAAAATCAACAAGGATTCTCTAATCTATAATCTTAGAAATTGAAATTAGGCTAACAGTTCTAAATTGAACTGGTTAGGATAAATACAGCCACTTCCTGTCAATGTATTGGCAGTTTTTGGCCTAAACTACAGTATGAAAAGCAATGGGAATCTTCTAATAATCTTAAAACACCACTTAACTTGTAATCTACTGACCATAAGAAGAAATTTAACTTAAGGTTCCGATAAAGTGGTCTTTTGGAAATTGGAGTCTTCGAAAACTTATAATATCTTGAATACTATTGTAATTAAAAATCTAAAACTTTCTACAATAGAAGAGAAAACATTGAAGTTTCAATTACTAAAATTCTTTTTAAATTATAATTGATAGTTTTAATAATAATAGCAACCAAACTTACGATAAAAAAATGTTTTAATGTTAACTTTTCGGAAGATCTACCGGTAATTTTTTATATTAAAACCTTAAATATAATTCAGAATATAATTTTGTTTTAACTGTAAAAGTTATTTTCTTATTTTATCAATACTTTTTTTTTAAAAAAAATAAAATGATTTCAAACTTTATGAACTTCGAATTTGAGAATTTTTTTCAGCTTTCCTATTAATTTTGATTGAAAACTGACTCACCCAACATGAAGTAATAGCATTTATGAATCTTGTAACAATTTTTATTTCCCAAAAAAACGTATATTTTTTGAATAAAATATGGATAAAATTTCTCCTATTTTCGGCCATAGAAAAACATTTCCAAAATCCACCGTCAGTTGTTGTGGCGATCGAGATCAGAATTTGTCAACTTGCTGGAAGGGGTAATTTTCGGATTAAGATAATCTTACCCCAAGAGTTAATCTGCAAAAACTAAACTTTTGCAAGTCTTTTCCACTGAAATGGAAAGTGCAAGCAGATATCTCTCCAAAAAAAAAAAAAACTGGAAAGCGTTTCCCCTCCAAAATAAAGAAAAAATGCAAAAGGAATAAATTTGTTGTACAAACTGTCATTATTCCTTTTTGTTGTACATATTTTTATCATTATTAAATTAGTGTTTATTTTGAATTCACGGTAATTGTAAAAAAAAAAAGAAAGTTAAGAAATGAGATCTCACTTTAGCTAATTTGCAACAAATCGTTTAGATTTGTATTATTTTTTTAATAATAAAATATAAAACTGTAAATTAACTTCACAGTAAATTGCGTTTACTAATCAAACATAACCGTCACTAACCAGTAGATTCAATGCAACATAAGATAAAAGAAGATGTTTATGTTCTGTTTCTTAACATGTCAAATTGCATTGTGTTTTCAAAAGGTTTTATTAATTTTTTTTTTAACTAAACCAATTGTCAGAATAGTTCATTATAGTAACGACAAACTAGTTCACTTCTGCATCTGTACATTATCTGACCGCTATTTCAGAGAATGACTTGATAAAAAAAAAATGCTCCAAATGTATTGTTTAATAGTGTTTCTATGTCTTCTTCTTAATTTCAGCTTTTGAAACAGTGGAGTTAGTTTCACTATAGAAACTTCAGACATAACTTCGTATGATATTATAGATCAGCTTATCCTTATCAGTTCAAGACGTTGCATAATAGTAACCTCTCAAACATATTCTAAGTTTTTTTTTTTTTTTTTTTTCCCATTGTATTCGTGTGGTGGTATTTACAATTGGGACCTAACACACTTAAAAAAAGCACATATTTAAAAAAAAAATCTTCATTAAATGTTGCGGTGACTAAGTTCGGACCTCTTCGTCAGATGACAAATGGAGCAAACTTGAAACAAACCTGTTTTCTAAACTACACTTTTTTATTATTAACATCGCAATTACTTAAGTTCTTATTGCAGTGCGTTCGTAAAAGAAATATGTGTGTTTTCTGTGTCGCTAGAATTTGTTTTAATCTCGTTTGAAGTCTTTCATCCTACGGAATACTGATATATTTAAAAGTTCTTTCTCTTCTTTGTTCGTTGCCTTGCTCTCTTCCGCTGATATTTTTTCCTTTTTTCACCTCCTTTCTATTCTTAACATAGTCCTTTCTACGAGCCCTAAAGGATAATCATTTTGAGTAAAAATGTTTTTTATCCTATGAATTTCTTTAGTCAAAAGCTTTTTATCAGAGCTCACCTTTATCACCCTAGTGACTGCCATGTTTGTAGCACTTTACCAGTATAGGAAGTTGGAGCAGATGATTTAAAGAGCAGGCGACATATGCCTTCACACCTTTTCTATATTCTTTTTGGAATTCACCCACATTTTTGCGGTGTATTCCTTCTATTTTCCTGGTTATCTCATCTGGACCTCAATTTGTGTAGCAATTTTATATACAGTATATCAAGTTTCTCCTTCCCTAGATTAAACGTAAGCCCTCTCATCAATAAATTCTTATGTACCTCCGAAAATATCATTGAGCTTTCATTAATGAATCGGGGTGCTACGTTTTTATTAATGATCCTTTCATTGCTGTTTTTCCATTTTTTACAACTTAATCTTGATAATTTTACATAATGTCTCTTCGATATGCTGTATGTCTTTACTCTCTTCGCTTTTGATGCTCTGTTCTTCCCTTTTTATGGTTTGGATTAGCCGTTGCTGCCTTATTTTGGATTGGTGTATCCGTTCCTCTAAGATAAACCGTTCCACTTTATCAAATAGTTGAATGAGTCTTGTATTTTTTTGTGCCTGTTTGAATTTTGCACCCCGCTGGGGTGAGGTCATGTTTTAGACAAAAATAATTAAAAACCCTCGCTACCTTAGCTGCTGCCAGTCTAATATGTAATTTTAAAAAATCTCTTATCTGTTTCCTTTGCTCTTTAGGTAAACTCGAAAAAACTTCGCAATGGTTCTTTTTACCGTCCTTAAATTTTCCGTTATATTCATATGGCGATTAATATTTACAATTGGGACCTAACGCATATTTAAAAAAAAAAATCTTCATTACATGTCCAAGTTCGGATCCCTTCGTCAGATGACAAATGGAGCAAACTAGAAACAAATCTCAGTTTTCTAAACTACACTCATTTCCTATCAATGTGATATTCTAAGTTTAGTTTTAACAGGTTGTCCACGCAACTCATATCCCATATTATATTGCACTAATTTATTTATACTGTATAAACATATCTAATTCGATGTACACTGATTCAGATATAAGGTGCAACGATAGATCGATTGTATGATTTTTAGGGTTCTACAGAGCTTAGCTCATATCAGGAGAAGCCTTATATCCCCACTCTGTCTGTCCGTCCATCGCGAGAAATTCATATCTCAGGAACGACATATGCTAAAGACATGATCTATACGTGGTTAAAAAGGTGTTGCCAAGATTAGCTCATAGCCGTTGAGAACTGTTTCTAACTTGTGATTGTCAAGTTATAGGTCTCCTCTAGAATCTGATCTTAATTTATAAGTTTTGTTAAAATCTGTAATAAAATATTAAAATTTTGTGAATAAGGTATAATTCACACTATCGCATAAATATCTAATATGATTCCCATTCAGAGAACTCTATTTTCAGATCTATTCTCAATCAACTTCCAGTTTGCAGACATTTTACTTTCAGATTTTTTTAATTTTCTTTTCCACAAACTGTAAAAAGGAAACAAGAATAGTTTTTAAAATATATCAGTTACAAACTGAAAGAACTCAAAAGTAATTGATTTAGTTCAATTAGGTTTAGTTTAATTCTTTGTAAGGTACGAAGAGGAAGTTAATTTCTCTGCCTCCAAATGTCTGAAAAAGTTGCTAATACACCAAATTTATTTTGTAATAAAGATTTGTGGTAGTATTAAAATGTTATTTCATCTTGTGATTTCACATAATGCTAATTTAATTTCAAATATATAGGAATTTAAATTATCAAAAAATTAATAAAAGATTGATTTAAAAACTTTGTCGTAAATTTGCAGGTTTTTTTTTTGGTTTGTGTGTAAATTATTACTATATTAATTACTCTAATTATTATTCAGAATTTTCGTTTACGTACTATTGAAATTTCAGTCTGGGATTTAACTGAAAAAGAAAAAGATCACCGACTTTAATCAACAACATTTTCAAAAAATCTAATTCTTTATAAAGAAATTTTTTGCAATTTTTTTTTTTTTTTTTTTTTGTCTTTGCTGTATTCTAGTAGATGCCCTGTTGAAATAAGCTGGTAATTAATTAATTTTAAACCTTAAAAATTATAGTATTCCAAGAAACGAGGAAAACAAAAATTTTCGTGAAACTGGCAATTATGTAATTATTAAAGTATTTAAAAAACATTAATCTTATAAGTTAATAATAATTATGAAACATACTAAAATAAATGAGTATGTTTCTTCTTTTATTTTGGTATTTATTGTGTTGTCTTGAGATCTAAGGCACTTCACCAAAAAGGAAGAACTGATGCGCGAGGGGTGAGCAGAGTTGTTAAAAGATTACAATAGGATTATTGCTGTAATCTATTTAAGGGAGGATACTCTTAAAAAACGAGGGGAGGGATAGAAAGGTGTGACGTCATTGCTTGTAGCGCCATCTAGTGTCAGCGATATCAATTACATAATTGCTTTATGGGAACCATATGACAAGACGCAAGTATTACTTGAATATTAAAATTTTTTTTTTTTTTTTACCCTTTTGTCCAATGCATGGGAAAGGGAGTTTTTAACATTAGGCCAAGCCTACAAAGCAGTTGAATAATTAAATAATTCTTTAATTACTGAAGAATCAGGATGGAACAAAGTGGGCAAGGCCTAATCTTACTTTTTAACTTCATTTAACAGAAACTTCAGTGTCATCTTTTAACTATACTTTATTTGCATGTCAAAAAAAGAAAATTACAACTTTTTAACGAATTACATTAAATTTACATGGGGTCAATAACGTCAGTTACAGGTTTTAAACTCTCTACAATTTCAATAGAAAAAAAAAATTAAATTCTATTGAACTCATTAAATATTTTAAAGAGTAAGTTGGCATAATCAGAAAAATATTTGCTATGAAAAATATGTTAGAACATCATTTCTCAATCATTTTAATAATGACAATTTCTGTAAAATATTTTTTTCTAAAATCTATTTGAAAAAATATCAGTTTATGTTTCGAATTGCCTCTATAACCAGTGGGTACAAGGTATCAACGACTTTTTGGGCATTCTCCATTCTGATCAATCAAAGAACATCGCTTCCATCATGAACATAAGTTGCTTAAACACCTTGTTTGGATTTCCTGATAATAGTTGACCACAAAATTACAACAAAAAAAAGAAACCACTTCAATGAGTTTCGGAACTATTTAAAATTGTGAGATGTTATAATGACTGCATTCTTCTGATTTTAAAATTATAAGTAGCCAAATGGTTTTTATTCATATCATATCAAGCATAATTTGAAATTGAGACTGAGAAAATGCATGAGATATTTTGACGATTACCATCATAGCAGCGATCAGAATGGAGAATGCCCAAAAAAGTCGTTGATACCAAACCTCAGTTTAATTTTTATTTCAGATTTGGACATTTTTAAATAGGTCTTTATCTTTCAACAATCAATTACAAGTTTTATAACCATTTGTTTACAACCTTTATAATTTTTAATAATTTGTCTTAACAACAGAACAAGGTTTGGACAGCAACAGGATTCTGTAGCGACAGCTGGACTTTTTTAATAGAAATTGAATCACTTATTTTTACGTTATGTAAAAACACAGCACAACTATTGCAGCTACAATAAAGTATACATGAGAAAATGTTTTAAAATATGATGGAAATTAGTCAGCTAAGTTGTCTTTTCCTATTACTTGAGTATGTTTAAATGTCTTTAATAGAAAACAAAATAAAAATTTGAAAAATTCAGTCCATTTTTAACTATTCATCTCAACCATTTCATCTTAGATCACGTAAGATTTTTATTCCAAATTTCACGGATTTCAGGATTTAAATGAAGATACATTAATTAAAAAATGGAATGCTGACATACCTAATCCAAGTATTCAGAATCCTTCAAAATCCAATTAAATTTTTGTAACCCAATCAAGTTTTAAATATCTTGTCATTAAATAAATAAAATGAAAATAAATTACAACTTAACTGGGCAAATTTTCCATTGCTACCTTAAACATTGATTTGATAATGAGCAAAGAACAGTTTACATTTGTTGTTTTTTTAGAACTAAACATTTTTTACACAAATTGTTTTTTAAAATCAAACTATTACACCAATAAGGAATCATATTTTTTACTATCTCATTCACACCCTTTTAATTTTTTATTAAAAGTTATAAATGTTACTAATAAAGTATCAAAAGTTAGATGGAGTTTAAAGTGACCATAAAATAATAAAACTGCAATTTTCAATAAATATTTCAGTACTTTATTGTAATATTGCAACAACAACAATCCATTTGATTTAAACAATCATTTCAAACCTATTCTTCAGTAAGTTCACAGCCTTCAAGTTGATTCATGCTTTCTGAGAAGGCTCAGGAGGGAAAATAAAATATTATCTTTTCCTTTTTTTTAAATATTTTTCACATATATTCATCTTTTTTCAATTGCTTCTTAACATTTAGGATGCAAATTTTTTAATTTTGTGTGTCAGTGTTTCTCAAGTGATCTTGAGGGATCCTCCAAATGGCTGAAAAATCCAAAATTAATATCCATAAATTTCAATTGTAATTGCAAACTAATAACTTCTGTAGTTGGCAATGAAAATAACAGAATTTAATTTAAAAACTAATAAGCTAAGATAAATAAGAGGAGCTTCTTTGATTTCCATTTACTTTAAAAGTTTTAATGAACCCCGACTTTACCAAAGATTTGAAAAACACTGCTTAAAATTATGTTTTTTCCCTGCACTATTAAGACTTAAAACTTCTCCTTTATCAACAGTACTTTGGCAGTCCTATTAGTTATCAGTTTCATAGCTGCCAAGAAGGAAAAAAAATGAAATTAACTTTATTATTTCAATAATCGAATACTAAAATTTGGAAATGAAAGCATAGCAAATTTTAAATGTTGGGTTCAGCCAAAAGTTAGTTCCGATTTTTTTTCTCTCCTTCATACAGTTGCATCACTGAATGAACTTTGGAGTTCAACCAAATACATCAAATTTAATCAGTTCAGAAAGTAGCTCAGATACACAAAATCTGGATGATCTTTTTTTCATACAGAAAAGCTTTAATTTTTGATTAAGCTATTTTTATTCTGGCATGGACAAAATATTAAATCAATTATGTTAATCTTTTAACATTTAATATGATCTTAATGAAAGACCTTTGAAAGACTGGCCACATTCACTGAAGCAAGAGCTGAAGACACTTCAGGATTGATGGAATGACAAATGTAGACACATTTCAGAAGCAGATTGTCTTGGCAGAATCCCTTCAAATTTACCAAGCTATGAAGATTTCTTGAATTGGAGAGATGGTAAATGACATGAGACCATCAAATCCTGGAGACTATTTTTGTTGTGTCAATAAACTTGATTTTCAAGAAAAAGAAAATAGGGGGTTCCAAGATTTTTCCCAGGATTTTTGTTTTAAATGGGAGAAAAAAAAAAGATTATGGATATGAGAAATTATAAAAATTAACCTGGAAAATTAAAGAAATCTTTATACAAGCAAATTTGTATCTACTTATTCTTTCTAGCTCTGATGGATCCCATGCAGAGGAGCTTCAGGAAAATTTTGCTTTTATCAAAATTTCTCACAACCTATTTCCAAAAAATATGAATGTTTTTAAGCCACTCTTTCCATTTAAAAAAAAAAAAAAAAAAAAAAAGTAGGTTTAACTGAAACTGATACTTCTATGATAAAAATAAGTTATCAGATCAAATTCAAATTAGTTTATTTTTATTCTAATTTAATACTGAGCT
Source organism: Thereuonema tuberculata (assembly GCA_023159025.1). Lineage (NCBI taxonomy): Eukaryota > Metazoa > Arthropoda > Chilopoda > Scutigeromorpha > Scutigeridae > Thereuonema > Thereuonema tuberculata. Next base: position 197,795,609 of record JAFIDM010009631.1, read on the forward strand.
ATTCAAACTATCTGAACTGAAAAAATTTATTGGAGATCATTACAAATTTTTTAATGTTATATGCATATTTTTCTTATATGAAAGCTTCATAAATTGCTGCTTAATTCAGAGGAAAAAAAAATAAAAAGAATCAACTTTATATTATTCATACTTCGAAATTAAAAAGTATGTCCATTACTGTAATTATGCTTACATCCAGTTATGTCTTTTATAAGTTTTGATTTTCTCCCAAATCAGACCCTTAATTTATATGCTGTGGGACAATATTAAAATCTCAAAAATTCAAAGCAGAAAAAGATTTACTTTTCAAGAACCTTTTCTCTGCCATGTAACGATACCAATCTTAGTGGCACATTAATCAGTGCCCATTGTACTTGTCAATTGCACAAAATTTGCATCCCAGATTTATTGTGACTTACAATTAAAGAAATTAAAAGTATTAAAGAAAATGCAACAGATATATAAAAATATTTCTCGTTTCTGATACAAATATAATACTGTAATTTTTACGTGTAGATTAAAATTTTTATATTTTAATGCAATCGTAACTTTTTTTTCTAATAAAATACTGCATATAATTATACAACCACAACTGGAGTGAAAAAGAAAAGAAATTGAGATCAAAATTTTCGTACAAAACACTACACTGCAATGAACTTGACATTTCAATATAAAACTTTATGTTAATATGATTTAAAACCAAAGTTAATGAAAGAGATCACAGTTTATTTTAAGTATTTATAAAAAGCATAGAAAATAAAAAAAAAAAAAATATGCTTATAAAAATTTATAAAAGAAAGCTTAAGTATATCATGAAATAAACCTAAAACTGTTTCGGGTTAAATAAAAACCCTTTCATCCTTCACAAGTCCAGAATATAAATTCTTTTGTCCTGGAATGTTAATTTCAGTAGCTTATTGTAATGATAAACTAAAAGGTTATAAAATGCACTTAAAAATAACCTAACTAAAATCAGGGAACCAAATCCCATCTATTAAAAATACAAAATGTCTCCAAAGCAAACAGTTACCCAACCAACTTTGCAAGACAGAACATATTGTAACAAGACAATGTTTAAAATTGTAATTGAGCACAACAATAAAACGCCATTCATGAATCTGTGGGTCTTTTAACTACTTTCAAAATATCAGTTGTTGTATGTGAATAGAAAACATCTTTTCACAGACGGATTGGTCGATCAACAATTGATGCCATTGAATGGTGCCGATAAATGGCTTTTCCCTTCAATTCTGTCCAAGTATCAGATTCAGGGCTGTAACACAAGAATTTAATTCGCCCATCAACATAGAGAAGTCCATTTTTAGTTAATACAATGGGGCTTGGAAAAGTGCAAGGCATGTCTTTCACCTGCCTCAGTTTATTTGTCTTGGGATCAAAGCAATGGACTTTTAATGATGCTGAATCATCACTGTAACGACCACCAGCAATATACAATAGTCCATTCAATTCAGCAGCACCTACATACTTGCGTGGGCACTTAACACCAGGTACAATTGTCCAGGTATCGGTAATTGGGTTATAGCATTCCATGGTGCTCACTAATGCCTCCCGATCATAACCACCAATAACATACAGCATTCCATTGGCAACTCCAATTCCTACAGCTGCCTTTCCACTCAGCATAGGGGCAACCATCTTCCAGCGATCAGCTTTCGAATCATAGCATTCTACAGTGCGAAGACAGCAATTCCCATCAAAACCCCCCACAGCATAAACTTTACCATTAAGAACTCCTACACCAACTTCACTGCGGACATAATGCATGCTTGCAGCATAAGAAAACTTATCTTTGATAGGATTATATGTAACCACAGTGCGCAGATGGCGAGAACCATTAAACCCCCCTATCAAATACACAATTCCATCTAAAACAGCACATCCAGATTTTGAGAGAAAGATGGGCATTTCCTGAGATGGGCACCAGGTCTTATCACGGAAACTGTAGCATTCCATTGTTTGAATTGCTGTCTCGTCCTCTCCACCAAAAACTATCATGACCTGTCATAAAAGAAACAGTAAATGAAATTAATGATAATGTAACAAATACCTGCAAATGAATAAAGTTCGTAAATTTAGAAACTGTTATTGCAATATAGAATTCAAATAATTTAATACAAAACATGGCTTCTAATAGACAATATGCTCAAGATCTACAAAGAGGTTTGACACTGCAATCAATACATAAACTGCTTTCTGAAACAAAACTCTACCTTCACTATCTACTATCACTGTCCTTACATCCTTTCAAGTTCCAAATTCCTATATTCTCAGGCAAAGCTGCCTTTTACTTTAGTAATAGGTAATATAATTAACAATTTCAATAAATAGCTTTATATCTTTCTAGTACAAGTAGCAATTCAATAATACAAAAATCATATTAGCTCGATTTAAATAATGCAGAAGTTACATTTTTGAAAAAGAAATAATTTTTACAATTTTGCAATAAAGACCTATCATTCTATTTATATTTAAAGATCAAAGAGGTACTTGCAACATCTTTTCTTCAGTTTGAAAATATGACCCAACTAAATTTTTTCTGTGGAAGTCCCTTGTTGAGAAATTAGCACAAGGTGACAAGTCAACACAAAAGCATTAGAACTAAAACAATGGATTTCTATGATGTAAACATATTAATCTGCTTGTTATTCCTTTTAATGTCTACATGAGCTATTTGATTAAAATTAACTGGATTCTAATCATCATCAGTGTTCTGTCGTAGACAGGTCCAATGGCAAGCAGCAAATAAGGTCAGCAATGTCTCTTTCTCCAAGTCGTTCTATCTCTTGCCTCCTCCTTCAGGCCTTGATATCCACTTGTAGCCAATAGGTCATCCAGGATCATTTTTCTCTTTCTTCCTCTTGGTCTCTTTCCCTCAATCTTCCCCTCCAATACTTCCCTTCATGAGATTTTCACCTCTCAGCACATGACCAATCCAGTTCTTTTTTCTTCTAATATTTTTTGATAAACTTCTCCCTTCCCCTATTTTTTCCAGAACTTCATTAGTCACCTTGTCTGTCCATTTAATTTTCTCCATCCTCCTCCATAGCCACATTTCAAATGCTTCAAGCATCTCAGCATATCTTTCTCAGAGTCCAAGTTTCTGAACCATACAAGGATATACTCCAAAGTCTTTTTTTTAACTCAATATCCAAATGATTTGTGAATAAGTTTTTTTCTGTTATAAAATGAAAATTTACCCTTACGAATTCGATCTCTAATATCTATGTTACATTTACTTTAAAAAAAAAAAACAAAAACAAAACTTATATTCAGCAGATATAATTTAAAAATACTACTTTTCATAAAATCTTATTTTTCATTCATTCATTCATTCATTCTTGTTTAATACGAAAGTAATAGTCTTCTCTAGGAATATGTCTTGAAATGCAAATTAACAATGCATTGCTTTTCATACAGCAAAGTTGTTGATAAGTGCTACTATTCCATAAAGACAAAAAATTCTGGAATTTACTTTTGCTATTTAAACTTCTGCTCTCACACATACAACCACCTAGAAAAATAAAAATTAAGGGTCAGACTGAAGTTTCTCATGCACCCTAGACTGCTACACAGGATCTACTGTTTGTCTAGCATAACTTGAGCCTTAGCCACGCCTCTTCAAACAGAGAAGATATTTTTCAATAGGGGTGAGGGTTGTAAAAAAAAAAATTGGGAAAAAAAAAAACAAGATTAGGAAATTTTTTGTAAAAATATTTACTATTAAAAAAAATATTTATAAAATAATTATGAATAACATTTATAATTTGAGAATATTGAGTATATTTAACTATATTGCCAATGGTCTTAATTTGTATATTTGTAAATGTTCTGAGGATCTTTACGGGATTGTTTTTAAACAAGCTTTTTTTTTTTTTTTTTTTTTTTTTTGATTGATGATTACATTTATTTCTGGCAAAAAGTCAAGAATTAGTGTTTGTAATTTCGTTAAAATCAGTTACGATCTTTCATTATTAAAAATTTAAATCATCACCTGCAATATTGTTGTTCATTCTAACAATTTTATTTTGGTGTTTTGATTGACTATTATTATTACAAACAATATTATATTATTTTAGTTTTGTTTTCATTTCCATTATATCAAAACTTGCATTGTAATTCATGCAGTTATTATTATTATTGTCAATCTAATTCTATTTTGAATCTTTTAGTACAAGTGCCAATGTTCTTAATTTGGATATTTGTAAATGTTCTGTGGAACTTTACGGAATTGTTTTTAAACAACTTTTGCTTTTTTTTTAACTGTCAGCAGTTAATTGTTAAATAAAACATTATTACCATGAAGTGTATATATTTATTACTTACATTAATTAATATAATTTATATATAATTACGATTTTTCATAATTTAAATGAATAAGAAACAGTATAAATGTAACAGTTCTTAAACAGCAAATCAGTTTTATACATCGTTACAGTTAAAATATAACCTAGTTATTATTATATGTAAGAAAAATAGATATATAATGTCGTATTTTATATCATCAATTCCTCTGTTATAACCAAGAAACAAAATCTGTGCATTTCCCCTGAAAATGGAAAACTATCACACTGACCCCTCAAATCACTTCTTGAACTCTTCGCCTACCACGTGACATAGGCGTGGCTAAGGCTCAAGTTATGCTAGACAAACAGTAATGTATGTGTGTGTTTTTTTTTTCTTCCCAATCTAAAAATTTCCAAACAGAAATTTAAGATGGCATACACGTAAGCTTTAAGAATCTCTCTAAGAATCCAAGCCTAAATGAATTATTGCAGTTTTTGGGTTCAAAGCCTTTGCTGCAGAAGTTTAAATGATGATCTCTACCAAAGTAATTCTTTTAATTTAATGGAAAGACAGATGTGCCACTATCATATTAGTCCTTGAAATTAACAGCAATGAGATATGACTATTATAAAACAGAATAACTCTTGATGGAGAAAACAAGATTGCCATGTTCTGTTCATTTGTTCTAAGGCAATAAAACTTTAATAAGGCTATAAAAGAGTTTAAAACTGTCAAAACAGATCTCTCCTGGAATGCTCACAAGGGTTAAGGCACTTCTGAATAACAATGTAGGAATACTGATTATTCATACCTGCTCAATGCCTGCTGGTGTCCTTGGTTTTGTTTCTGCTAATTTGTTGATTTTTGCTTGTCCTTCTTTTAACACATGATACGACATGGCTTCCATAACAAGCTTTGAACAAGGCAAATTACAACTAACAAGAGGCTCTTCTTTAACCTAATAAGAATAATAACAGTCATACACAAATATAAAAAAAGAAAAAAGGAAATACATATAAACACTAATTAGATGTAAATTACTACCAGACATGGAGAGCAGCTTCAATATCTCAAAACAAGAACTCAATTGTGTTAAATAAAAGGTAGGAATGACTACGAACATTCTCTTCAGTGAAATGATTATGTAATTGGTTAAAGTCCAACAAAAACTAAAGGAATTTATTTGAAACCCAGAATCAAAAAGCAAAACACTGACCTAACTGTTATTGATTAATATAACAATATTCCAATGCAAAATATTTGTCAAAAAAAAACAAAAAAACAACAAAAAAAAAACAAACAAACAAACCAAGAATAAGAAAGACTTGTTTAGGGCATGGAGATCAAAAAAGCAAAATATAGTATAAATACAATTAAATCTGAACACAATGAAGCTGCATTTCCATGGTTTCACAATTATAAAAAGTGCAAATAGATAAAATAATATGTAGAGCAGAGATAAAATAAAAATTTGAAAGTCTGTTAGAGGTCCTAAATTATTTGATTTGTGAGATTTACTTCATGTACAAATACTCTGCAAACTATTCAATATACTTTCATTTTAAGATATTTCATATTCCAACTTTCACAAATCGCATGGCAAAGTATTATATACAATTTTACTATTAGGAAAAAACTTTAAATAATAAAGTAACTGATTTGATGTATGAAGAAACAGTCTAGATAGTTATCAGATGGCACTTCAAAACTGATAGCAAGGCAGCAATTCAGAAAAAGAAAATAATTCAGGGACTATGGTTTGACTTTTCCTAAAAAATATTCTTGATGGGA
>JAFIDM010009631.1:197801804-197815180 GCA_023159025.1 Thereuonema tuberculata
CCCCCCCCCCCCCCCAATAAAGAAACCCAATTTTGAATTATAATCCTAACTGTATAATATGACACCAAAACTAGTTAATATGAATTAATTGTCGTTTTAAATAATCACAAAAACCAGAAAATTAAAAAAACAGCCACTTTCCAGTAATTTACTTTATTTACATATATATTTAAATCTTTAAAAAGTTTAAAAAAAAAAAAAAAACTTATAGTTTATGTCTCAAATGAAATTTATAGCAATAACACAGTTTCCATTTTAAACAAATTTCTGTTCATTTTGAAGCAACAATACATTTTTCAAACAAGCAAAAATAAGCATACCTGTGTTATTAAATAATCAATTGACAATAAAGGCAATCGAACATGTGTCATCAGCTCAGCAAGGTGTCTTTCTCTTTGTTCAACATCATGTCTAACCCAAGTAATAACAGCTTCATAAACTCTTTCTTCACATGGGACAGTCAAGTTATCACTATTATGAAAGTGAAAGCAATTAAAAAAAAACAAAAACAAATCTTAATGTAATAATTTTTAGAAGCAAAAAATTTAAGCAAAAACTTTATATATATATAAAATTATTACATTACTTCATCACTTCTGCATCAGTGACATTTTAGAACTGACCATGCATTGTTTTTATTGTAAAGGAAATTTTCATTAAAATGCAATTGATGAAAAGCTAATATCCTATAATTGTCTCAATTTTATTGCTCTTTTACAGGGACAGTCACCACATTAATCTTATAATCTTAATGAAAACAAAGCAAATAAGTGATTCAGATGTAAAAATTTTCTTTAACAGCAATTATGTTAAGGCATCTCGGCCTTTTCAACTGCAATCTAAAATTCTGCATTAAAGAAAATAATGCACATTGTGTAGAAATTCTAGACTAATCTTTTTTTTTAAATGACAATTTAAATTTTCCCCTGAGAGGAATGCAACATCTACAGGAAGTAGGGAAGAATCAGCCTTAGTGCAGCAAAAACTAGTTCACACTGTCACAGAAATGGAAACTTATTAGGGAAAAAGTTATGAAAATAATAAGATTAACATTTCAATGTGATCCATACACAGTGAACATAAAAAGGTATTTTTAAACTTGATTTCTGCTGTTTAACTTTAAAGCTATATTTCTATCTAATTATCAAAATGAAAATATCAATTTTGATCCTCCAATATAAGTTTTCAATCCATAAGACTTGAAGAGTATGAAACTCCACAGAATCATCCCACAAATCAAATTGCAAATTGATCTTTTTCACTAAACTGCTGTAGTTCTGCTTGCATAGAAATGATAAGAGCAAGAAGTGATTTTAAAACTATAATAACTTTTTCTATTTACTTTGAGTAGGCAATAATAGAAATGTAATGTTACAATTTACTGGCTTGACAGAATTGGTATGAAACATCTACTGTTGTATTTGTCAAGGAAAAAAAGCTTAATGCCATTATTTGAGATTGAAAAAGCCAATAAATATTGTATCATATTAGAATGTCTAAGTGGAAACTTAAAAAACAAGATATTCAAGGAAGAAAACAATTTCATCTTCTAATTTAGATACTACTATGAATGCAAAAATACACACTATTAGTGTAATACTTATTTGATGAGACTAATCTAACAGCAGGAAGATTCTACTTACATTACTTTACAGTATGCATAAGCAGAGAATGAGGTTTTGTAAAGAAAAATTGTAGTAAAGAAATTTTTGATTAAGCTATTCAAAGAGGAGTTCTCAAAATGCTGTTAGGAGTAGGGTAGAAGGCAACTACTAATGAAAACTCAATGTTAATGTTGATATCATATTGTTGTATTTTGAATTAACAAGGATGAACTTAACCTTCCTAGAATTAATGTTACAATCTTTATGGCAATTCCTAACTGAGTTGCTTCCAAAAACAATCCTAACTAAAATTTAATATGTTGAAAATATTCATTAAAAATACTTAAAACAGATTAAAACATTAAAGAAATTAAACTGGACATAACTAGTTTCAATCCTATATTTCAGAGGTCATCATAGGGGATTGAAACTAGTTATATCCAGTTTTTAATTTCTTTTAATGTTTTAATCTGTTACTTTTAAATATTTTTAACTTCTAAATTTATGTAGATTTTTTTGGTAAAGAATGTGAAAAATTCTTCAAATGGATTAGGTATAAAAAGCCTTATGATCACAAACAAAAAAACAATCAGTAATGAAGCTTCCCTTTAATAAATAAAAATTTCTTACATCGTTAAGAGGGAGCAATAATACTCATTATGTAATTTAATCAAATGCTACTTGATCTTTTCCTTACCTGAAAATTAATTTCACAATATTTTCCTTTGGGAGGGCTAGAAAGTCAGGACCTTTTACTACCTCTGTGAAATACTGTTGAGCGTAAGCTTCTACACGGGAGCACAACTCATCACAGGCATATAGATCAGCTAAATGCCAAATCTGTAGACAATTGGCAGGAGATAGCTGAGAAAACAGAACCTGTAACAAAAATTAATATTCTTAATTTACTATGATCATACATTGAGAAATTAGTAAATAGAAGTGATTTAATTATCATTTGCTTAGCCTGCTATTTTAATATATAAAAGATTGACAAATTGTGTATGAATCAATTGCAGCAGTTTGGAATTTTAGTATTAAAGTATGTTTTCATGGGTCATAGCAGGCCAAAAAGATGTTCCTATATAGCAGCACTACCAAAAATAGTCCTATTTGATAATAGGAAGGAAAAAAAAAAACTGGAAATATTTAAAGGAGTTTTAAATTTATTTAGTACAACTGGAAGAAAATTTTAGGAAAAACCAGAAATCAACTGACTAAGATTTTTTTTCAAAAAGATCATGGATTTTACACACATTGAAAAATAGTGGCCTTGATTAATCAACTACCAAGATTTATATATACAGTCTAACAATGAAAACAGATGTTTCAATAAATTTATTAATAGCAATAATAAGTTATAAATTTTTATTCAAATTTAATGTATGCTTTACTTATGAAATGTACAAAAATCCAAAACTAAAACCTAAAATTGACTTTCATTTTCAAACTGATTCATGTTCATCTTGCTGAAATTATTCATCATTGAAAGTTTCAAAATGTGGATTTTTCCTGTATCAATAGATTCACGAATTTTTAAGAAAGTTTAATTTAGCTCCATTTGAATTTAAAAGAGTCTGAGGTCAAATTCTCATTAACAGGAGGAATTACATTACTGAAAAACCCCATGGTAACTGAAACAATAGTACAGAAGCATTGAAAAATGGGGTTATGTTTACTGACCCTCTTCACAATATACTTTTGCTACCTGGATGCTATCAAATTTCTGGAACAAAGCAAGTCAAGTGCACTAATCTTATCCATTAAACTAATCACATGTTTGCACTCAGGAGAGCTTCATGAAACACTCATTAGCACTACACACTTAATTCATCATTTTGGATTAATTTAGTAAATTTCAATAAACAGCATGTGAAACATCAGAAAGACATGGAGACATGTTAATACAACAAGGTTTTCATAGTTTGTTTTGTTTAACTGCTAACTCAGCATCTAATGCATTTTCTAGATGCATTTATTTGCAACTGTTATATTAAGTAACAATATTTCATGATTGTCCAAAGAAAGAAGAATGCATTTTTCCCTTGTTTGGTTTGGTCAAGTATATTTTTAAAACTATCTTTATGTTTTGACTTTGAAAAACATATATTGAAACAAAAACAAAAAAAAAAAAAAAAAGTCCTTACAGAAATCAAATATTGCCCATAAAGTAACCATATAGCTTTCCCTTTGGACCAAATTCCTGAATACTATTAGGCCAGACCACATCAGTAGAATGTTTGGTGCAAATCTGTGTTGCATAAATAGTAATTGTAATTTGTTATATATCAAAGCCCCTGTAAATTTAAAATTCACTATCACAACAGGCAATTTATAGAACATGTTTGGAACAAGTTGTTTTGTTTTGTTTGTTGTTTTTTTTAAAATCCTTTTAAATAGCCAAAAGTTGTATTGAATTCCTTTAGTTCAATGTTTAGGAAACAATGATGAGTAGAAATACACTTAAGGGCATGAGGAAAAGCTTTATTTTGGGATGGCTAAGCACTCGTTTATTCAACGCTAGATCCTAGTTAGCTGAACTATTCAACAGATTTACTATATCTGTCAAAATAGTGCCAGAATAAAATATGTTTAATTTTTAGTCAAATCAAAACCATGGTACATCAAATAAATATCTTCCAGAATTATAATTTAAATCGGTGGAAAGGTACGTTATCCCCCATGCTATTGTGTGATCATTGATCTGCTAGATTTATTTTCCAAATCTAAATAACCATTAACAGTCTTACAAGTTGCACTGAATCAAATTTCAAATTATTAATTCCATCACCACCAGCCTAAGATTTTTTTGTACAATTAAATCTGAATTTAGCAGTGAAGATAATTAAGCACTACATATAAAATCTATTGGATTTGAATTTTCAAAATAACCTCTAGTTCTTAAACATTTTCAAAGCATTTCAACCTACTATTTCAAAAGCAGTTTTTGATTATTCTATTATTAACTGCCATCTGTATTTTGTTTGTATGGTCACTTTGTGATATTACTCATCTTTGAATTGTTTGGTTGATTTTTAATTTCTGTTGAATAATGATTAATTTTTTTGAATTGCTTAAATTCCGTTTGCAGTTTTAAATGCTAATGTTGTTTTAAACAACTTACGCTGTTAAGATTAGGTCAAATTTATTATTTTACTCTTGGGGTAGAAGCATTAAAAAAAAAAAAATCATTCACACATGCATTCTATCAATAAATATATTCTTTTCAACAAAACTAAATTCTGAAATAAAATTACATTAATCTTATAAAATCACTTTCAAATAAACCAATCTTTACATGTATGCTTTCTAGGGAATAAGTAAAAATGTTGTAAAAAGGTTATGTATTGAAAAATGTGGGTTTGATTCAAAATTAACTTCAAAATAGGAAATTTCTAAAAATTAAAACTTTTTTATATATTGTACATGTATTTTATCTCAAATATGCAAATTATTTTTATTAAACTTATGATACTAAAAAAACAAAAACAAAACCACATACATTTAGGAGCAAAAGATACAAAATTGATAAAAAAAAAGTAGGTAATCAAGTAGTAGCAATACTGAATGAAATGAATAAGTTATTTATGTCCAAATGGCTGGTGCAAATTTACCACTTTCATAATTCAAAAATATTTTGCATATGTAATGGTGAAATCACTCATGATACATTAAAGATTCTGCGTTCTTTATGTTTTACTAGTTCTAATAAATTTGATTATGAATTGCTGTTAATCATGTTTCCTTGTATGATTGGACCTGTACAGTTTATTCAACATTGTGATCCTTTATCAGAAAATGCTTTCTCAGTGGCTTAATTGAAATGCTTTACATTTATAAGGATTCTATTTTTTGATTTAACAATTCAGCAATATATATATATATATATAGCTTTGGTTTATATATAATTAGTTTATTTTTCTGGCCTGCATCAAAATCACGTAAAAACAGAATTGGGTTAACTATTATGGGATATTCTTTATTGATGACTGAAGTAAATTTGAAATAAATTTTAGTTACTGACCATTTTACAATGATTAACATTCAACTTGCTACAAACTGCATTGAATTTCACAAGAAATTTATAACTTACTACTATGTGAGTACTACTCATATTGTCACAAACAAAAGGAACCCAATTCAAAGCTTATAGAGCTGTTATCCAAGGGTTTATGGATACTTTAATTTTTTTTTGCACATTTTTAGCAAGCAATGAGTCCAATGAATTTTTCTGTATGTTTAAAATCACACAATGAAATTTTGAATTTGTTCTTTGCCAACCACAGGACAGGAAATTTTAGAACTTTTTAAAAGTTATGAAGCTAAAAGATTCAATTAAACTTTATTCAGTTAAATTGCTTGTAAAGACTTAATTTGACGAAAAATAAAATAAAACGCATCTGATTTTCATTACATCTGAGCTTTTGTGAACACTTACCTCACAACATCGGTTTCGCACAAGATCTAACTGCAGTAGATTAGCAGCTGCCAGAAGTGCCTCAACATTATCTCTAGTGATGGTAACTTCACATGTATAGAGAAATTCAACAATCTGATCAAGTGCCCTTGGATCAATATCATGCAATTCGACACGATCTGCTCGACTTTCAGCCAATTCTCCTAGAAACATAGAATAAAAATATTGGGAACTGGATACCAAAATGGCTTTGTGGACTGCAAATTCTCTTCCTTCACATACAAGTGTGACATCACATAGCAGCTGGTGTCTACGCATGGCATCCAGTGTTGAAAATACTTTTGTTCGCTGCTCTGGCAGGAGATGGACATCATTAATTATTTCTGTCTCCATGATTTCACAAATCTTCTTTCTAAAATAAGAAACGAAATAAATCAGCATCCTCTACAAAAAATATGCAGAAATGGTCTGGCAATAATTAATCTATGAAAACAAACTAAATAACACAGAATTCTTATTTATTTATTTTTTTAAATAAAGATTAAAATTTAATAATGTCAAAATTTTGTTACTTGCATTTCAATTTATTCTTTTAATATTTTTTACATCATGTTTTTCTTAATACTTAATTCAATCGTATTAAGTTTCAATTCTAAAAATTCTAAAAAGCGATTCTAAAATCTTTCATCAATTTGCTTAAAAAAAAAAAAAAAAAGTAAAATTATTAATCGTTTCAAATCAAACTCAAATTCACTTAAGCAAACACTAATCAAAGTAATAAAGTGAAAATAGAACATAACATGTTTTGAACTGAATAGTTTTTTGACATGTTTTTAAAATTTAACAATTTGAAATTTTGATGTTGTCAATTTATCAAGACGACCATATTTTTAAAGCTCATATTTCTGTCCTAATTGATTGACTATTCATTCCCTAAGCAAGGTCAAAAGTTTTAATCAAAACTTTTCTATGTGGATTTAAAGCATACAAATGCTTCACCCATGCAGCTTTCAGTGGCCATCTCATCTCCCCAATATCTCCATTCATTAATTGCAGGATTAAGTTACTCTTAAGAATAAAAAGTTGATAAAAAAAAAAAAAAAAAAGTTACAAATGATAATTGTAATAATTTTCGGTTTATACAATAAAGAAAAAAAATACTCCATTAGTATATTTTTTTCCCCTCCAAAGATAATGAAATCGAGGCTGTTGGATCAATGTCCAAAATTTAATGTACCGGTATCAGAAAAGATTACCATGCTGACATTATGGGTGTTTCAGGTATTTCATACAGCCAATGATAGAAAATGACAAAAGCAATCATACAAAAAATGATCATATTTCATTTGAATTTCATAGTTTTAACCTTTGTTTGCAAGACAATGTTACATTGTGGTAGTTAGTGAGATAATGAAAATAAGAATCTGGTCATGTCTGGGAGTAGAAGTCAATATATCTAAAAACTAAAGGATTTCTACATTAACTACTTCCTCAAAGTGTACAGCAAAATAAAAACAAAATGTAATAATGAAAAAAACTAAATAACTTGTAAAAAAAAATTTCATTGATGCAACATACATAATCTGTACTGTATGTGTGTGTGTGTGTGTGTGTCTGCTGTGTGGATTTTATTTAAAGACTTTCCATTAAGAAAATCGATCTTCGTCAAAAAGATTGCCAGTCACCCATTTTAAAAGTTGCTTGACTCGTGATGGAAGAATTTCTTTTCAGCATAAAATTTAAAATAAAAAACACCGGAGCAAAAAAAAAAAAAAAAGTTTTAATCAAAGTCGCCCAATTCAGAAGTTGCACAACACAGCTGTACTACATGGCTTAGTGAAAATGTAGCATAAAAGAACTATAATAACTATTGTCCCACAACCATCTGAGCGTCCCCATAGCCTCAGGGGAAAGGAGACAGGTTCAACGAGAATGCAGGTCAACTTGAATAATATTTACGGTACAGGAGAACAAAAACTATTCAGTACTAGAAAATAGGCAGCATTTTTAATATTATTGATAATAGGAAAGAAAAAAAAAGTTTAAAAATCAATGTTAAAAAAAAAATATAATCTTTTAACATCTGCTAACAAAATGCACGAATTTTGGGAAGTTTCAGCATGTATATGCGAATTAGAGAAACAAATATCTTTGGCAAGAGTAATTTAAATATAAAACTTCAATGCACTTTACATATTTCATTCCAGAAAAATTATTAATCCTCCTTTTATGGGCTACTTTAAAGACCATATCTGCCTATCAATTCTACAACGAAGAAAAAAAAAAATAAAAATCACTTATTTTACTCCGTTACCCCTTATTTCGTGACAACTAGTCCCAGGGTATGTCTGGTCATTCTTAATGATTAAAAAAAATTAATCAAAATTTGATAATTATGTTTTTAAATATATTACTATTTATTGGAAAAATATGTATTTTCTGATAATTCGAATTAAATACAAATCAAATTTACTTTTGGAATTTCATATTTAATAAACTATCGTTGTGAAGAGAATTAGAATTGTAATTCTAATGAATAATTTAATATTTTCTTAATAAATATTTTTATTCTTATTCGTTTTCTTAATATGTAAAACTTAATTTAAATAATAATGGCTTTCATTCTACAAGTTGAATTCAGTAATATATACTATTCGATATTTTTTTTAAACGAATTTCACTTACAATACCGAATCTGGTAGAATGCAACGATTACATGTATCTTTGGGTAGAAAAGCAGCCATCCTATGTAACTTTGCGAAGCAAAATGAATCAATGGGTTTTTTTTTTTCCTTTTTCTATGCCAAATGATGATCCTGGAGTAGCTAGCCTTTCACGGACTCTAGGTGAACGCAAATATAGGTCTCCGATTACACCGATCCCCGTGGAATTTCAACACGTATGCCCTATACCTACATTATATACCAGGAAATAAATAGTCAGTTGCCTGAAAAAGATTTGGAAATCAAAAATGAGTTTAAAACTATCTCGAAACTGATTTATTTCTTCTAACAGACCGACAATTCAAGCTATTCGGGAAATTCACGATGTGATGTACAGAATGAAAAGTAAAATAAAACAAAATTTCTCAGAATAAAAAATT
The DNA here is from genome assembly GCA_023159025.1 of Thereuonema tuberculata. Lineage (NCBI taxonomy): Eukaryota > Metazoa > Arthropoda > Chilopoda > Scutigeromorpha > Scutigeridae > Thereuonema > Thereuonema tuberculata. The sequence continues at coordinate 197,810,929 of JAFIDM010009631.1, forward strand.
TCAAAATCTCGGATCAGCATGTAGCCGAGATCTAAACTGATCTGTTCAAGTTCCATGGTCATAGAATGAACAGTCAAACTTAAATAATTACATGAATTCTCGCTATATATTATAGCGAAAATAAAAGGACTTTAAAGCAAGATATTCGTTCATGTCCTCAATGCGCAATTCTTCTATCATAAAAGATTTTACAGAATAGGTCACTGAAGATGCCAATGTGGAAAAGATGCATCGTCAGGGAGCCGTGGTCGATATGTAGGCGGAGAGCTGATATTACATCATTCCTCCACTATCTGGGATACCAAAAATCTCCAACTCCTGAGTTTATTGGGGCCAAGAGCTCTGAGAAACTTAAAAAAAAAAAAAAAAAAAATTCTGCGAATATCGATTTCTCAGAACTTTGAAATTGTGGAATCTGAGTTCAATCAGCTGATTTAAGAAAATCTGAATTTTCTTCCATTTCATTCGTAAAAAATAATTCCGTATTGTGTAATCGGAGAAAAGAAAGCAAAATAATTTAAAATTTTTCTGTTCGCCCAGACAGAAAATTTAAACATTTAATTTAGACATGTAAATTTAAGTTTTAACCCCCTGTGATAAAAAACTTAGTAAGGGAAAAATAAACGCATGTATTTTAAACAGGTCAATGGTTTCCATGCGTTTTAATTGGAATAGATTAACTTATTAATACTATAGGCTATTACATTATCTTACCAGTATACTACAGAGTTCAAAGGCAGTTTTAAAGCATTGAAAATAGAAAAAAATAAAAATAAATAGGCCTACATTTTTCTTTAGTTACGATGAGGTTACATTCCGATGGACCTATCATAAGTAGAAAACAGTTTTTTTTTTTAATTTCTCAGTGAAGATTAAAGTTTAATTATCGGAGTATAAATATTTAGTAAACATTTAAAAGAGGTTTTTAAATCATAATAAAGAAAATAAAGAAACAAAGCAAATCGGCGAGTTAGTCTGTTCGTTTCTTGCAGAAATGATCGCAAAATCCCTATCCACGATTTCTAAAATAATTAGTCCGACTTCAGTAAATTCTAATTCTACGTTGCATTTATTCTTTGTTTTAATTTGTAATGAACTATTTATATTGGACTATACTGTTCTATTACAAATAAAAAGATTTACTGTTAACATGTTTTGTCCCGTGACGCCAGTTTCCGAAATATGCACGCCAGACAGCGGCGACAATGGATATGCGCGCCATTCACTAGTCGCCGCAAGCAGCGCAAGTCAGTTTCGCAGCGCTGAAGTTAATAAATACTTGTCCAGCTTAAGTATTTTATATTTGTTTAAATACCAATACTTAAACTGTACAAAAGTTTTATACTTACTTCATCACGCAAGGGTGATACAGGTGTAGTGCGTGTACTGTACAAGTGATTTGTACTTGTTGCAGGAAAAATATCAAAATTCAAAGTTTGATGACTACTGAATGTGCATCAGTATCACACCATCGTAAATCGAAATAGCGTAAAGCGAAGAGTATCTGTACAAACTGTACAGAACTTAAAGTTCAATTCTTGACATTATTACTTTTCACAATTCCAATCATTTTCTCATCACTAGGCCATCAAAGCAGTTGTTAATATCAGTTAATTAATAATTGTGCATTTTCTTTTTAAGAAAAAAAAAAAATGCTAACTGATTGATATAAACCTATATAAGATTCAATGTATCTATGCATCATTGTTACCTGCAACTTGGATGAACGTTAATCAGATGAGCATTTTTTGTTTTCTTCTGCGGGCGTGCAATTATTTACCTTCTTCCATTATCTATATATATAAAAATGAATGTATCTTTCTTTCTTTGTTCTTTATACACTCCTAGGCCCTTTGACCTATCTGGACCAATTGCAAATAAGGAAAAATTCGCTCTCCTATTTGGGGCAGGGACACCACACTTGGGTGGGAGGAAGCCAACACACAGGCTGAAGTGTCCCACCCCCGACCGACACCGGGACCTTATATTTAGGGCCCCTTCTCGGGCCCCCCCCCCAAGTCAATTGCAAATAAGGAAAAAATTGCTCTCCTATGGGGGGCAGGGACACCCCACTTAAGTGGGGGGGATGGCGACACAAGGGCCTAAGTGTTCCACCCCCGATCGACACCGGGACCTTATATTTAGGGCCCCTTCTCGGGCCCCCCAAGTCAATTGCAAAAAAGGGAAAAATTCGCTCTCCTATTTGGGGCAGGGACACCACACTTGGGTGGGAGGAAGCCAACACAAAGACTGAGTGTCCCACCCCCGATCGACACCGGGACCTTACATTTACGGCCCCTTCTCACCGAGCCCTTTCTTTGAGTGGCATTGCAACGCATGCCGGGTACAGCTAGTATATATATATATATATAAATACCCTCTTGCTTTCTCCCGTCATTATCTTAATTTTATAAGGCAACTGTAAGTTACTGAAGCTTATAGCAGTTATTTTATACTTATGCCATTAACTTCTAATTTTAGAGAGAGAAAGTTTATGATTATTACTCCAAGATGAAGAAAATGGTGATCAGCTAATTAACATCTGCCATTGGAATGACAATTATAAACAAAGAATATGAAAGACCACTATCTCGTCGAGTAAACGAGACTTGATAACTAATAGGCATTAGTCTCGCAAAATAAAACCAGAGCCTCAGTATACAGATCCTAATTTAATTCATTTAACGTTTTCTCATTAATTTCCCACGAAACTTACAGACGCCCACCAATTTTGTTTTGTCAGGCTAAATGAATACCAGAGCAAGTAGAAGATCAGTGACAAGGGAAGTCCGCGAAGTGTTACTCTGAATTTGATATTGGTTTATGGGTCACTTTATAGAATTTTCAACGCTGAGTCCGAATTTGATATTCATTTTCATCTCCGGTTAATAGTTTTAGAGATATCCGCATGGGGGCGTAAATTTGTTATAACTTTTTAACAAATTGAGATAGAATAAAAATTCCAACGCATTTATGTTACTTGCAAACATGACTACCATACGTGTCAATATGATCTGAATCAGTCAACTAATTTCAAAATGGTGGACCCAAAAACCTAAATTTATGGCACTTTCAATGGAAAATAGGCTCATCCAACCCTAACTCAAAAACCGATTGATAGGTGGCAGCACAAGACAGGCAACACAGGGCAGTTACAGCAATTTGATAATAGATGGCGCCTTTGTGCGTAGCCAAATAAAACCAATAAACTTATTTAAATCTCCTTTAACCGGAAATACGAATTAAAATTAAAACGTACAGAATTATAAAGAAAAAAAGCCACTAGGAAAGCATCACTATAACTGTAATTTCATTACTAACTTAACTGACAAATTTACATAAATATTTTATTTTGCAAATTTTATATTTTATTCTGATTAACAAAATTAACAAAAACAAAAACAGGTTCAGGTTCCCAGCTGACATCCTCAACGTTATCCCGGACAGCTACCGTAACACGAATGTCATCAAACTCCATTTTGAAATTAGTTGACTGATTCAGTTCATATTGACACACATGGTAGTCATGTATGCAAGTAACATAAATGCGTTGGAATTTTTATTCTATCTCAATTTGTTAAAAAGTTATAACAAATTAAAGTTATAACAAATTTACGCCCCCATGCGGATATCTCTAAAACTATTAACCGGAGATGAAAATAAATTTCAAATTCGGACTCAGCGTTGAAAATTCTATAAAGTGACCCATAAACCAATATCAAATTCAGAGTAACACTTCGCGGATTTCCCTTGTGAGTAAATTTCAGTTATCAATAGAAATAAAAACATACAATATAAACAAGGATGTTGATTAGTTTTGTTCATCAATTAAGAAAAGCTACTTACGGAAAACTATGTAATTAAGGGACTACGTAATATGTATGTTTTCGTTTAAAGTTTGTTTAAGCTGGCTAAATAACATATATATATATATATATGAAATCCAATGTACACGGTGTAAAAAAAAAGCATGATTGGCGTCAACTATTAAAACAAACGCAAGAAATACTAAATAAAATGACTGACAAAAGTTTCAAGAGATGGACGGACAGACACGCACACATTTTGACTTGAAAACACTCAACTGGCCTAAAATTTCTTTCAAAGGCCAAATTCAAACGTAAACTATTACGGACAGGAAGTTGGACGAATCAGAATTAGTTAACTGAAGTTTTTTTTTTTTTTTCGTAGCAACTAACTTGTAAGGAAGAGAAAAAAAAAATATTAAAGGTTCTCTCCCCCCCCCCCCAAA
>JAFIDM010009631.1:197815280-197847433 GCA_023159025.1 Thereuonema tuberculata
CCCCCCCCCCCCCCAAATCTCATTTATTTTTCCTATGTTTGATCAAACTTCAAATCATGTTACTGATATGTACCATGAATCAGAACACGAACTTTTGAACTTGAACAAAGGAAGATTCGAAAAACATGTAAATTATAAACTCCTGGGGGGAAACAGCACTAAGCCCCTTTCTGAGCTATGAGCGGGCATGAATTAAGAGGCAGCCGACAACTTCGAGAACATGCGAGTATCATTATTATAGTCTATTCAACTTTACATTTTTTTCAAAATATATAATTCTATCAACATGATTCTAAAATTAAAATGTTGATAAATGTTATTTCCTTAACAAATATTCCTTAATTTCGTAATAAAATGAAGGAATGAAAACTCTCCTCTCATTCGCTCCTTTTTAAACTTATCCTAGGAAGATTTGAACTGCTAGATGGATCTTCTTGAAACTTAATACGCCTATTTTAAAGAGCTAGAGACGATTTAACTATTTAAGATACCCCTTGATCAAACCAACCTCAAAAACAATTTTCCACGACAATTCTGAAACCAATTTTCGATATAACTTATGGGAAACAAAAAAAACTCTTCAAGACGTTTATATTTACGTTGTCAAATTTTCATAAAAATTGTTCAGTTTTTGATCAAAATTGTTTAAAATTAGCTCCCATTAGAAAAGGTGATTGAAATGAAAGCCCGGATTTCAACTCAACTTGGATTTGATGATCGAATTTTTGTAAAACTGCTTTAATTTTGATGAAATTTCATCAAAATTGAATCAGTATTTGCTCTTCTTTGATGACATTACAGAGGTAATTCCAAACAGATGCGATTAAAAAAAAAAAAAAAAACCCTAATACTACCTGTTAAAATATTATTTCTCTTATTTAACAAATTTCGTAAAACCAAAAACAATTTCATCATTAAAAACAATCGTGTTCTTCTTATCCACTCACTGTAACCTCGTTTTTAAACAAAACTACTTTAATCTCGTCGATCCGTTGCATTCATGTCTCGAACTAATTCTCTTAATCAACCTTATTTTGCAATCGCAATTTTTCTATTTCAAGGACCAAAATAAGCAAAATCGTGTGTGTGTGTGTGTGTGTGTGTGTTTTCCCTATTAATGTAAGTAACAAGCTAAATATTAATTTGTAACAAGAAATAGTAAAAATTAGATTTGCTGAAATCAAAGGTTCTTCAAATATAGTCCAATACACGTTAAGTCTTTAATAGATCATTGTAATAAAGAATCTTTACATATAAAATTCATTTTTTGTTTTGTTTATGATACTGTCTCTTCAAAGGACTATTCCTGTTTCCCATAGAGATCACACCCAGAGGTCAAATACATCTTTATATACATAATATATTCAGTCAATTTGTGAAACGATTCTTTTTCTTAAGATCTTATTTAATGGTTTGAGGAATCTTGGTTGAGAATCGCTGCATAAAGTGTTCTAAACATATTCTTCGTGATTCAAGTCTGAAAAATGAACTAAACAAGAGCTGAAAATATCAGTTTCGAGGCTATATATATGGAGAAATGCTGGTGTCCTTTATTTTCTCAGATAAAGAAGCATTTAAAATTGCTTTGGACAGAGAATCGTGAGTCATCTGCTAATAGTGCTGACCACAACTGAATTACTGCCCAGTTTTAAGAGTCCATTAGATGATGGCAAACAATCACTGCAATGGTGGTAATCAGAATTCTATTTTAAATTGCATTTTTGCTCAGTTAATCTCAGGAAATCACAGCCCTACCCCCTAGAAAAAAAAATCCAAGGCTTTCCTTAGGGAAAAAAAAAAAAAAAAAAAACTGATCTAAACTTCATTTAATCATCTTGAATTGGTTTCTTACAAAAATGTTCAATTTCAATCCGCAGTTTGAAATATATTCCGTTGCATTTAAGCAAAACTGACTGAATAGTCCGGAAATGAATACAATGTTATGAACAGTTAACTATTAATTACAATTCCACTTTTCAGCAGGAACAAATTTTATCGTTTATTTTACCAATCATTTATTCAGTTCTGTTTCTGTATGGGCGAATCTAAATTATGTAATGCAAGCAACAAGTCAAAATATTTTCAAAATAACTGCGGAATCCATTTGCAATGGCTCACTTGCTTCTTCCAAGCAGATCAAATTTATCCGCTATTAGCAAATTAATCTCCAAGATTAATACTGTTGTAAGAATTTCGATTTTCGACAGCCGATGATGACGTCAACCAGTTCAAGCAAGCACTGGGTCCAATTGGAATCCTTTCCACGGGCTTCACAAGTAACGATGCATAACCAGACTTACTGTCATTCAAGGAAAAGGAGGAAGGGTGGAACCGCGAAACCTCTCTTCATTAAATACTCCTGCAATCATAAGTCATTCGTGATATGTATATTAAAGGACAAAATGTATATTAAATGTGGGCCACACATCAACATATAATTTATTTTTTAAAACTTTTTCTTTACTCATTCCGCGATTTTTTCTTTAAAAATCTTGTGAAAATTTAGATGTTTTGTTTCTTCAGTCTCAAAGGATATTACCAAAGAATTGTCTGTCTTCGATCATTACTGATCTCAAAGTATGTTTTATGAGTTTCAGTCTAGGAAAAGTCCACTTCTCTACAGCAATAGGAATTGGCAGACATATCCGAAGAGCAATGAAAAGATTCGAAAACCGTACTTCTCTATCAGAACAGGATTTTGTGTAAGAAATTTTAGAATTTTCAAAAGCTTTCCACAGTACAAAGCAGAAAGAATTGGCTTCAGTGTTTCCATTTCTGCTACTAGCTTTGACCATCTACGTCCGCTATCCTGGTGGAATTATAAACGGTTTGTCTTTCTAGACTACACTGATCTGTCAGCACAGTTTCCAAAGCTGTGGCAGCAATCAATTCTTTTCTTTCAATTTGTTGAAATTTTCCCCAAAAGCTAGCAGTTTTCTGTGGTTTTCCAGTTGTACAAAACGCGACTTCAGACGTGTCTGGAACTTGACTGAAACATCGTATTTTTGGATGTTTCCTTTTCATCAATGATGAGTTTATTAACGGTTTCGGAATTCGACGTTTTTTCATAATTAACCAATTTTAATACAGATCCACGCTGAGAGGCACAAGGCCTACGAAAGCGGGCCCTACTGGACGAAATCGGTACAATCTGTTGAAAACAGGCTCTGAACATCAGAACAAAACTAGTACTTACTGCCCTAGATGAATTCATTTGTTTAGGAAATAGAAGTAACTTTTTCTCGAGAACTCGCTTTATGTAATAAGATTATGGCTAAATTTTACTTCCTTTGTTCTTTGAACAAAGTTCAACTACAACAGAGTTCTTTGTGGAGCAAATGGCCTTCAATGGAACAAAATATTCCAAAGTATCTTAACTGCTCCCAAATGAAATCCCAAAACACGCCTCATATTTGGTCTTTCAGTTTAGCCAAAATTTCAAGACTACATTGACTAATATATTACTTCAATATATATCAGAATTCTTCGAGAATGTTCCTAATATACCATCACAAAATTTTCTCTACAGTATCATCGATAACTTATTGCTTACCGTTTTATACTCGAACAGTCATCTTTGGGGTCAATTTTTTTTTTTCTTTCAAAAGAGCAGCAGTGTTTGTGTTTTGAAAATTTGACTACTGGACCATTTGAAATTTACCTTTTAACGAATCGGTTTCTTCTAAAGAAAAAAAATAAAAATAAAATAAAAACCCCATTTGACACATCCAATTATAAATTTTAAGATATAAGTGCCAATTTGCATTGTTAAGAAAATTAATGCTTTAAAAAAAAATAAAAAAATAATTGAATTTGTTTCAAAGGAACTCAGTTTCTAGCCAAATGAGGGAGAATACGTGTCATTTTTTTCGTTGTCAAAGGAATAATTCCGAAGTTTAAAAATTATAGAAATTTTCATCCTATGGAAAATATTAATTTTTTTTTTTCTTTTTCTGATTCAGTATTATGTAGAAAAGCTGTTCAAAACTAAAGAAAATTAACAATGACTGATCCGTTGTAAAATTCTCACTATTATAAGCTTAAAAAGACTCCATACCATTTACGATTAATATAAAAATGTTCTTTTAATGTACTTTCTTCAGTTTGAGAATAAGAAATTCTCTTCAATATATAAGAAAAGATCTACATCTTAATGCATCGTAATTCGGATGCATTATAACTTATTCTCAGTTCCATCCAAAAACCAATGACAGCCCTAAATATTCCTTTATTTTTTTTTTTATTTAAAAACTTAATTTGGTCGGGTTTTTTCTTCTTCTTAGTTCTTCGCTTATACCTTAACTTATTTATTGAAGGCAAGTGAAATGAATTTTACCCTGTACTGACATGAATGTTTAATAAGACATTCTTTCCTTTCAAGAAATTGTAAAAATACAAGTAAAAAAGGTGAAGTGAATACTTACAAAATTAGGGTCAACGACCTTCTTTACAGTGTAATTAAGGTAAAGAAAAAGTAACATCTAACAATAACAAGATTTTTCAGAAAATTGGCAAATTAAAAAAAAAACAAAAAACAAAAAATCAAATTATTATATTTTGTTTTATACGCAGTACGAATTGCGAACCTATCAGCGATACTTTCATCCCCTTATCCCCCCCCCCCATTCATTGGCGATGCATATCACGACAAATGAACTTATTTTTATCTTTTTACAGTAAAATAAAACAAAGAACGCACATAACTAAACAAAACACATTCACTGAGCTATTTTTTGATATTTGTGCTGGAAATCGGAGACAGCACTGTTTCGAGACTAGTTGGCCTCATCAGTCCAATCCGTCCAGCATACCTAGCTCAGTGAAATGTGACGATATTCAAAACGGACAAACATACAAATCAATGACCCCCACATTACAAAAACATCAAAACAAAATCAAGAATAAAAAGGGGTGAATAATTAATCCCCGCTAGCGTTTAGCTTAGCATCAAGGGATTCATTTATAACAAGGTTAGTAATTAGACAATAGATTTAACGTGCGTTAGTACATTTTTACAGTAAAATAAAACAAAGAACGCACATAAACAAAACACAAATTCACTGAGCTATTTTTTGATATTTGTGCTGGAAATCTGAGACAGTACTGTTTCGAGGCTAATTGGCCTCTCATCAGTCCAATCCGTCCAGCATACCTAGCTCAGTGAAATGGGGAATGTGTTAATAAAGCTTTTCGTACAAAACAAAATATTCTCAAGCGTACAACTGCCGAAGTGTACGGTTTCCCTGACCTAATTTAATTTCGTCCACTTTCTAGTTTTGCAGGAATATACCACCAGACCACTTTTCCATTTCGGGTCGTTTTAGTAAACAGATAATGACTCAGTAACCACCGAGTTGATTCATGCGACCACCAAAGTTGTTTTTGCTCAAAGGGATTTTTTAATGGCGCTTGCAGTGTCCGAAGTCTACGGATACGACCTTAAAACACTTGACGGGGGAAAAAAAAATGATCGGCTTCCCAATGACTGATGATAGCCTTTTATTTTGTCGCCAAATAGTCTGAATTGCGATTAATGAAGAACTTGTAGGAATTCGCTTCCTTGTGTAAATGCCGGAAACAATAGTCCTAACTGAAAGATGGGTTTTGGGTGCATGTTTATCAGTCAATGAATGGCAATCTAGTTTTCTAAATATATAAGTTCCTAAAAGAATTTAAAGCCTTCTTTCCTCCCCTTAAAGTTGTGAAAACGACACCTATTCACAATACAATCTGCTTAAGACAAATAGAAGATATTTTTGATTTCCTGAAATTAAATTCGCATTACTAATAATTTGTCTTATTAAGTTTAATCGTATCAGATCACGCGCAAATTAATGGATTAGCAAAAGGATTAATATTCAGTGTTTGAGATATGATAGAAATCCATTGTTTAGGTTCTATGGGAATTTCTCTTTCTCACGCTAATTTAGAAAAAAAAAGTAAGTTAGATCGGATGTAGCCGTTCAAAATATGCCTACCAAGTTTCAAGGAGATCCATTCAGTGGTTGAAAGTTATTAGGGGTAGACACACTTAAACTATTTTAAAACAAGCATAGTTCAATTCATTCGATAGTCTTGATAAAAACTAAGGGCACTTTCTTGTGACCATTTCAATAAGATTAGTTAATAGATCGATTTCGTCGCTATTGCGATCACAAATGAACATGGGCGCAGACAGGATTTCAATCTTCGGGGAAGGGGAGGATGTTAAATATAACGCTTGTATATATTATGTTTAGAGCTTACAACTCCAAAACAAAACTTTTTATAGTAGTGCGTCAACAACCTTCCGGGGAGTGAATGCCTTTAAGATTCCTATTCTAAATGATACGATGACCCAATGTATATTTAGTTCAATTTCAGCTGCTTAGTGATCAATTTGATTTACACCATTTCAAACGGCTGATAAACACAACGGATTCGCTTTCCAGGAATAAAAGCTTTCCGCCTGCATGGTAAATAAAGATGGCGAAGTATTCGGTAATAGGGATAAATGTAAATGCCTGGAAAAGGAAAACTGCAGTTAATTTCCGAGTTTCATAAACATTTAAATGCTTTGTTTAAAAGGTTTTCAAGCTGCGTCAAAAAGAAATTGTTAGTTACTAAAGTAGAAAAACAAATAAAGAAATTCCTGCAATGTACAGACGAAGTAATATAACTTTCTGACTGGGAAATAAAGTATCTACAAAATACGATTAATTTGATATGAATCAAAAGCAGGAAATTAATAAATATTTAGTTTTTATTCTGTAATTAAATGCAATGATTGATAATGACATTTTTCGTCTTTCCAGGATTACTTGAAACGAACGTTTTTGTGATTTCGTTGATTCGTGGAAGAATCCTGAAACGGAACTTTTTTTTTTTTTTGTCATTTTGGGATTCATGATTAAAAATGTCGAAGAGGTTGTGGAGCCAAAAGTTTGGAACCACTGATTTAATTTGATGTTATTCTAATTAAATTTTAAGCACCAAATTAGCCGTTTTTACCCGTGTTATTACCTGCTTGCGGTGGTCCTGGGATTGGATTCCAGCAACGATAAAAAGATTGTTTTCTTGCTTGGCTTCTTTTTCTCCTCCAAACGGGTCTGGTGTTCACCCAAGGGACAGGGTTGTTTTTATTTTGTTTTTTTTCCTTCGAATCAAATACGGGCAAGTGTTTCCCAATCGTTAACTTCAACGCCTGTACTTCCTATATTAGTAAGAATTAGTAATGGCTAATAAAATGGATCTTTATCGTTATTTTACTATATATTTTTTTTTCTTTTCCTCAATTTAAATAAGCACTTTGAGAAGAAACAGCAAAACCTCATTTATCTTCAATACTTCCTGTTTTTAACTTGCAATTATCCCAATTTCTGACAAAATGAACTAAATTATTTGAATTCCGTTTAGATTTTCGAATGATAACCGTACTTCTATCACTGCTACTGAAGACAGCTTCCTTTCCCACAGAAAACAGCATACGCTTTTAGGTCAATGTCGAACAAACAGAGGATTTCTTTTTTTTTTTTTTCCTTCCTTCAGTTTTCAGCCCTTGTCTTTCTCCACGTAAAGACCTTTAGACACAATAAGAAATCAACAAGACCTTGTGTAACAAAGAACTTTCTCCGAGAGGTCACAACCTAGAAGGTCAAGTACCTTATAAGGAGCATCCAAATGTGTAGCTTTTCTACAATACAATCAGCCTTTGGCAAAACACATGCAATTTTCATTCCAAAGATAAAAATTACCTATCAACCAACAAAATAGACCCAATCTGCATATGACTCAAGCCATCTTTTCATGTATTAATTTTCCCATAAAAAAAAAAAAAAAAAAAAAAAAGGGGGAGGGGGGGATTTCAAATATTTAAAAATAGTTAAATATTAATAAAATTCAAAGAACTGTTTTTAATTTTGTATATACAATTTGTGTTACATATAGTCCAATGTTAAAAACAATTTGCTCACAATTCGTCGAATTCATCACTTTATTGTCACTTAAATACTCGATTGACATTAAACTTTTTAATCGCCGATATGACCAACTTATTTCAAAAGCCAAAAATATTACACCTTAAATATATGTACATTTTATATTATAAACAAAATCTATTCCATTTAACTATATTCTCAGCTGTAATTTACCGTAGCCCATTCAAGTATAAAATAACACAATGGAGACGTAAAAAGATTATGTCGATAGTATTGTATTTTATTGTTTCTTTAAAGTTAAAAATGCTAAAAATAAAATTCTCTGCCTGTCCCTCTAAACTAGAGCAGATCAATTCAGGAATTAAAGTATCAATTAAAGGAATTCGAGAACTTTTGTGAACCAAACAGATCCTTTAAATGAGATCTAATGTTTACTAAGTAATTACAGTTATTTCACACTATTTGGAGATTATTAAGCTAGATGCAATCACCAAAAAACAACTACTTTCCTTCCTGTTTCGTATTTGATATGAGTTTGAAGTTCAAAATACTTGTTAATCTATTTCTTCAAATGTTTAATATACATAAAAATTGGACAAAAGCGAGAAGCCTACGTTTATTTTCAAATTCTAGACATCTAATGAATACAAACATTACATTTTTCCATTTTCTTACAAAAAACAACAATGAATTATATCTATTATTTACCTTGAATTGTCTAAATCGGATTAGAAATGTAACCATAGCGAACTACGCGGAATGGATTCACTATATAACAATCAAATAACAGAAATAGGATAGAAATCCGTTGTTTCGATTCCAATGCTTTTCTATGGGTATTTTTGCAGTCTACTAATTTCTCGACAAGGATTCATCTAACTAAAATTTAAAATATAAAAGTAAGATCGTCCCTAGTCCTCGAATATGTTTCTAAGATGATCCATCCAGAGGTTACAATAAATATTAAGGGGTAACGTATGAAAGAAGACGTCATTAACAAAAATAAAATAAAATGGAAATTTATAAACTGTACAGTGAGAGGCGATCTATGAAAGCTTATTTAGTATAATACTAAATTTTTATAGCTAAGGTGAATTAAGGAAAAAAAAATTAAGTGATGTACCCAAGGATAAGTTGCTGTGGACAAATTACGGACGACTCCGGAGACCGGTGGCTCCCTCTATAAACATTCAAAACTGCATTTAAATGCCCTCCACCTACATGGTAATTAGAAACTGCCAGGAAATCACTTTGTATAGCATTATATATTTTTATTATTCGATTATTTTTTTAGAACTTTCTAAATATCGTTCTCAAACGTAATTTGTTTAATTTTATTATTTATAAATCCTTGTCCGATCCGCCCTTTTTTTGGGTGGAAAAAAAAAAAAAAATGTTGAAAGAACTTAAGCCCCACTTTCTCTTAAAATAAGAATTCATATCTGCTGAATAAGAGCAGTATAAATTTTTATTTTTTGGAAAAAAAAAAAAAAAAAAAAAAAATTAGAAATGCACAAGACGGATGCAAAAGATTTGCACTCTTAGAAATTTCTATTGATATTCTTGGTTTGGGTTTATTTTCTTTGCCCACATTAAATCCCTTTGTGCCTGATGGTCTCAGGACAAGGGGTTTAGAGTAATTTATATATTTTTATTTTTTTATTCTTGTTTTTTTCCTTAACCGTTGCACGCACTATAGGCTTACCATGGAGGGTAAAACTAGCTGAGGAGGCCTAATAAGGCAGAAACAGCCGTCCCAGTTTCCCGTCTGTGATAGCTAAGAGTGAAAATCTTTTAGTCTTGTGCATTTCTGATTTTTGTTTAGTTATTAGGCACGTTAAACTTTTTTTCTAAATGTGCATTATTTACTCAAAATTGTCTGAAACTGGTTAATTTTATATATCAAAACACGCACAAATTAGTGGAGTAGCTAAAAGAATAATACCCATTGTTTAGATTTAAAGTCAATGCTTTGATTTTTTTTTTAATCGCCTTTTCGCGCTAATTTCTCGACAAGAACTCTTTGATAAGATTTCAAATACAAATTAAGATGTGAATATTTAAAAACTACAGACTAAGATATTTTAAGATCTTCTGAAGTTAATGAGACTTCACACACTCATTTTGAAAACCTCACTTTTCTAGGGAAAAAATTATTGCAATTTAATGCTGCTGAAAGAAATAGTCTGGGTTTTCAACATTAAAACTTTCTAAAGAATGTTTCAGTAAATTACTGTAGTTAACAGGAAACAAGTTATTTTAAAAAGTGGAATTAAGAAATAATTAGATAATAAAAATGATACTCTCAAGTACTTAAATCCCAAATAAACATCCTCTCTACACTTCCTGTACAGAATTACGTAACAGCAGATAAGCAATTGCTTCTGACTTAATGAATGAGGTTTTCTAACCATCCCAGGTCAGCTGGGATATCTCAAAAGATCTGAAACCATCCTCCCTGGTAATACTACGCTGACTATTTCATCAAATTGGTTTCTACCAAGTTACTTCTCTAATCTTTTCCTCTTAATTTCTATAGGGAATTACGTAACGATTCCTGTCTCTTCTAGGTTAAGATGCGTGGGAAATTTCTAATTCACCATAAGGTAATTCGTTAAAGGAATTAACGAAGCAAAGAAACAACAGGATTCATTTGGCAGAAACCGATCTGAAGAAATATTACTTAAGAGGCATTCATACAGGAGAATTACTAATTGATAGCATTATGGTAATACAGTTTGTAGCAATTTTAATAGCAAGAAAATTAAAATCAGACCTTTTAAACAACCTGTACAGTAAAGTATTAAAATCAGACCTTTTAAACAACCTGTACAGTAAAGTATTACAATCGTCTACAGTGTCACATGTATTTAATCTTCGTCAGAGCATATAAATTAGTCTCAGTAAGCTATTTTGTGCTATTCAAGAGACGACCGATTTTCACTACCAAAATTGTTTTTGCTCTAGTACTTTTTAACGTTTGACAATCGACCATCTATGTGCAGGGACGTATTTAGGATTTTACTATGAAATTGAAAGGACAAGATAAGGGAACTGATCAACATTCACATTTGTAATTGTCATGATTTAAAATGTTAAATACTTGATTTAAATCATGGACGATCAACTGGTTGATTGCGTTGTCCACCCACATGTTATTCCCAGAAATCACCGACTTTTGAGGAACAAATGTTTAAATCAGTGGTGGCCAACCTTAAGCATACCATGCGCCAATTTTTTCACAGTTGAGTTCAGTTGCACCATACAACTCAATTTTAACAACCAAAAAAAAAAACAAAAAACACCACAATCTTATTTTGACAACCAAAAGCATGCAATGCGCCACTTATCATCCAATGCGCCACGGTTTGGCCACCCCTGGTTTAAATACTGCATTAACATGCATCTATGAATATCATTTCTCGTTAATGAAGATGGTCTAGTCCTTACAACCAACTCAACTGCCTTTCAGCTACAAGACCAATCTTAATCTTGTCTTTGTTGGTTTTTTTAATGGCGCAAAAGCAGCGGTGGCTAAGCTGCGCCAAGAAAGGTAAAAATTAGAAAATTGGAAAATCAAAAGTTAAGAGCTACAAGACCAAGTATAGTCATCTTCAACTTCACTGAATGTAAATGTTTTCATTTGCTCTCTTCATAATCGACTCAATAAAGTTGGTTTTTAAAATTAAATGCATCGCTCTTTAGTTGTGTATGTATTTATACACTTCGATGGTTATTTTCTAATTTACTAATAATATTTCTTATTTAATTATACCTATAATACTATTCCAAAAAAAAAAATATTACAGTAATTATTGTATTTTAGTCGTTACCTCTAATTTTAATAGGAATCGTTAGTGTACGAAAGGTCATTTCATTCATTGCATTGGCCCTCGAGGACAGAAAGCAGGCTTTCACTGATGTAGTAGTAAACAACTAAATGATTGACAGCAAATTACTCATAAAACTAGCTGCATGAAGGGTCGCTTAAAACCAGGTCGTGAACTGCGATTATGAAACCTCCAGACTATTCAAAACATTCATTTGTTTGTTGGTATCAATTTCCGATAAAATGTCCAATTCTTCTCAGATATAAGATAGTCGAACTCGCTTATAACGAGCCCCGATTTAACGAGAAAATCGGAAATACTTAGTTGGTACTTAGTTGGTCTATGGGAGCAAACCCCGGTTATAGCGAGCACTATTTTTGTGATTCGTAAAATTTCTATTGACTTCCAGCTCAGCTAATCCTTTCTTGGAAAAATTCCTTTAACATTCCGAAGTCAACCGAAAGTTAGTGACTAGTCTTAAATCAAACTTTTTTTCGAAGCCAGGGGTGCAAATGACGATGTTTTTCGGGCCATGAGTCTTCTCCGAAGAACAATAACACAAGACAAAAAGACAGTTCAAAGCAAATTAACCAACTTCTTTTGTACTGTACAGAAATAAATAAATAAAGTAACTACTGTATATATAATATAGTATGTATGTATGTATGTATGTATGTATGTATGTATGTATGTGTGTGTATGTATGTGTGTGTATGTATGTGTGTGTATGTATGTGTGTGTATGTATGTATGAATGAATTTTTTATGATTTTTTTTTTTTTCACGAAACAGTTTTTTTACGAGCACTGTTATAACTAGCTAATGTCGCGGTCCCTTCGCGCTCGTTAAAACGAGTTAGACTATATTAATCAACTGAACTGATTATCATCTGATGTATTTGAAAATCTGCAGCTCCAATTACTGCTTAGCCACGATGTCTACAGTGGACCAACGGTTCCGTTTTACTGAATGGGTAAATGCCAACACCAAGCTAAATGGGGTAAAACCTAAATATTATAATATACAAATTCTGAAGCAGAGGCGTACCTCGCTTTAAGGCATTTCGCTAATACGGCGTTTTTCCATTATATTCATGTTTATTATTTTTGCTGCTTGCCTTAATCTAAAGATGATTTTTGGCGGTGACCCACACATCCGCGATCCACAGCTGAATCGAACGAGTCGACCGGCGCCATTTTATTACTCACGCTCTGCCTTTCTAAGCATTTTGCATAGTTGTTTTAGGACTAGCGTTGTTGCGCAATTAATAATGTAAACATGTTTTTAGACTTATATGTATTGGTATGTGGGGGGAAAAAAAAAATGCAATTCGTCTTAAGGTTATATTCACTTTACTGCGATGATTTAAAACAAACCTGCCGAATTAGCGAGGTATGCCGGTATTGAAAGAAACTTGGCATATTCGTTTATGAGTGGTAGGCACACGCCTGTTACGTTAAATGAAGCCATCTTCCTCCTTGGCAGTTTTCGAGCATCGCATCTATACACTAATGACCTGAACTTTCTGGTGAATTCCTTATGTTTAACTTCCCTATGTATACTGATTGGTTTCTTTTCAGACCTGAATTTCGTAGCATTAATAATTACAAGTTTTGAATCGCGAGTTTTCAGTCTTTCTAAATTTTTAGATTCTTTATTGAGCAACTTCAATGACCATTTTAATAGTTAAGTTTATGAAACGGTCTAAAATTATACAAACGTCTGCTTAAAGTTATTCTGCAATAATTATCACAAATTCCTAGTCATGACCTTTACATGGAATGGTTTTAAATAATGTTCGTTTTCAAGATATTGAAACAGTAAGATAACAACCCTACCTTCTCTAAGGAGAATAGGAAACTAATCCAATGGCATTTCTACATTTATTACACGGAAATCGAATAGTAAACAGGTTACTTCCTTTCTTTCTATTGGGAAATCCAGACCAAAAGGGAATTGTCAATCTACGCTTAGGAAGATCACTGACCGTGGCCGTTTACAAGAAGCAAACAATTAAGCAACTACCATAAACAAATCAAGAACATTTTCAATTTGTTTTATTTAGAAATCACTTGCACTGGTTACACTTACAAATTGTCTGCATTGCTTTAAATTACAATTTTCAGTTAAATTATAATGGCCAAAAATGTTCTAAAAATTCCAGAAATTTTTTGTAATATAAATGCTTTGTTTTTGAAAAAACTATTTTCCGGTGAATGACATATGTTGGTATACTTCAACTTTTCACCATGTAATATGGAAGGTTTTGTAAGGCTTCGAAAATTACTGCTTAATAAAAAGAAAATTACGAAATGCCTGCGAAACAATAAGTGTTGAAAATAGAATGGGACTGCGATGTTTCATGATCCGGTTTGGAGGAAAAAAAGGCAATTCATAAGGCTTCTGTGAATCGGGAATTACAAAACATGAAACTAAATCTACTAAATTCTCCTTAGAAGCAGACAAAGAATTTCGCGCAGTGCAAGTTTACGAACTACTGTTGTCGATTGACGATAAATTTACTGGAATCTTAATGTTATTGTAAAGTCTGGCTCGGATGTCTGTAGACCATTGTTTGGCTGGCTAATAATGTTTGTATTTTTTAACTACTCCTTACGGAGAGAAGTAATTAGGATTTTCGGTGTGAGTGCTTGCCTGTATGTGTCGCGTCTTCTACAGCCCAGCCCGAGAGAGTAAGAACTCCAAGAGACCTCATTAGACTTCCCATGGCCTGGAAGTTCAGGAAAAAACTCCCACTTCCTGTTTTAGTTGGTCACTAACATGGTCAGGAAATAGCGGTAACTGGATCAAATTGGGAGTTTATCCTGAATTGGTTACGTTGAGAACGAATATGACATTCTCGACTCAAAGTGGCTACTTCCGATTCCGGATCACATACTTGGGCGGCAACAGCTCCTACAACCCATTTGTATGCCAATGGTGTACGAGGAGGCCTTAATGGAAGCTGTATTTGATCCTTTGAATTACAACAGCTTGCGTTTAAACGAGTTTTGCGAGCAAACCAATTGTAGTATCACTTAACGCTAGCGTTTGTTAGATTACAAGTTCTATGGGTAGCTCGGTTTTGTATTTACTACAAAAGTATGAATTAACTTGTCTTTATTAGATAATCATAAATATTATCTATGTTAACTGTTTCGATGACCTAATTCAAGCCGCTTAATGGTCACTGGTGTAATAATCACTTAACAGAAAACAGACTATCAAAACAGCACTTTTAAAGATCAGTTTTCCTTCTATTTTCTATCTTTTTCCTATCTTTAGGGTGCTGTATCCATATGATTTACTTTCAACTTGTTCGCAGCATCTATCTACGTTTCAAGACTGGATGATATTCTTACGAATTCGTTTCTCAATTAACTGGGTTGCTGTAAATCAACATCCCTTGTTCAGTTGTCTTGAAAATTTTCCACCTAGTTAAATTATCGTGAATTCCATGTTTGTAAGTCTCGTTATTATGTAGAAAAGATTCTCCGAGAAATACAAATACTTCATATCTCAATATTTACCTAACCTAGATCTCAGGCAGACGAATCGTGCGAAATCAAGACATGAACAGAAATTCAAACCGATTTTCAGTTCGTCAAAAACTCCTTCATTTAACCAGTTTATGTGAACGCAAACAACCATTAAACAGAAACGACCTGTTAAATTCTGACGCTCGCATCTAAATTCCGATTGAGATCAAAGTTAATTCAGTCCCTTCCATCTTAATCTCTT
This sequence comes from Thereuonema tuberculata, assembly GCA_023159025.1. Lineage (NCBI taxonomy): Eukaryota > Metazoa > Arthropoda > Chilopoda > Scutigeromorpha > Scutigeridae > Thereuonema > Thereuonema tuberculata. The sequence continues at coordinate 197,830,767 of JAFIDM010009631.1, forward strand.
TCTACTTCTGAATATTGTTCCAACTTTTCTTTTATTGTAAACAATTTTCGCTTCTTAAACCATCAACATAAATGATGACCTAAAGTTCCCGAACCCTTTTGTTTGTGTCTAACATTAATAGCTACTATCCAGTTTCTTATTGAATAGTCAGCTGCACTTGTTTGTTTTGGCTTCATTACCCAGAACCCATCAGTAGGGGAACTCGGTCTTAACGGCGGTTTTTTATTTCAAATTCCTTGGCGAAATTTTATGCTCGTCATTTGAGGGTGAAGAATGTTTCGTCTTTTACCCTTCGTTCTGTTTCTTCACTGAACATCCTGGCGCCAGCTTCAGTTAGTTCAGAGTATCTTCTAATTTACTTCTGGTGTACGTTTGTTCCCGATTAAGGTGGATCCAGAAGTTCCTTAAATGTTCGTTACTAGAGCTTTAAGATGTAGCGCAACTACTAAAGTTACAGTAATTTTCCTTTCTTTCTTTTTGCTTTTTTTTTTTTTAATTATATATGTCACTGATCATCGAAGTCTTACAATAGTACAATTGAAATTTTTCTTCGTATCATGTTTATTTATAATCAAACTCCGCACATTTACTATTAGTCTCCACCTTCCCATCTTAAAAAAAAACAACCACCCCGAATCCCCGCTAAAACGGCTGAATTGATTTCTTTAAAATTTCTTTTCGTATAATGGTTGGCTAGTGCAACTTAAACTATGAGCACAATTTTTGTATCCACGTATGACCAATTTCACGACTCCTGCCCTTTGCTGCATGTTCAGTCGCACATATGAGGAATAGCTAAGCAGATACCTTATTTAAATTTACTTACATGCAATCAGCATTTCACTTGTGTTAATTGAGCATTTAATAAATTACTGACGGACAAATAACAGTCCTTCATTCGATTCATTTTCTATAAAATTAACTTAAATATAAAAAGCTACTCTTTAGTAGCTACCTGTATTTCGTTTCAGGAAAGACTTGCAAAATGTTTCTTTTTTTTTTAATGCCACGAACAAAATGGTCTTAATTCAAAGCGTTTAACAGTCGTTAATTTTTAGCGTCTTGAATGTTTATTTGCCTTTTGCTCAGTGAATACCAATCTCAATTTTTATTTTTAATTACATATGATTTTGAATTTGTTTCCTGCCAGTCAGAATAGGAAATTTTAAGGAGGCGAAAGGGGGCTATGTGACGTCATTTAAGTTACTTTGACTGCAAAAAAAAAAAAAGAAAAACTGAGTAACATTCCAGTTATCTTCATAATAATTTGATCGAATTGGTATATTTGTATCCTACGAGAGCTAGCATTTCAAGTGTCCTCTCCCACAAAGATTGCGATTTTGAAAGATCTATCAATCATCGGTTGCCCAGCAATTAAATGTTGAATTTTACCAGGAAGATAGGAATTTATTGAATAGGCCTATTGTAATAATTATTATTAGTCAATTGTAAAAATTGAACATACACTGACAGAGCGAAAGACACTTACTCAAATAACCTATTTTAAAGAATGAAGCCACTTCAGGGACAAAATTTATTAATATGACGTCGGCGCAGCGACGAAACAATCAGTTAATCGCAATCAAAAGTTCTATAATTAAACAAAAGTGAAATGGTCAACCTCTTGGTTTTTGAAAATTCAAAGTGATTTGGACATGAAATAAATTCATTTTCAGTTTAACCTGCCAGCCTGTTATCGTAAGACGATTGTGGAATAAAAAACAAGACACTGATCCTTCTTAATTTAAATGAAAGAAATTAAAATAAAATTAATTTCTTTCGAAACAGCAATTTTCTTATTTTCATTTTACAAGAAAACCTTATTAAATACGAGTGCGTGATCTGAATATTAATTTCAAATGCAGTTATAAGCCAGGTTTCATTTTTATCTTCCTGTAGGAATTATTCAAAGTACCTAACAAAGAAATTTTGAGGTACTTACCATCGAATGAGCTATTTGCCTCAAACTTCTATCAATAGGAACTAGAAAAAGTCCAAGACTGAATTTGAAAATAAACTTAATTTTTTGTTGTTCCCGACGAATTTCCGTATAAACTGGTTGCTGTTAATTCTATCAAAATCTACACAACTATATAAATTTCGGTATAGTAATTAAGTCATTCTCAAAGTAAATACGCAACTCTTCATTCGTTGGGAAACGTCCGTCTACAGTTTGTAATAGGGATGGGGATTTTGGCGGAAGAATTACGTTACCATTACGAAAAATTACTTCATGCTTAACTTTGTCACATCATGTGATGATGACGCCACTGCAAAATATCGTGCCATTCAACTAAACTAATTTCTGTCTTCGAAATCTTTTAAGATTGTAATAGAAACTGAAGGAAACAAGATCAAGCCCGACAATACAGCGACCTTAAAGCAAAAATCAAAAGGAATATTGCAAAAGTGAAAGTATTTAAAACGGAATTTCAATTTAACGAAGTGACAGTTTGCTGGAGTTAGTTCCTCCGCTTTCTCCGAGCAAGGGTTCACAGCTCCTAACCATGATGACATCCAGGCATTGCAAACGCCTGGCGTAGTCAAAGAACATCGGTAATGGTCCTTTGACAGATGGAAGATATGACACGAGTTCCGTTTACTATTACATCTTGCCGATGGCCGGGTTCGAATTTGACGTTAAACAGGTGGTGTTCTGGTCTGGGGAGCTTTTCCTTGATACGCCATGGGCACGTTGGTTATCATCCCACAAACACTGAACGCTACAGAGACCTATTAGCAAACCATCTCCATCCATATCTGCAGGATGACAACTCACCTTGTCGTTGGGCTCATAACTACAAAGTGGTTGGAGGAACACAACGAATTTGCCACATTGTCTTGGCCTCCAAAACTAACTGTAACCGAATTGAACATGTGTGAAACATGATAGAAGGGGGTGTGAAAACTGCCGATCCTCCCCCACGGAATGAGCGTTACCGACAGAGTTGGGCATGCGTCGAGTTAAGTGACTGAACAAAAAAGGTGGACCAATGCATTATTAGCTTTGCATTAGGTTAAATACAGTTAAGTGGATGTTCGACTTTTGTATAAATATACACTAACACTGGGAAAATTACTTATAATATAAAAGTTAATACAAAGGACATACAATCTAATATTTATAAAAGCTCAAAGATTTAACTAAATTGACAATGCAGCCATTTTCATGCTTTTTTGATATGTTGTTTTTAACTAAAAAAACCTAAAAACTAACTCCATCATTAGTTTTTAATGATAATCTATTGGCTTAATGTGGGCTCTATACGATCATGCTTAGCCCAAACGCTGATGACGTTGTGCTCATATCTTCACATCGGCCACCATTCAACATTCTAAAATGCAGTCCTATAATGGAATGCTATTTACCTCTACATTCGCCGTAAACGTTCCTGGTACTCAGTAGATCGAGGGCCCTTCAACCTTGCCACCACCCAAATTGTCCTTCACTCCCAGGACATGCTTTTAGTGCTCATTACAGAAGGCCGGGTAAACACTGTGGCCGTAATTTCTACAGACTTGTTCCTAGAAATAATTTAAATAGCGTGGCATACTAATCAATGACCTAAAATATTCAAAAAGATATTTTCGCAAACCCTGTTTTCACTTAGCGTAAACAGAAAAGCCACTAAAACTATAACGAAGCAGTTTTTTTTTTAAAAAAAAAAAGGAATAATTAAAATTTGACTTAATTTAATTGTAGTTCATTATCATTTATGGAATCTTAGTATAAATACAATAATTTCAACTTTTTAAATTTACAATATACTAAATTTAGTAGTTACAATTTTTTTGAAATCGTAATTTTTGGGCATTTTTCTTCTAATTGGACGAAAAGTATAAATCAAATAAATCAATATAGAACATATACTGTTAATAGTGTTATATCTAATCATATTGTTCTCATTTATGATGTTACCGAATTATTTTCATCACTAATGTTTATCTAATCGCAACAGATTTATATTTTCTGTTTCTGTAATTTAAGAAAGTTATACTTGCTTCTATCTCGACTACAGTCAGAAGATGCAAAAGATGGAGTTTTTACTTACAAAGAAACATGTGGGTAACCAAAAGCTTCTTAAATTCCAGTCAGTTCAACCACATCAAGATTCTTACACTAGATAATGGTTTCACTGCAATATGATTCAACTTTTTAATATTTTCCGCTAAATTACGTAGTTTTAGCTTATTTTCCAAGGAAAACTCATCAAATCAATCAGTGTAGGTGTGGATGTCAAGCCAGTACCCAGTAACTTTTGAACTGCTCGATGAATCTCCTTGAATATTGGCTACCATATTGAAATAAAGGAGATTTAAGTTGGTTTTCTTGTGGGTCCTTGTAGAGAAATAAATGCGTGAAAATTTCCATTAGAAAAGCATTAGAACAAGATATTAAACTCTTTAATGTCAATATCTGTCCGACCTTTAATTTAAATCTCATTTAAAAAATTTCAGTAAATGTTGGATTTAGGTACTTTTTCTGAAAATGGAAATTTTTATTGTTTGTATCATTAGAGAGATATATATATATATATATATATATATATAAACAAATCCGACTTTTTTAAAATCGTGGAAAAAAAAAATAACAAGATTGAAGAAAAGTGGACTGCAAGTTTCATCTAGCGACTGTTAACGCCTTCCTTTTTCAACCGTGAAGCAAATGAATTCAAACAAAGTCCTAGAATGCGAAAACTCAAGTTTTGATATGATAAATAGTTTTGAGTTCATATGTTCACATTGCTAGCAGGTAATTCTACTCATATGTTGGGGAATACATTTCGAATGTTTTAGAAAAGCACTCGAAAACTATCAAACTAGGTTGGTGTTAAAGCAGTCATTAAGGTAAATCAATAACTTAGAAAACTTAAAACTTCAAGTTAGGCGAACGCTACCAAATATAAAGCTAAAAGATTTTGCTACGAACCAACAGATGAACAAATTGGAGCCAAAACTTTTCAGTAAATGATTCTTCTTAAAGCGCCGTTTCACAGTAAGCTACTTATACAGAAAATTTCAAACTTATCCACTATCTTTAAAAGTAATTCATTTTTGATCTTGCCATACGATATTCCCAAGTTGCTTCCCTAACTAGACCTTATATCAGACTGTGAAAACACTTCATTATTCTCATAAAATTTTAACTACCAACGTGAAAGTTTGTATGGAATATTCTGATAAGATTATTCAATTCATTCCTGAAAGAAGTTCGCTAACTTTCCTTTAAATTATATTTTTTAAAAAAAATTATAATAATGAAGTTTTAAGTCGTGAAAACAAAATTAAAAGCCTACATTTATTTTCAAATTATAAAATCTACTGGAATATAACCAGGACAACTCTTCCATTTTGAAAATAAAAAAATAATGCATTATTTAGTGAAGTATATCTAAATAGATTAATTTTTAATCTCAAATCGCATGCATATTAATGGATTAGCTGAAAAAATTAATATTCATTTTAAGATATCGATGGAAATCCACTTTTTCCTTTCTATTAGTTTCCAATGGGAATTTCTGCGCCAATTACTCGACACGGACCCACTTGAATAAGATTTCAAATATAAAAGTTATAGTCTAGTCCTACAAAACCTGCGCTAACATGTGAAGATGAAAAATGTCCTGAGGTAATTAAAAAAAAAAAAAAAAAACTAAGTTATTTATCCAAAGTGTTATTTATCAGATTCTTTTCCTAGTTTTATGGAAATAAATGGAATCGAATGAATCGAATGGATTTTTAATCGCCTCAGAAAGATATTTCATCTTTGTGTTTACATTTTGTAGAGCAGATATTGTAAATAGACAACTAACAATTTTTTTCTGCGATCTTCTACATAATACAAAACAATTACATTTGTCCAATCTCTGCAATTTCGTTTTGATATAAGCGATAAAACAATCTTACATTTACTAAATATATTATAAAGCAAATTAAATCCGCATTATTTACTTTCAAGTTCTTCGATTCTTCAAATATCAGTTGAATATAGACAGGGGGTAGAAGAGCGAGAACTTTTTCAGGAGGAAAATAGAAAAGTACGTTTGGTTCTTTATAAATCTAAGCAAGTTTTTTTACATTTTTGAAGTTATTCAGTAAGTATTAATATCGTCGTACAAAATAATTCACCTCTTCGGATGGGATTTACAAATAAATCAATATATACACCCCTACATGAAGCGACGTCTGCATCTTAATGATCCCATCTGAATTCATATTTGGATCGTTAGCTTCACCGCCCACAGCACCGCGCTTCAATAACTTCCAATAAATAATAAAGCCAACATCAATAATTAATTGACTGAGTCACTCCATTTACATTAATCCATACATTATACATCTCCAAAGGAGATTCAAGGTCAAAACTGTTTACATTTACACATTAAAGGTTTAATACAAAAACAGTTTTAAAGAAACCTATGTATGAACAAAATTAAATAAATTTGTTTAGTGAAAAGTAAAATATTAAATACCTCCTTCTTAAAAACAAATACAGTAAAACCCCGTTATTACGCTCGTCAAGGGACCACGACCTACAAGCGTAATAAGCGGGATAGCGCTATAGATGGGAAATTATTTATGAGATGGGGAAACATTTTGACACCATTTTACAGGAAAGATACTTGATTCTGATACTGCAAATATGAGCTTATTTCCTATTAAAAAGATCTTTGGTTGTGGTTTGCCGGGTGTGTGTACTACTGTTATGAATTATGACATTTTCAATGCGGTTCAGGTAACTTTAACGTCAATTGATATACCACTAGGAGCAATAATATATTTTCGGAGCAGATTTAGTGCACACTTTACTTTTTTACGTTTGCAACAACCCTTCGCTGCATCGGTAATTGCATCCCTGTTTTTCATTATTGTTCGCAGACTGGACGAGGGAATTCCTAGAGATTCTGCGAAATCCTTCTGACTTCTGTAGAATTCTCGTCGTACTTACGGAGAATTTGCAATTTTTCACTTATAGAAAGGGATTTCCGCTTCAACATTTTGCACAACTGTATCACAGACCCGCATTTCACGGAGTCCAAAGATTCCTTCCTACCAGGGGGGGGGGGGGGGGAAAGAAACTTTACAGTGTTACATTTCTTTTCGATACGAAATATAAAAAAGCGCTACAAGCGGGATTTGAAGCGTTATAAGAGGGTAAAAGTATACAGATATATAGAAAATTCCAGGGACCGTATAAAAGGAGCGTAAAGAACGGGATAGTGCTATAAGCGGGAGCGTTATATCGAGGTTTTACTGTAAGTTAAAAATCAACTTTGTCAACATCTGAATTAACAATTTTGGATTAGTGTTGGCATTCTCTTGCACCTTACATTTTCTTCCTTTTTCCGACATTTTCTTCTTTTTCCCGCCGAAACGTGCTTCTCCAAAACTTCATAAACCAATCTTCCATTTTACATCATCTTCACTAATTCTGAAAGTAGTTTGTTATTAGTAATAATTTAGATTAGTTAAAAGGTTATTTGATCATGAACAATCTAATATAGGCCTAAATCATAAGCAATTTCTGCTCTACGAAAATAAGGAAATTTGTAGCTCTGTTACGATAGAAGAACTGATTCGAGGTTTTTAAAAGCTCAAAACAATTTAAATTTCGTTTGTTCTACTATCGCTTATTACTGTAGTGTAGGCTACTGGCTTTCAAATGTTTTCACTACCAGGTCCTTCCCCTTTGATATCAAAAAATTATTATTCTCTCCTTTCATAGTTAATATACAATCATGGATGAAAGCACAAAGATCATTTTGTAATTATTCATGTAACAATGACAGTTAACTTAATAAAACAAAATATATTACCATAATCCATTTCATACACTTTAAAAAAAAAAATGTATGTTATATTTCTAAAGAAATCTTAAAAACTAGAAATTTCAGATAAATTACTGCCGTTGATGTTTAAATTATTACTACATTGAGATAAAAGCTTAACAAATTTCTCCGAATTTTTTATTCAATCAATTAACGGGTTACAAATCGTTTAGGAAAAAAAATATTTCTCGAGTGAAATTCCCTTTTTGGGGTCGCGTGAGGAAACACTACAAATAATCACACACTAATACCCCTAATATCAATACAAAACATTCACTAGCTGGATTATTATGATAATCCAGCTTTTAAGGATGTAATTCTCAATAAAATGAGTAGAGTTTTAACTACTTTTCAATAAAGTTTTCAATGGAAGTTTTAAGAAATAAATAAATAAATAAAAAAAACACCACTAATTAAACCAGTACCTGGAAGACCGAGCTTTGCTCGGTAAAATAAAAACGAAAAATAAAGGTAAATAAATTAACGAATTTAAGACTTAAAGAGTATGGCGAAACTGCTTGCATACAGTGCTTGTTTTAGTTATAAATGCTTTATTTATCTCAATTTTGAACTTAAATGACGACTGCAGTACATACATGCATCGACAAGTTTTTTTGTTTTTATCGAAATGCAAAGCATGCTTTATTCAAAAGATTTGTTTTATAACCTAATACGTCGTAATCCAGAGGGGTATTCCTGTACTGGCATATCAAGATATCAAACCTTATATGTATAGATGACTGATACAGTAATGGTTGTCTCTTACGTCTTCCACACAGCTTGGATTCGGTAATCTGGTCCAGGATTTCATTGCAAGGAAGACTGGAGAATCCTTCACGATAATTCTCCAGCCTTCCGACGGAAAGCAATACCGATTTCTCACTGGTATTTGAAGCCATACTTTTCAATATCCGTCGATTGACCCAGTCGTTCATTAAAATTTCAAGTTTTTCGAAAATAGAGTAGAAGTTTAGTGAAAAGCAAAATTTATCGATTTATAAATTATTATGGACAAGTATAAATCATATAAATGGACAGTAAATATGCTTTCGCACATTGAACCAACATCAACGGGAATCCTCAACAGCTGTTTCATCCTTATTAGGAATCAGCAGAATTTACCCTTGATGTTAGGCTCAGACTGCGCGAAAGTTAAATGGAGACCATTCTCGCTCTCGGGAATGGCCACCGAAAACAAAAAAAACAAATAAATAATCCTGTGAAATCCACAGTATTAATCCCTTGTCCTTTCCCTGAAAGGATCTAAGGAATTTAATTACAAAAAAGAAACATCATAAGTTCAATGAAAAGCAAAATTTAAAGTCCATATAATAACTCATAAATCAAGAAAAGAAAAAAAAAAAAAAAACCCTACAAATGGACAGTAAATATGCTTTCACAGTGAGCCAAGTTCACCTGGAATCCTGAACAGCTGTTTCATCCTTATTAGGAATCATCAGCAGAATTTACCCTTGATGTTAAGGCTCAGACTGTGCGAAAGTTAAATGGACACCGTTCTCGCACCCGAGAATGGCCGCCGAGAACAAAATACCACAAAAAATAATCCTGTGAAATCCACAGTATTAATTCCTTGTCCTTTCACTGAAAGGAACTAAGGAATTTAATTATAAATAAAAAACAAGAAAAACATAAGTGCAATGAAAAACAATTTAACGTCCATAATTTATAAATCAAGAAAAAAAAAAAAAGTACAAATGAACAATAAATATACTTTCGCACACTGAGCCAACATCAACGGGAATCCTGAACAGCTGTTCCATCCTTATTAGGAATCATCGGCATAATTTACCCTTGATGTTTGGCTCAGACTGTGCGAAAGTTTATTCACGTTAATTTAATGATTTTTGTATTTCAAGTTCAGACACCTAAAAGAAAGTGTAATTTCAAGTTAATTTATAAAAAAAAAGTTAATAAATTGCACAACTTTTAACTGTTTCCATATAACACTGAAAACGATTTTACATAATAAATAAATAAATAAATAAATAAATAAATAAATAAATATAAGAAAGCTTAATGTGCATTAAACGAAATATGAAAACTGGAAAAAAATAAGAAAAAAAAAACTCGAGAATGCACAAATTCGTAAATTCGTTTTGCTTTCACGCATGTCCAGCGCTCAGCAGGCCAAGGTAATTTTTCTGTATTTGTTACAGCGATTTTTCTATCGTTGTTTGCTTTCTACCGGGTCCCACTTCCGAGAGCGGGAGAAGGAACCATAGGTACTCAAGCGTTCTGAGTTTGATCATCGAAGCTAAATCTGGCTGACGAGTCCTAATAAGGACGAAACAGCTGTACCAGATTGCTGACAAAAGTCTAATATGAACAAAACAGTTGTCGCAGATTTCATTTGACAATTCAAGACGGGAGTGCGAAAATTGTGTATTCTCAATTTTTACCTTTTTCATGTTTCACTTTTTGTATCTTTAAACTTCCTATTTATTTTTTTTTTTTACAAAATATCAGAATATTTTATATGGGGGGGGGGGGTTAAAGGTACTTTTCGAGTTGACTACTGAACTTGGACAAGGGCACATGCCTATTGACATAAAAGAATGTGCCAGCAATATCTATATCGACTACCATCGTGAGATTCGTATACATCTTTAATGTTTTGTTAAACGTTAAAAGAAAAAGAAAAATGATTTCAGTGGGGGTCGTCAACTGGAAAAGTATTAAAAAAGGCTTCGCCATATCAAGTTCATTAAATATGCCAAAAATGTACAAACCAAAACTGAAATACTTGACCGATTTATGCAGAAACTTGAATTCTGCATTAATAAATTAAAATTTCAATTTCTAACCACAGTAGATATAAATTTCCGATGTCCAAATATATATCCCCCCCCCCAAATATAAAAAATTTCAATGTTCAAATTTCTTTTATGTTTAATATTTTCTTAAACCACTTTTTTTTTTTTATTTTTAGAAGGAAAACTTACAAAGGATGCGCTAATTCACTGTCAATGACAGGTAAGCTTCTGTAGCTTCACAGTAATGACTAAACGCAAGTCTGCATTTACGATTCTCTCAACTGTCACAAATAAGTTTTTTCACCTCCTGCTTTTTCATCTTTTCTATTTTAATCGAAACACTCAAAAGGAACAAAAGCTCTAAATGTACACTTCTATTGTGGTTGTTTTTTCCCCTCTTTGCTAAAAAGCAATTTCAGCATATCTTGAGCTGATATTTAGAACTGTGCTGCTTCAATATTCAATTAAATTTACTTTCTATTTCGCCAATTACGAAATTTACAATTCCAAAAATAACAAGTTTAATATTTTTAAAACTATTTTTAGAAAACTATTGGTTTTCCTACGGCATTCTGTTAACTCTTTTAGCGATGTAACTCGATTCAGGCATTTATTCAATATAAAATTTCTTCGGCCTTATTGCTTTTGTCCTATTCGAACGTCTTCCTTGTAATATTTTGTTATTTGTACAGAGCATTAAAATACGTTTGTCCGTGGAAGTCTTTAAATCCAACGGACGAAATGCCGATGGATATTTCGATTGGAGCTCATTTTCCTTGGAAAAAGACTGAAAAAAGGAGCAACCTGACTACGAAAATATTTCAAGTATTTGGAGCATTAAAATATTTTACAGTGGTAGATTTAATTCAAGGGCTTTCAATAAAAATTCTGAGAAAGTACATTTTAGTAAAATACAAATCATAATACGACTGAAAATAACATTTTCATTTACATGTAGAACTACCAAAAATAGAATTAATATTTTAAAATACAAATAATAATTCAAAAAGAAAAACAGCTTTATCAGTCAACAAAAATCGCTAAAAATGAAGAAATGCTGTTTCCAGATAATGACAACATAAATAAACATGTAACTTAAGACAATTTTATCATTGTGAATTGAAACACGTCAGTTTCTTTCACACCAGTGAGAAAACTTCCCGACGTTTCATTATGTAACAGTCTTTATAATGCCTACGTCTTCGGAAATAAAATATAAATGAAAAGGATAATAAGGTTAAGTACTTCCGCAATGAGGGAAAAAAAATAAAAAAGCAGGAAGCAAATCAAAGAAAGTCAAAAGAAAGTTTCACTCGCTGATTACGCTCTCAACGAAACATTCAATAACAGTCTACAATCAGTTCAGGAAAATGTCTTCTATTCAGTTGACTACTATTAAGTCTTAAAAATAAAACAAAGCGGGCTTGTTTTGTTTTTGTTTTCCCTCCCCACTAAAAATGTATTTTTTTTTAATTCCATCAATGGAATATTTCATAACAATGAGATCGGTTCTTTTTTTTTTTTTTTTTCCTATTGTTAAAAACGGAAACGCAGGGAGAATCAGAATGTATTTTTCACGTACATAAATATTCATTTGATATACACACAAAAACAAGCATATGTCAAATTTGCTTCATATCAGCAAGTTGTAACAGACATAAAACAAACAGAGCTAAGGAAAGAAAAAGAAAAAGAACGAACTTCATTGAATTCTTTTAAAATTAACTCATCTGAGACAAAAATGCAAATTGGATGCAACAGAACTCATTGGCTAGCCAAAGAGGAGTGGGAGACCAGCTTACATTCCGTTCCCTTCGGGAAAATCCCACCGTGAGAAATGCTTTGCCTAGAATTAGCTAAAACTAATTTAAATAATTATAATTTTTAGCGTGTTAGTAAATTTTAACTTATTTAAAACTATTTAAGATCTTTATCTCTTCATAGTTTTACCCTTCTCCGAAAATTTCTATGCATAGTTTGAGCATATTTTTTTTACTTAATTAGCATTAAAAAATGCTTAATTAGTATTAAAAAATATTAGTTAAAAGGTTATTCAAAATGGAATTAAAGTGAATATTAAACAATGTTTGATTAAAAATTTTAAGCACATTGAAAATAAAAGAAACTGCATCAAATTATCATACATCTGCAACAACTGATCAACATATTTATGTTGATGTAATAAGTGCATTATTCATCCTATCCATATTGTTCGCAAGCTAATAACTTGTTGCCATTATAATTACATACCAAAATGATTTTGAAGATGCCAATGAAAGTGCTTTAGCAGCCTCGACAGAAAATAATTCATTCAGATGAAGGACATAAGAACTACATAAATTACCTAAACGAAGCGCTTTTTGAGCTTACAAATAATTGTATCAAAAGACTCAGTCTGTAATGAAACATGTGAACTATTAATCAGACTGAAAGCTTTATCAAACTGTTAAATATATATTACATTTTTGAAAGTTTCGTAACAAGAAAATGAAATCATTTCATCCAATTAATTATAATGCAATTGTTTAAATGTAATAACGTCGATTGCATTACAACATGGTTTTCAAGAATTCAAAAATTTCGAATAGTCATTTTAATTTAAAAAGAAAAATTGTTTGAAAATCTGCAATAAATACAAATATATAAGCAATTAGTACTTATTTCAAACATCTTTCATTAAATATCATGCTAATTTTAACATCGCAAATGTTGTTCTTTCGAACTTATTGATACCAATTGAAACAATTTGATAAAATAAAGGAAGATATATTAAATGCTCTACTTTAGAACAGTTTTAAGATTGTTAAAAATTATCAAAAATACCTTCATATATTCTGAAGAAAAAAAAATGATATCAAGACATTTTAAAAAGTAAATGAAGATTTGGATGATAGAAATAGAAATCAATGTCTTTTCGAACAAAATTCATTTCGCTCTTAATTTAACAAAGTTACATTATAGGCCTACATTAAATATTAAACTAAGAAATTTTCATTAGAAGTACTTCAAATTTTAACAACATAATCAATATTAAGTAATTTTAGAAGAATAATAGCTAAACATACATACGTTCTAAAAAATTTTGAATAATGTAAAGAAAATAACGGTTAGCTCATGTTTTGCCATTCCACAAAAAATTTCGTGTTATTAAAATTAATGACTGAGAAATTATTTAAAATAATCACCTCTAGTTTACATTTTGTAAATTTATTTAACATAACCTAAAAAGAAATCGCGACGAACAGAATTCGAATTCACAGTGAAAGATTTAAATATTTTTCAGAACATGTAAAAATTGTTAAACGCATATATTTAATTAAATAATTTTATGCATTACAGATTTGATTTGTTTCTCATTTCAATATTAAGATTTCCAAATTAAGAAATAACCGAAGCTTAACTAATCACTGAGATTTTTACGTACGTTCCAAAGGTAAAGATGTTCTTTTTTTTTTTTTTTTAAAAGACTGTGATAATAGTTTCGAAGTCTTATTACGTTACAGATGAAATAGAATTTCTAGCCTATGGGTGAATGATTATCCAATGAACCGTAAATAAAGCATAATTTTCGAAATTACAACTGACAATTTACTATTAAGCGCTATTTGCGACCTTGCTGTCAATAGGCCTACTGTATTGCTGACCTATCATCACTAGGTCAAAAGGCTGTCACAGAAGCAATGCCAATACAATTCGAAGTTTCTGAATCAGGAACTGAAATTTGCTCACCTGGTAATCTTGTGTCAAACTGTAAATTTGGATTCTAAAGCATCGCAATGGAGTTTGGGATTCGGCTAAGCCTAACTCCTCCAGCCTACTTAATGCCCGTCCTTGAATACTGGCAAAGGCAACTCGACGTATTAAATCGGCTTCGAATGACTCGTGAAACGACGTAACATAGCCGTGAGAACTTCACCTTGTTGTACGTGGTGCAATTTAGCTCGGGACTGTCGTGATACGGCTACGAAACACTTTCCCGAACGAAACCAGCTGTTTGACTTTTGCCCATGATGCGTCTGTTAGCTAACGACGCTAGCACACCTAGCGGTCAAAGATCGAGTTTCGACGGCAACAAAGGCGCTTCCGCTAAGACTGCGCCGCTATCTGTGTCAATGCCAACAAGTCTGAAAATCAAATGAAGCAAAGAAAGAGAATGCCATTTCCTACCGAACAAAGAAATCCTTCACTCTTATAATAGCCTTACTGCATCCGAAGGCTCTTGAACTTTTCATATCTTTTGAAATCAAGGATCTACAGAATTAATTGATATTAATGCAAGAGAAAATATTTTTTTTTCTTTCGTCCGTCTTTTTTTTTTATATACATAGGCCCTATTTACTTTATCCATATAGAATATAGAAAATTTAATAGAATATAAAAAATATGATATAGAAAATTTTGCAATCCTTCGGACCATAATTACTTTTCTACTGTTGGAACGCATTTTTATGGTATTGTTGATGCTACCCACGGTCGCCATTGAAGGTCAGCCACAAGGTTTCGCTGGCAAGAGGAACTGGTGCCAGTATAAAATTGTTTTTAAAAATAAAAAAGGGTTATTTGCTTTTAAAATTGTTAAAAATCTCCAAAAAGTAAAAAAACAGAAATCGGAAAGAAGATTCATATATAAAAGCAAACTTTCTCAAACTTCTTTAAGCTAGCTGCATAATCGATATTTAATTTTCAGATAGTCGTACAGATAAAAGCAGAAATAAAAAACTATGGATAGAGATGAAATAGTTGGAATAGGTCATTTGACATATGTTAAACTTAAATGTCGAAAATATAATATGGTAGGTTGAGCAGAAATGTTGTATGTTGTTTTGTTTTTTTATGAAGCTTCGCCAAAATTAAGGACACAGTATTTTTCCCCACTTTATAAAGTACCTTATAAAACGCAGCTGCTCTAAAATCAAACCCACCCAAAACATTTCATGTAAAATAAGTTGCCAAGACTCGCATGCTCATAACGCTTTCAGTGTTAAAAAGATATGAGATCTCATGTAGAGCCAAGCCCCTAACTCTACGAGGCCTAACTCTACAAGCCCTAACTCTAAAACCCTAAATCTTGGTCAAAAAGTATGGCTTGGCCATTTCGTGGCTGTCGCACAGACAATTCCATGGAGTTATGTAAAGGATATGGAGTATGCCAAGGCATACTTTTTGACCAAGGTAGTAGGGTTTTTAGAGTTAGGCCTTGTAGAGTGAGGGGCTTGGTTCTACATGAGATCTGATAACTTTTTAACAGTGAAAGCGTTATGAGCATCTTGGCAACGTATTTTACATGAAATGTTTGGGGGGGATGAAATAGTTCCATGAAACGGCCAAGCCATACTTTTTGACCAAGATATAGGGTTTTTAGAGTTAGGGCTTGTAGAGTTAGGCTTTGTAGAGTTAGGGGCTTGGCTCTACATGAGATCTCATATCTTTTTAACACTGAAAGCGTTATGAGCATGTGAGTCTTGGCAACTTATTTTATATGAAATGTTTTGGGTGGGATTTCATTTCTTTTTGTAAGATGAGATCTGATAGCTTTTTAACAGTGAAAGTGTTACGAGCATGGGAGTCTTGGCAACTTATTTTACATGAAATGTTTTGGGTGGGATATACCTATCAGAAATTGTTATATAATAAAGAACCGGAACCCCCTTTATGAGGGGTTGGAGGGTGAAAGTTACAGATTTCTTAATTTGTTTGTTGTTTGTGTGTTAAACCTAGCCTGCATACCAAATATCAGCTTTCTAGGACTTCAGGAAGTACCTAGAGGTTTTGATGATCATGAGTCAGTGAGTCAGTCAGTGAATCAAAGACGAAATCGACGTATTTTAGATATTAATAAAATCCAAAGTATAAGAGCTAGATAAATGAAACGTAGCGTATTCCATTAGTCTGCTAACTGCATCTTATCCTGAAAATTTGAGCTCTCTAGTATTATTTAGGCCGAAGCATTGAGGGTACGACGTATTTCAGATCTTAATAAAATCCAAAGTATAAAAGCTAGATAAATGAAACATAGTGTATTTCATTAGTATGGTAACTGCATCTTATCCTGAAAATTTGAGCT
>JAFIDM010009631.1:197857266-197880881 GCA_023159025.1 Thereuonema tuberculata
CGAATAAATGTAAGTTATTATTACATTTTATTTTAGAGATGTTGGAGGTCTTTTATGAATTTCAAATTCTACAGCCTAACTTAAATTCTGAATAGTTCTTTAGTTACTGTTGCCCGAATTACCTCGGCGTTAATCTCGAACTTTCTCCCTGGCCCACTGGCGTCGGTGGATTATATTACAGACAAGATCTATTTCAGGCTGGTCAGTGGAATGAGGGATTTTGTCTGGCTTGTTTTCTGTTTGAAATTTTCATTATTATCCAAAAAAAAAAAAGAAAGAATGATTGTTAGTTTGTTTCTTGGTTTATTTATGTTTGTATTTTATTTATTCAGTCTGTGAAAGAGCCAAATTATCCAATTTCTGAAGTATTTGTATCATGCTTTTACATTTCGCACTGTTAAATTTTAATTTTCAAAACAAAAACTTTTACGGGATGCTTAAAATTTTTATTTAACTTTCTAATTGAAAATGTTCAACTATTTTCTCGGTAACTCGAGCAAGGATGTTTCGATGACAGGCAGAATGAAGAGGGAGAAAAAATGGATACAAAAAAAAATCACACATCAACAGGGCCGGATTATCGCATAGACAAATGAGAAAAATGTCTAGGGCCCGGTTTTTTGAAGGGCCCGGTGAAACTGTCTATTTTGAAAAGATTTGTAAATAAAATAGTTTACTTTTTCTTGTGGGAGAGGGAGGGAGCCTGGTGAGAAGAAAATGTCTTGGGCCCCAAAGTGGGTTAATCCGGCACCTCCCGATCATTTACAACAAAGTATCTTCTGAATAATCGGAAAGTTGAAGTGTATGTTTCCAGCAACTGTTATCCATTACATATGATATATTTTGTATTTAATAATTGATTACTTTCATTGGATGTTATATATTATAATATACAGTAATACCTTAAGATACGAGCGTCCCGACATACGAGTATTCCGAGATATGAGCAAGCCTTCGAGCATATTTTTGCTTTGAGATACGAGTAAAGATTTGAGATACGAGAACGCTTACAGACGTAGAAAAATTTCTACAAGTGAAATTAAGGAAGTGATGGCTATGTGGCAGAAGGTTTCTGATTTCATTGAAAAGAAACACCCTGATAAATTGTCTACTGGTCGTGCTTCGGCGCTTTTTGAAGAAAAGTAAAGAATACAAATCGAAAAAAGGAAAAAAAATAAAAAATAAATAAAAAATAGAAAAGTAAAAAAAAAAAAGAAATACGTAAGCTAAGTTAATTTTAAGTTTATGTAAGTTACGTAGTGTACGTGTAAGGTACGGTACGGAATCAAGTGTCTACGTACGGGCCAACTCTCTTCCTCCCTCCTCCTCCGCCATTAGCCGCTACTGTTTCGTCCGTCAGTAAGAACTCATAATTAAAACCACATTTTATTTTATATCACAGGAATCCTTATATACTATAATTTTTTTTGTATGTGTATTTCTGAATAGCAATTAAAAACATGTTTTTTCCATTATTAGTAGCACTAATAAGGGAGTTTTTTTATAGGGCCGAAACGGATTAAATTTTTTTCTGTTATTTCTTATGGGAAAGAATGATTTGAGATACGAGCACCTCGAGTTACGAGCTCAGTCCTGGAACGGATTATGCTCGTATCTCAAGGTATTACTGTATAATATGTAACTTGTTTTTAAACGTAACGGATTTTTTTAATAAATTATACTTGAAAAAAGTTGGCAAGGATTGCAACCGGAATATCAGTGAAGAAGTAGTTTTCTCTATCTATTTACATGACAAAGCAACAATCGAAATTCAGTCAATAATTCTATCTTTAAATAGAATAATTCATCCGTCCGTCACGGTTGCTAAAAAAGATTAAGGGGATGCTTCATAAAACATATTTAAATTTTCATTGTCAATCTCCAAAATGAATCTAAATTAAAAAAAAAAAAACATTCAATAATGCAATAATTCCTACTAATTCTAATACTTGACCAGGGCGAGGAATAGGAAGCCGATGGAGCTTGAAAGAATTCTGGCTGTATCGATGTGTTGTATCTCTTTCCAAATTACTTGGTAAATTGATAATAGAAATGGCTTCAAATGGACATTTCTTAACACAATAGAAATGGCTTCAAATGGACATTTCTTAACACAAATACCACATCCAATACGTAATTGTTCACAAACTGCAGCAATTTTATCATTAAGTGTAACTTCTATACAGGGGCGGTCTGGCATCATTGGGGGCCCTTCGGCTGGAAAAAGAATTTTGGGCCCTTTAGGCTTTACTTACCAGGGGGGGGGGGGGAGGGAATGAATTAAGGGTTACTTTTATTACTGCACAATAATATTTTTATTATTTTATTTCTATATAATAATATTGTCAGTATTTGCATTATTTATAAAATTTCTGTGTACAATATATTAATACTGTCACATTTCAATATTTCCTCATAAAGTTGGCTATCAGGAGGAATTTCATCCATTTTAATTTCATATAAAAGAGACTCTCACTCAGAAGAAAAATAACAAAATTCGTGATGAAAGAGTTTTAGACTATCCAAAACAGACTCGACAACCGTTAAATTGGTCAAAATTAGCTTCCTGTAGTGCATATTTTTTATTGTTTTTATTTTTTTTCCAGTTTTATTGAAGACTAGCACTTCATTTTTCTTTAAATGCATGTCCAAATAAGGAAACAGTTCATAATTTCATTCTTTAGTTATGTAGGTCTATACAGCTCTCACTTAACTGTTTTATGCTGGATGTGAACAGTCTTTACAAGTCAGTCAATAATGGTTTGGAATTTTTTTCTTTTTTTCAAAGCTTTTCTTCAATGAAGGGAGTAAGTTCTATGAAAGCATATGGTTGTATTTCAGCTTATCTATCATTTCTACTGATCTTATTTACATAACTTCATGAAATACTGCGAATGGTATTCAATGTCCAAAGCAACTAGATCTCAATCAGATTCTAAATATAAATTTGACCCTGTAAGGTTGACAAAGTAAGGGCTAACTCATTGTCACAGCTTCTTCACAGAAAAATTGCTCATGTAGGATTCTGCGTCTTCTCTGAAACACGGTAAAAATTGCTTTTCCAACCAGAGTCATCGGGACCACCTTAACAGGGGCGACCTTTGCATACAGACTCCCCGATGCCTTCCTCACAGCCTTGAACCGGTCCTGGAAGTTACTGAAAATAAAGATGTATTTTTTCTTTCCCCATCCAAGTTCCCGGATCTTCTAAAATCTATCCACTGATCTCAGGCTAAGAATCCCTGCTGTAAAGTCTTCTCTACTACAACTAATCCTCTAGCTGTCACTTAATGCATTTGGCAAACTTACAGCACAGCACACAGCTATAATCATGGGTTACCGTGCTGAGATTGAAAGGCGTCTTAAAGCCTTTTACATTGCAGTGAATTCGTCAGGTTTCAATTACATAAATTGTTTTAAATCAGAAACATAGATTAATGTGACTAATTTTTAAGTCGACTTCAATACAACTATCTTCTGAAAGTAAGCAATTAGACTGCATGCTTCCAATGGTGACAGTGGAGTATAACGTTCAAGCCAAGTGCTACCTGTTGAAAAACATTTGTAAGAAATAAAAAAAAAAATGCAATTTGCTGGAGGAGGTAGTTATGCACCGAGATTCAAGACCTCCATTTTAAAGAGGAACAACCCTCCCCCCAACGCCTTGTTGGTTGCAGATGTCTCAGATAACAAAATTAAGTTCTCCAATAAAGTCTCGAGAGATGCTTTTCATGATTGTTTCCGGTGATTTAAAGCTGAGATGGAAAAAAAAAAACAACAAACTAACTTGGCAATCAGGTGCTTCTAAAGAGATCCGATGGGATCTGGATTGTGAAAGGTAATTAATGCCGGAGTTGTTACATTGTACAGTCAGGGACCCACAAAGTGTGGATGGGTGGCGGTGGGGGATCAGTTGGTCCTTCAGCACCGGAGCGCGGGCTGAGGTCTTAACCGAAAAAATAAATTATATGCTGACTTCTTTTATAATTAAGTCGACATTTTATATAAACTACTTTTCTGCTTTAATCGTCTGCATAGAGTTATTCTGCATTACACTGTCTGCTTAGAGCGGTTCTGCATTACAATATCTGATCATCAATCGAGACATTCTACTACACGTGTTCAACAATGGATATCATGTTCACGGTTATGTGGGAAGAACGTCTTATTCACGATTTCCTTAAGACTTCACATTACACTTGAGCTTCCATTGTAACGGAACCTAAGCATTTTTTTTGCCATTTTAGAATTGAAAACCTTTTCAGTTGAAAAATTTAATATGAAAAATTTTATAATTTTTTAAGAAATCGTAAGAAAAAATAATAAATATGTTATTTATTAGGTTAATTTAAGATTGTAATCAGCTTATGAAGGAAAAAGTAGATATTGGTGTTAACATTATTTTTAGAGTAAATTAATAACTATGTGTGATATGTTTAAAAGGAAGAAATAGGAACGTTATGTGGTGTTTTTGCGATATTCTTACCTAAGAATCTCTGATTTTGACCGTAATATTGAAGGGGGGGGGGGGGGGCGTTACTGCATTTGGTACTTGGACCCTGAATTTGATGTAGATGAAGACCTGATTACAGTCGACACTAATCTGCAGCAAACTAAATATAAACTAAAGTTTTATGGCTCATATATAGTACTGCTTGCTTATCTCATTTCTTGAACAGTCACATCTTCGAAAAAAAGGCCTATGCTGTCGAAAACAAACCTTGACTACCAAATCCAAAAATAAGTGCAAGCGTTAATTTTAACAGCAGTAATCCTAACTACTCTATAATAGCGAAAATCTACATTTGTTTGCTTTTTGTCATTCAATAACGCCTCAACGGCGCAACGGATCGGAATGAAATTCTGCTTGCAGGTAGTCTAGGACAGGGAGTACGCCGTAGGCTGCTTTCATCCCGGTCGATCAAGTAGTTCCCGTGAGTAGTCTCAAAACTGGCGATAGATGGCGCCCGCGCCGTTTTAAATCTAGCTACAGATTTGAATAAATATACGATACGATTAATTAGTACGTTGGATTTCAATATTATACTGGATGTATTATTTAAACTTTCCGTTTTTTACTTTACTTGATGTAATTTTATTTTTCGAATAACTAACGCCAGGCTTTCTGAGAAAGCGACGGTAGCCGGCTAGTGAAATATAAATTTCAAATCAAATTTAAACATTATATTCTTTTAAAATAACGAACAATTCCATTTTAGCATATTTTCCTATGAAATTACGACTTATCCGATTACTCAGTCTGCGTGTGCGTTGTGTCGCCCCTCTTCCAATAACTTTGAACTGTTAGATGAACCTTCTGTTTTAAGAAGTACAGTCTATGTAATTTCAATATTTGAATTTTTCTTGCTACATATCCCTCCAATTGCATTTACTTTTATTTTAGCGATTATAAGAGCCTATTTGCCAAATGGAGCCAGATTCGATGATTTTTGAATTCTCCTCCAGACGGATCCTAAGGTCCACCCAGCCCTCTATTGAATAAGTATCAAAATTTTTTTTCAGGAGTCAAAAGCGATCATCCGACCTCAACTTATCTCCCGCGATCCCAAAGGCAACTTAGGCCTGTAATGGAAAACTGTACCTTTTAAATTAACAGCGATTATAATATTATCCACTTGGTTTTTACAGACCCCGTACACGAAAAGTAAAATGGGGAAGCTCTTACGTTTGTTCTATTTCTCTATCAATCCGTCCGTCTGTCACCAACTCAAACACAGCCCAATCTACAATTCGTACTGACATAAGTTATACTGTAATGGAACCGTTACGACCTCCAGTCACAAAGCTTTGGTCACCTCCAGTCTCATATGAAGTAGCCGAAAATGAAACATGTCACCACTTCTACAGCCCAGAGGTGGACTAAGTCAGACCTTATTGAAACTCTCATGCCTTATAGAAGTGGGTAAATAGAGTTCCGGTTTGCTGTCACTTCTTGTTCCGGTCGCGTGATAATACATAAGAAAGCGTTTTCTCAATACCTTACAGGCATTCTGAGTGGTCTTATTCAGTTCATGTTATAGCTGTGATCGTATAGTGGTTACTACATAGCGTTTGCGCCTTAATAACTCACGTTCGAATCTTGGTCAGGGCAAAATTTGAAAAGCAATACCACGGTATTCGAGAGCCTTATCTTCCTTTTTTTTTTTTTTTTTTTTTTTAATTTTCTTATTTTTTTCGTCTTAATTCCGTTTTATATCTGTTTAAATCATTATTTGTAGAAAATGAAACATGCTACATGGGTCGCTATGGTTTCATGTACAAAATGAAACCAGTATTTTGCTTTGCTTTATCTCTCACACATTTGCAGCTTACAGGCTGAAATTTGACTACAGGCTGGAGACACCGAAGATCATCCGAGATTTTTATCCTGCGTGTTTCTCCTCAAAACGTGTCCTTCGGTTCACCCCGCCCTTTATCAAATGATTACCAAGTTTCTTCTCTGGAGTTAAAGGCAAACGAGCGATGGACTGGCTCTTAGATCTTTGATTTCAACTTCGTCCCGTTTGGCTGTAGATCTTGGGAACCTTACCTGAAGAGGACGTTTACCCTCTCATGAGGATGTGTAAGGAGTAATGTTTTTAACCTAATCACCCATATACACCATTTCAACTTCTTCGTAAATTAGTCCTATTCTTCAGTCCTGATTATTTTTTTGCGTTTGTGGCCATGTTTTATGGGCCATTTATAATGTAGGCTAAAATACTGTGCACTTAAGTAGCTCAATAAATAGTTTACTCCTTTACATCAACGGCCTGCTCCGAGACTGATACATCTGAACCTGGATTAGATTTCGGAGCCAGATTAGAAAATTCCTTTTTTCCTGTGTTTGTCTTCTTCGGTTCCACTACAGAAAGAAAAAAAAATAATTGTAAACATTTAATTAAGTTCTCTTGTTTATAAACTTTTAAAAATGAATCAAATTACTATGGTCTTGAAGAATAATGAGCTGATCTACATCAAACTTCATATATAAGAATGAATTGCCACATCTTTAAGCCTTATTAAACAATATAAATTAAGATTGTAAAACATAGGTTTTTAGCGAAACTAAATTCGGAGCAATATCATTTTGGTGCCATCCTAATTAACGTTCTGAGTTATACTAACTCCGCTATCAATTGGGGCCGCTGATTGTTTGCTATATTTTACTCAATACTTCTTACACACGTTAATTCCACACAGATTTTTTTTTTTTTTTTTTTTTTTTTATTAGAGTTGATTCTCTGAGCATTAAATTCTGAAAAAAACAAGGATAAGAAAGTCAGTTTTGGAGCAACAGATACACATACAATAATTAAGAGTTTAATGCATCTAGAGTTCCCATCACAGGATTTTGCTGGAAGTTCGCTTACTGTTTTCTTTTACCAATAATTCATTAAAAATAATTTATATGAAACTAGCAAACCTGAGATCACGTGATCTTGGATTCTGAGATAATTTTCTCACCATCCGTGACCGCTTTCTCATAAATCGCTAGCGCGTCTCGGAGACAGTATGTTTGATCGTTAGTCATGTGACTTCCGGCTGACCCACGTAGATAAAAATGAAAATGGGAGCATCCTCAATACTTATTATTTGTATTTCCTAACCTTATTTGTATTTCTGTGTCTTATGGTTTCGGAGGAGATAGGGCCAGAAAAAAAAAAAATCAACTTTTCTTTTATACGAGTATATAGATTAAATTCTGAAAAGAAACTTTATCTTGCATTGTGAATAATGGATTTAGTTAACTTCTTAACTATAAAACATTATTTTTCGTTTATCCGTTGCTTCAACACGAACATTTCTATAACCATTTGGAAGAGAACTTAATGCTTTTTTTTTTCTAAAATCATCTTTAGTTGAAAAAAAAAAAAAAATGTACGGCCGTCAGTTAACTAGCAAACTACATAAAGCAAGAAACGCTTTCTTCGTTATAAAACTGTTATTCCACATATATTCGTTGTAGTAATGCTAACTCCCTCTTAAGCTCTTTAATTTATTTATTTATTTATTTATTTATTTATTTACTTTTAAAGAATTTCAAGTTTTATAAATCAACTCTGTTTTGATTTTGAATTTCGCGCTCAATATTCACTCCAGCACGCCTTAAGGTTCTCATACGGAAAACTTGTTGTGCACAACATCAAAATTTCTAATTTTCTTAAAACTATTCAGTTTTCTATCGATTACATATTTAATATCTATTTCGGAATCGTTTGGTTCAAAAAAAATTCCGTCTTAATTTCACTTGTTTGGTGCCCTCAGCGATTATAGTTGCAAAGTATATTGACGTTGACTATGGAATTTGTGAAAATTAATTATAAATTGTAATAAATTTGTCACTTATAAAATAAAGGCTAAATTACACAATACGGTACCACCAATAGGAGGTTTCGTAAGAATACATCGACTTCCGAATCTGCGCAGGGATACATGAGGGTGCGTACTGTTATCTCAAGATCGCAGTTAGCCAGATGAGGATTAGTTTTTCTAGTAAAAGATCGTGCAAAACAATTTTCAATTAAGCTTACCAGCAAACCTTATTCTACTTTTCACTATTAAATGAAAAATTTTAAAATTCATATCTTAAAAGTAATTGCCAAGATAGCCATCTTTTCAAAACTCGGAAAAATAAGACAACATCCCTTGGTGCCATAATCTGCACTTTAACCAAAATAAATGTTATAAACAGTACGTAGTTTTTATCAGCAATAACAGTACAGTTAACTCGCGATAATCCGACATTTGACAGTCCGACATGCTCGGTAGTCCGATGCAGGTTGGTTCGAAAACCGACCCGATTGAGGCGGTCACGGAGGTGAAATGCACAATCACTTGCGATGAAGTTATGTCGGCTGCAAACACTTTGAATCGTTGGTGTGAGGAGAGGGAACTCGACTGCGAGAACATTTTAATGTTAAAAGATATTCAAGAAAAAGCCATGACAGACTCTTTACGTAAGAAGAAACAAAAAACGATTGCAGTCTTGCATACATATGTACGTATTTTAACTTTTTATTTTAAGACAAAAAATAATATTTTATATTATATACTGTAATTTTATTTTTTAAGACATAAATACAGTAATAAATTAGTATTACATATATACGTATTCATTTTTGTAAAACTATGCCTAATGAGTTTTTTTTTATATCTTCAATGGTCGTAATATGTGTACCGTACTCAATATGTATTTGTAACAATATAGGTACTGTAGTACGTACAATCAACTTATATCATTGGCTAATTTCGTCTATCTGTCTGTCTGTCCGTCTGTCTGTCTATAACTCGATATAATTAAGCTATGAAGATAGATCCAAGGTTCTCAATGGTACCATTGAATCAAGGGTACTCAAATTGGATGAAAATATTAGTTCATTTTGTCATTCCATGTTGTTTCCATGAAATTTTACCTGAAATTCTAACAAAACATACGTTCAAAACCAAATAATTTTGTTACCACTGCACCGATTTTAATAAAATTTGGCATACTTACTCAGTTTTTTACGCTGATTTTGAAACTCAAAACCATTTTTGCCGTAGAAGCTTCGTTCACAAGTTTGCGCAGTATTTAGATTATACAAAGGTGAGTTTTAAATGCCTTTCGGCGTTATGAGTCAAAAATAATAATTATTCTTTAGATAAACTAGGCCACCCCCCTGTCTCCCTCTGGTAAGTATGAGATAATCCACGAAGAATCGATTCAAAGCGGTTATGGCTAAAAGTGATATTTTATTCCTTTTTGAATGAACTTATTAATGATAGCGCGCGAACAATTAGAATAAAAGTAGGATTGGATATTGGGGAACCAGCAGTAGTCCAACGGTTAGCGTTCTTAACTGCGAGGACGAAGTCCTCGGTTGAATCCCATGCAAGGCGAAAAAAAATATAAAAAAAATAAAATTTTATAATCTGATTTTCTCAGAAGGGAAACTAATAATTAACAATTGCGCCGGACAGACAGAGAAATAAAAGATTTTAGTAATATAGATTAAACTTTAGATATGGTTGGTATTTCGTTTTTCTTTTTGGGTGGAAAATGATTAAATTCTCAGAACCTATATTACAGGTATACAGGTAAGAAATACACCTAAATAGGTCTGATAAACATTAAAAAAAAATTCAAATCAACTCATCAATCGAATCATATATATATGTACATATAAATTGGCTAAGTTCGTGTGTCTGTCTGTCTGTCTGTAACTCGATATAATTAAGCTATTAAGATAGATCCAAGGGTTCTCAATGGTACCATTGAATCAAAAGTACTCAAATTGGATGAAAATATTAGTTCTTTATGTCATTCCATGTTGTTTCCATGAAATTTTATTCTTGGGAACTGACCTCGACAACTGAAATTCTAGCAAAACATACGTTCAAAACCAAATAATTTTGTTACCACTGCATCCATTTTAATGAAATTTGGCATACTTACTCAGTTGTTTACGCTGATTTCGAAACTCAAAATCATTTTTGCCGTAGAAGATTCGTTCACAAGTTAGCACAGTATTTACGTTACATTTACTTTATATTTGATAGTTGATAATAAAATGATTTTTGAGATTTTTTTATGCCTGTCGTCCGACAGGCTTTGCTGCTAGTCCAATATATGACAGGATGCTCTTCAAAGAAGCTACTACTGCATTTTCGTTTATCTCACAACCACGAAATTCCATTCCTACTGAAATTTTAGACATTATTGAAAGATATGTAGTACTACTATATTGTTCAACTAGTGACAACGTAAGTGTTAATGATGCAAGACAAGAGTTGTTCATGACCAAAAATCGTCCACTTGCAAGTCTGCCACCGACTAAGGGTGCATTACAACAACAAGTATTACGTAGTGTTTTCCAACATTTGGGACAAGCAAACAAACGCGCAATTTGTGTACCATCTCCAAACGATGGGGATGGTGGTTGCATGATGATTCTTGGCAGCTGAAATGGTCGGAGTTATCAGAAATTTCTGATTCCTGCAACGAGCTTATCAAATGTATGTGCAAAATCTGCTTGAACAAATGTAGCTGTAGAAATGTTGGTTTATCTTGCACACTATTGTGCAAATGTAAGAACGAATGCGGAAAATCAGACGTATAAATAAAATGCGTATAAATATTCAGCAGAACTTAGACTTTTAAAAGTGCACTTTTTTTGTTGTTAGTACTAAAAATATATGATTAACATTTCGTGTAAATACATTTACATTATTTAATACATTTACGTTTAATACATTTTTGATATTCTTACGGGTATAGTAAAAGTATATATATTTTGTGTGTAACCTTTTGTGCGAACCATATTTGACAAAAATGCATCTACATTAATATTTAGCCTATTTTGAACATGAAAAATAAAATCCTTGACCTGAAAAACATATAAATCGATATACAGCACTCTTTTGCATGATGTGTATCACAAAAGATGTAGCAAAATCAAAACACGGGAGGCCATTTTGAAACGTAGCCGCCATCTTGAATTATAGTCACTTTGGGCGATGCCTCCCCATCTTATTTTCATTGTATAACCATAAACTACATTCTCACCAAAGGGCATATTCTTATATTTGCAGTTTTTTCTGTCGTGTATTTCTGTCGTGTATCATGATTTCTGTCGTGTAGCACCTCAACTATATCGTTTAGTCGGGATTTTGAGGACTTGGGGGGGGGGGGCAAATTAATCATGTTCATGTTTTCAGTTCGACAATAAAGAATCGTTGTACAATATTTTAAAGAAATCAGTTCATTTTTAGCGAGGGGTTTTGGAGCGCATTTTTGAAGGATAGGAGGGTTGGATACCAAAATAAATAGGCTTGTGGGCTAGAGTCTAGAATACGGTACTATCCAATAGGATGCTTTGTACGATATTGCGCAAAGATACATGACGTCAAATTTTGAGGTCTGAAGGACCGAACTGTTTAGTCCGATTAATTAGCCTTCGAAACAAATTTCATCCGAATAAGGTCCGAAGGACCGAAGTGGTTATTCCGATTAGCTGTAGGTTAGGTTAAGTGAGGTCTGCTCAGCTCCAGGGTGTATCTGTTGGTAACTTTTGGAACAATTTTTCCCGGTCCGAAGATGGCCATGTTTGACGATGCGGAAAAAAAAAAAAAAAAAAAAACACCAACCCCGTTACCGTAAACTAGACTTTTACCGGCTTGTGTATTAAGTTGGACCACAAATCAGCTAGATATCAAATTTTATGGAAATCTGCTAGCCATTTTAAGGTAATACAATGCAAACAGATAAGAAAGATGTTCAAGTGGGATAGGGAGGCTTAACATGCTCAGTCAATAATTTTAAATAAAACTTTTTTTTTTTTTTTTCCGTAGTTGTCAGATCAGTTGTGAGAAAGAGATTGTATGAATTATGTTAGAATTGTGAAATCTGGAGAAGGAGTAATCCCCCCTCGTGACCGTTTCTGTGAACATCTGTGATATTTTACATCATATCCTATAAAAACAATAGACTGAGACAGTGGCGCACCCAGGATTAGGGTTTGGGGGGGGGGTCTAAGGATGTTGTAAAAAGTCCATTCAGATGTAAGCCTATTTAAAAATAAATTGTTTCAAAGATCCCTTTTCAAAATAATAAGATACAAAAACGTCAGTGCTGTAAAAGAAAAGGTTTTCTTCTGATTTTTTCTTTATTTATTTGGTTTTTTTTTTTCGTTTCTTTTTCTGTCTTTATTTATGAGTTTGGGTGGGTGGACTTCAGCCCCCTTAGGCTCCCTCCCCCCGTGGTTGCGCCACTGTACTAGGATATAAAATCACTGCATGTTTCGAAGCATGTTCTCGACGTTCGTGATAATTTGTCTTTGAAGTCGAAATGGAAATAGGGTGACAAATATTTGTCATTAACTGTTTGCAAATTTCCTTTTTTTTTGCAGGCAAACGCTTGCTTTGGAGTAGCCGAGCAGAACTAAGACACGGAGTCAACCAAGACTACTTTGTTAATCAGGCTCATATTGTTAGGCTTTCATTAAATAATCAACTTTCTAGAATAAACAGTTGTTTAGATGTCATGAGTATGGCGTTTTAATAGCAATGTTTTGGGCGAGCTATTTTTGATCCTATCTCCTTATTTGTTGGGCCATTAAAATAACAAATATCAATAGGGATTTTGCAATTGATGTGATAAACTTCATCATCTTCCTGAGATAAATAGTTTTTGAGTTATTAGAAATAAAGAGATGATCAATTGCCAGTGAAACTCACTTTAATGGAATTGGTTTAATTTGATTCCAATTCAGAGACCTGTTGGCTTTACGCCATTATTCGCCTTCACAAAGGGCGGAAGTATTGTAGACTGCAGATTTTGTCGAATAAATGGTTACTGAAATTTAATTTCATAATTGCAATATGATAGATGTTTTACGTGTGTCAATAATAATTAATGAAATTCAATGATGAAATATTTTAACGTGTCGTAACAAGATTTAAAAACGCCCACTACTTCGACAACTACTATTTAAAACAAAAAGTGGCGATATATTAAGGTTTTTATCACCACTTTTTGTTTTAAATAGTTAGATGTCGAAGTAGGGGGCGTTTTCTAAATAATGAAATTCAAGGTGAAATAAAATTCAAGAAACACACATTTTGGGTTTGAAAAAAATTATTAAAGAAATTTTACATATTTAACATTATGGGAACCGGTTTTCAAGCTCTTGTACAGAGGTTTTCGTCATTAATTTAATAATATAGCTTTATTATGAATAAGGAATTAAAGTTATGTGATATTGTTTTAAACTGCAGAAAATTTTCAAGACATTGAGTGAATTTATATTAATTAACAAATTGTAAAAACTTAGTTGGAATTAGTTATTTTATTAGCAAGTTTTTTTCTCCACAGATGCTCTAGAATTGTTGTATTATGTTTGTTTTATACCATTACTAGTCGGCTACCCGTCGCTTCGCTCCGGAAGCCTCCCTTATGTAACGGAAAACATTTTTTTATTTATTAAAACACACACACACACACACAAATTACATCAAGGAAACTAAAACTAAAATTTTTTAAAAGCTTTTTTTTAAATTTAATTTTTGATGTCTATATTCTCTCAATCTACGACTGCTTTTAGAACCAACTTGTAAATCATATATCTATGATATATTTTTATTTTTTACAGAGATTAGAATGTAGGTCTAGTGGTCTAATGGCTAAGACGTCTAACTTCTGAGCAGTATTCTACCTAATAGAAATAGTGCATCTTTCTTTCTTGACTATCTTTTTTTTTTATTCCTATTGATACTTTTCAGTGGTTTTCGAGTTAGAAATAGTGATGGTTTTTGAGTTACAAATAGTGATTTTTCAGTATTCTACCTAATGAAATACTGCTTCTTATTTCTTGACTCTTTTTTTTTTATTATTCCAAATGATACTTTTCAGTGGTTTCTGAGTTACAATAGTGTTCAGTATTCTAACTAATAGAAATACTGCTTCTTTCTTTTTTGAGTCTCTTTTTTTATTCTAAGTGGCACTTTTCAGTGGCTTTTGTCTTCCAAATATTGATGGTTTCTGAGTTACAGATAGTGATTTTTCAGCATTCTATCTAATAGAAGTATCGCTTCATTCTTTTTTGACTCTCATTTTAATTATAATTGTCACTTTTCAGTGACGTTTGAGTTACATTTATTGATGGTTTTTGAGTTGCAAATAGGGATTTTTTCGGTATTCCACCTCAAAAAAAGAATGCTTCTCTCTTTCTTGACTCTGTTTTCTTTACTCCAACATCTGGCGTGTACATCCACATATTTTTCAATATCACATAGGATTTGGTTAAGTAAGAATATTTAAAATATTGCAACGTTTCGGCAATTATCGTTCTAATTGTCAGTTTCGAATTACAAATAAACTGACTGATGTGAAATAAATAAACAATCTTGAGATTCAAAAAAAAGAATGAATACATTCCTTATTGATGGGGAAAGGAAAGGAGATATAAGTCAAAAAACCATATGAAGAAAGTTGTAGTCCCTATGGCCTAATGGATAAGGCATCTGACTTCGGATCAGAAGGTTGCAGGTTCGATTCCTGTCGCGGATGTTTCATTGTAAAAATTATTTCTATTTTCCATTCTCTCAGAAAATTGCGCCGGACAGACACACAGACAGAAAGACAGACAGAGAAATAAAAGATTTTAGAAATATAGTTTAATCAAAAAAGTTAAACTTTTTTTTAATAATTGACTGAGCATGAGAACCGGAACTTTTTTAACCGAAAACACATATTTACCAAATAATTTAGCACTCTTTTGCCTAGAAGGCTTCACATGATAAATAAAAAAAAAAATTAGTACAGGGTGTTTCAGAATTCCCTCCGGGATTTCGGAGGTCTGTAGCTCACCTACAGACAAACTCGCCTACACGAGAGCGTGGCAGTGATAAGAGTACATAATCCAGTTTTCTTTTATCACATGCCGTGGCTTCAGTTACCCGTTTCTCCACTAGGAGGCAGTAGTATGGAAACGACATTATCAGTTAACAGAAATCATTTTGTTCTTAGCAACTCGCTAAAACCGAGTCACTTGTAAGAGTGCAAGAGGTTTAGAACCAAGTATCATACAGAACCACCGAAGGACAAAACAATAAGAGAGTGGTATAGGAAATTCGAGGAAACGGACTGTTTGTGTGACGCAAAACGAACAGGCAGGCCAGGGCCATCACTGTGGACCGCGTACGAGAATCCTATACCAGGACTCCTCAAAAATCAACATGTCACGCAAGCCGAGAATTACAAATGTCTCATGTGACTGTTTGGCGCATCCTACGCAAAAGACTTACCGGTTTCAGCTGCTTCAGGCTCTCACTCCTGAAGATAATAATCTCCGTCATGACTTCTCTTTGCAATTTCAAGAACGTCTACAGGGAGAGGCAGATAAGGTGCGTATTTGGGGCACGGAAAATCCTCCTGCAACAGTTCAACACATCCGTGATTCCCCTAAGATTATTGTGTTTTGTGCAATTTCATCTCGGAAAGTGTACGGACCATTTTGCTTTGCCGAGAAAAGTGTTAATGGTTTTGTTTACTGAGACATGTTTTGGAAATGACTATTTCCTCAGTTATTGGGTGCAAAGTTCTACCCGTTTTTGGATATGAAAATTTGCAATGGAATTGCCCTCACACATGACATTGTAATGAAGCAAATCGTCTGCCAATCAAACGTGTGGATGCCTCACATATTATGGTGATTTTGTTGGTGTCCTGGTTCGTGGAGTAAGATAGAACAAGACTGATGCTGGATCTGAACGGATTCTCATTTATTGAGGGAGAGCAAGGGTTTTTATAGATTTATTTTCAGTGATTGCTGATTGGCTGGAGGGCTTTAACAGATGATTGGAAGGTTTAAATAATAACTGAAATTAACAGAAGGATTTAAATTAAGGTGCATGACGGGAGCCCTTCCAGCCGTTGGGATTTAAAAGTAAACAAAACAGAAATAACCGTTAACGGTTGGAATTTGAAATTGTATAAGTGATTTTGAGTAGATAAATAAATGAATAAGTTAAAATATAACACACAGGATAAATAAATAAAAATAAATATAAATATAAATGTAAAAACTCATCACAATAATTCCTAAAACTCATCTCAATATAAATGCATCGTGTCTCACAAAGTTAATCATCTCAAAAAATATATCAGCGGGTGTAACATGGGAAGCGAGAAGGAGCATGTAAGGCATTGTTTGTTATACGAGTTCGATAAAAAGAGTACGGCAGCTGCAGCATGTCGCAATGTTTGTCAAGTTTATGGGGAGGATGCAATAGACAAAAGCACATGTCATCGATGGTTTCGTAAATTTAGGAAAGGAGACAGAAGCTGCCAAGATCAGGCTAGGAGTGGACGGCCATCATACGTTGGAGAGGACGATATTGACCAAGCCAGAAGGAACAGCCGAACGCAACCGTGCAAGAATTAGCGGAGACCTTCAACGTACACCGGACAATGGTCGAGAGACGGCTGGTTAAGTTGGGTTTTACGAGAAAGTTGGATCGTTGGGTTCCACAAAACCTGACAGCTAATCAACGGGATGACCGAATCGCCAACTGTGTTTCCTTGCTTTCCCGGTACAAAAATGACCCATTATTGACACGAATTGTGACAGGAGATGAGAAGTGGGTTATGTTCCGTAACGTAAAGCGTCGTAGGACTGCGTGTCGCCCTTCTGATCCGCCTGCATCGACTTCGAAAGCTGAACTTCATCCCAAGAAGGTGTTATTGAGTGTGTGCAGGGAATAATTCACTGGGAGGTCCTGCCACTCAACCAAACCATCAATGCTGCCTTCTACTGTTTACAGTTAGACAGGCTGCATTCAAATTTGGTAGCAAAGCGGCCAGGTCTCATCAATCGTCGCGGTTTTATCCTTCATCACGATAACGCCAGGCCACATGCTGCTGTCATCAATCGCCAAAAGTTACTGGGCTTTGGTTGGGAGGTTTTACCCCACCCTCCCTATTCTCCTGACTTGGCACCAACTGACTATCACCTATTTCGTGCGTTGAACAATTCCTTCAGTCAGAAAATCTTTGATGATCTTGATGCTGTGAAAACTGCCATCCAAGACTTTTTTGACTCGAAACCGCCGGAATTTTACCGCCGTGGGATTCATCCCCTACCAGAAAGATGGCAAGAGGTCCTAGATAGCAATGGGGATTACGCACAATAATAGGTACTGTTCATTTTGCGTTTATTTACTCTTCTTTATGGGTAATAGAAACTGGTAGAACTTTTGCACTCACCCAATACATGAGGATAGTGACAATTTCACTTTGCAATAGGACAGAACTCCTCCACATTTTCATTTGGACGTTCGCCGTCACCTCAATTACCACATTTTACCTCACCTTCAGATTGGCCGGACGTCTAACGAAGACTCAGCACTTATTCCATGGCCTCCCAGGTCACCCGACATCACTCCATGTGAATTTTTCCTCTTGGGCTATGTTAAAGATAAAGTTTATGCGCCCCTTTTATCACGGGGTTTACCAGAGCTTCGACGAAGAATTGTGGCTATAGTTGCTACCATCGATGTTGATAAGTTGCAACGTGTGTGGCATGAGCTAGATTACAGAATTGATGTCTGTCGAGTTACCAGAGGAGGACATATCGAATAAATTTAAGCTTTGTTAAAAACTTAGTTATGTACTCTTTTCACTGCCACTCTCTCGCCCCTGTGGGCGAGTTTGTCTGTGGATTACAGACTTCGTAATCCCGGAGGGAATTCTGAAACACCCTGAACAGTATTATAAATTAAGAAAATGCAGAATGTAAGTATTAGTACACAGGTTGTAGTAATTCAAGGCATTTACCAATCTTATATTTCTGTGGACCGTTGTTAGGTATCAAATACTGACATTGACTTGTGCTTTGTTAGCAGTGAATCAGTTAATTAAAATTTCGTTGTTACTCTCATATAAGAGAAAGAAAATAGGCATCATCGTCATTGTTGACCCATCCGACGATGAACACAGACAACTAGCCGGACTATACACTGGCAGTAAAAGTGGATCGATGTTCAACTAACTTTAAGTTTACAGACATTCGAGTAGTGTATGTGAAGTTGTCGGTGATTTTTTTTTCCCTCTCGTTTTCTGATTTCCGGTTAAATTGATTATTCTTAAGTCTTACCTCCAAAAATATCATTCATAGTTTAAGTTGCCTCCCTTGCGTCGTTTTAACACTTCACGGCACCATAACCCGAAAGATGTCCTTTGGGTCTTCGGAGAACACAGGACCCGCCCTTTGACAAGAAAACTATTTCCACAACTGGTAGAAGTAAACATCTTGAGAATCATTGTTATTTCTGTCTCCAAAGCTATCTATTTTTATTGCACGAGTGCAATATAGGTCATCTGCCGTACAATCAACAAGCGGGATAGTTATTACATTGGTAGATCAAGAAATTAAGGCTTCTTTTGAGGTGGATCTCTAGCTCTGTGAAAATTCAGAAAAAAATTAAAATAAAATGAACACCACAGTTTGTGTTGCATCCCTGTTTCTAGTATAAACCATTATAATTGAACCTCTATTAGAGCTATTACAACACAAATTGAGACGGTGTAAGATTTCAGGGCTTTTGATTGTGAGAGGATACTTGCATTACCTGGAACAGTTACTGTGTGTGATGTTTTTTATTTCTTTTCTTTTGTTTTTTTGAATAAGATTCTTCCCATAGTAGAGACACGTACTTAAGAGAAATCCTAGATCGATTGGACCTTTATTTTTAGAGTTATCTTATCTGCTGAATACACTTGCAGGATGTAAACAGATTTAGACATTTTATTTGACAAATTTGGGCTCGGAGTCCTCTAAAATGTCGAGGAATATTAGGTGTCCCCAGAATGAAAGGTGAGTATTCTGGGAGATTATATCGGTCATTTTAAGAAGAAAAAAAATATGAGCATATGTCTTATTTCGAACGGCTGTCGAGGTACAAGTTACTTGAGTATACAGTTGTAAAACTATTGATAAAGAGATACTATACTGTTTCTAATATTTATTGCCCAAGTGACAAATTTATTTAAAACAAATTTGTCACTTGGGCAATAAATATTAGAAACAGAATAGTTTATCAATAGTTTTACAACTGTATACTCAAGTAACTTATATATCGACAGCCGTTCGAAATAAGACATATGCTCATATTTAGAATTTGGCACGCAATATTAGCGTTCCCTCTCTCCTATATCTGAGACACGTGAAGCAAAGTGCATCACTGTTGAAGGTGAAAATTTTAAAATTTATTATAATGGAAAAACTTTGTCACTTGAACTGTAAATATTAGAAACACAACGTTACATCTCTTTCTTATCAGTAATTTTGCAATTCTATATTCAAATGTTAGCTTTATCTCCTAAACCGTTCGGAATAGGGCACATGTTCATATAAACTATTGTTCTTAGAAGGACTGATACTATGACCTCCCTGGATACTGACCTTTCCCCCTGGGATCCCTGTTTATACCAACAAATGTTTATTTCTAGATATGATCGAATAGTTGTGAACGTAA
Source organism: Thereuonema tuberculata (assembly GCA_023159025.1). NCBI lineage: Eukaryota > Metazoa > Arthropoda > Chilopoda > Scutigeromorpha > Scutigeridae > Thereuonema > Thereuonema tuberculata. The sequence goes on from JAFIDM010009631.1 coordinate 197,877,283, forward strand.
TCCATTCAAGTTTATTCTTCTTTCTTCTTCGCTAAACTTTGAAGTTTTAACTTGAAAATATAGAAGTTCATGAGAAAGCAGAGTAAAAATTACTAAAACATAAAAGATTTGATAAAATCATTTTGGTAAAAGATTTAAATCAAATCTTTTATGTTTTAGTAATTTTTACTCTGCTTTCTCATGAACTTCTATATTTTCAAGTTAAAACGGTTCATGCACAAAAGTTTCTCGGCAGCCGAGTCGAAGATTAATCTGTCATTTGATGACTTGCAGTTACCTCTTCATCTTTCATGTACGCCGTGTTCACTGCGTGATCAAATTACAACTGCACGTCATTTCAAAGATAAACTGAAGTGCCAAAAAATTAGAGACACTTAACCAATAACGTGTAGCTCCTCTCTTCGCCCGAATAACAGCGTCATTTACCAAACAGACGTACCAGGGTGTTCATTCAATAAAACATTTTAGAAAACACCTGAAATGTTCTTGATATATCAGAGAATTGTAGATACCACAGAGGAGAGACAGACAGGGTATGACTTTTTAAATTTACTAGCTTTACCCGGTATGCGTTGCAATGCCACTCAAAGAAAGAAAGGGCCCGGTGTCGGTCGGGGGTGGGACTTAGGTAGCCGTGTCGCCTTCCACCCATGCAAATGTGGTGTCCCTGCCCCCCGTAGAAGAGCGAATTTTTCATTTTTTGCAATTGACTTGGGGGGGGGGGGGAAAAATAAAAGGGCCCGATCCAGTTCTAAGGTAGCCTATCTTTTGCGCAGGGTCCTAAAGAGCAATTGTGCAAAGTTTGGTTCAGATAGGTCAAAGGGCCTAGGAGTGTATACGGGACAAACAAACAAACAAAGGAACATTCATTTTTATATATATATAGATAAAAGCTACAAGTCAAAACGCGATAGGTTTTCAATATGGTTACACTTAATAAAAATCCATTCCACTTTCAATTTGGGATATGAATCCCTTATTTCCAAAATTAATACAAATTATAGTAGAACCTTTTCTAAATTCATAAATTGCTAAATTTTGGAGTCTTGTTGATCATGATAATCATCCTATCATTAAAAAAGCAAGTCAATTCTTTTGCCCATTCTAATGAAAAGCATATTTCCGTTTTAAATATGTCGACAATGAAAAATTTAATAGTGTTAAAACCTAAAAAAATATTTCGTCTTTCATTAAAGTTATTTCTACTTCATTTCAGAAAAAAAAAAAAATCGTATAGATTCAGAAAAAAATGTTTTTAAAATGCCCATGTGATGTAACTGAACATGGTTTTCCCATTATATTCAGTTGTTCTTGTAGCCGAAGAATAATTCATGTATACCAACGGTTTTCAATCTTTTTTTTGATTCTTACATTCACTGAATCATTAGAAAGGTGATAGTCCAGGAGAACGATGGTAGACCATAAAAGGATAGCACTTTTTTTACAGAAGCTCTGTCGTTATCTTCTTGGATTTTCTTATTATGATTTTATTCTTTGAAGTATTACAATTTCGATGTTTTTAAATGATTAATTTTCTTTTCTATTTCTCCTTTCTTTAAAATTTGATACGATGCTTCTTTATAATCCAATTTAAAATATCGGTTAATATTTACATTTTAATTAATGACATTTGTCCAATAATCGACAAATTTCAAAAAAATCCGCGTGACGATAAAAGCATCAATATACAGGGTGTTTCATAATTTGCGCAGCATCGGAATTTCCATTGTAAAGGAAAAATATTGCCTAAATTGGTAGGACCCAAGGCTTTTAGGTACAACATTAAAATTTTGAATAGTCTTGTTTTTTTTTTAAAAAAAAAAATAATTTGAGGCTAAAGAAGCAATATAGATAAAAAGAACTAGTATACCTCCTAAAAAAATTAAAAATAAAATATAACATTTTATTTTTATATTTTATATAAATATAATAAAATATTAGATCATTCTTCAATTACGTATTGAAATGGAGTTTTTACAAAAGTACTTCGTGCTCTTGTTTGCTCAGCGATTTTTTTTTTTTTTAATTTTATTGTGTTTGTTTATTTTAACTGTTTATTCTCTTGAGCACTTAGTAATAAATTTCACATTCCTTATTCTGTTATTTTTGTTGTTTATTCTAATAAACTGTAGGGAAAAATAACTTGCGCAAGATAATAAACAGTTAAAATAGCAGTACGTAATTGAAGCATGATTAAGAATTTCCCGTGTAGGGAATATCACAAAAATCTTCAAATAAGGATGTTATTTTGTAGTGATATCGACTGGAAGTCACTTTCGGAGGTTCGGACTAAAAAAAATCAAATACAAAAAATTGTGCCTAAAAGCCTTGGGTCCTATCAAATTAGGCAATATTTTTTTCCTTAACAATGGAAATCCCGATGCTGTGCGAATTATGAAACATCCTGTATAAACGTGTGTTGGGGTTATTTCCTTAGGCCTACTTTCTTGTTTATTTAAATATTTCTATCTCAATTTAAATATTCGATAAAATTGATGTTTAATGTAAAGATTGCACATAATAACAGTGTATGGCTTTCAGTATTAACTAGTTACATATTACATATTACATATTAACTAGTTGACCCGTGCGAATAATTCGCAACAAAAAAAAAACACCTTTGAGAAAAAAGAAACAAATCCAACAGCTGTCGTGCATGTTAGTTAAGCATATTGTCAATAGATGGCGCCTTCTCCATTTTTATAAAAAGGTTGACCCGTGCGAATAATTCGTATGATATCTTGATCAATCACCGAATGGTAATGTAGAAATAAATAAATGAATAGATTACATTTATTTGACGCCTTCTACATTTTTATAAAAAGAATTTTAAAACGATAACATTAATTTTAAAAAAATTGTTTGTTTTTCATCATTAGCGGTGAACGTAATTTTCAAAATGATATCTCAATCAATGATTTTGATGAAGTATTAAGGGAAAAAAAAACATCTTTGAGAAATAATATAAGAGAAGTTGACAAATTTTTATCTTTTTTATTGTAATAAATCGTTTATTTTTATTAAAATATAAATCTTTGTTTGTTTTTTTATTTGTACTTATTAAATAAATGATGAAATATCATTTTAAAGTGCAGTTTTATTCAAAAAAGTATATATTTGAAGTTTAAAACGCTAAAGCATTATTTAAAATGTTGTTTCGGTTTCGAAAGATAAGTCGCTTCCATTAAAGCGTGTCTACATTTTCATAAAAAGATTTTTAAAATAAAGTTTTTTAACGAAAACATTAATTTTAAACAAATTGTTTATTTTTCGTCATTAGCGGGGAATGTAATCTTCAAAATGATGTGTCAAACATTGATTTTGATGAAGTACCGTATTAAGGGAGTTATGCCGTACCGACACTAAAATTCCTTTGAGAAATAATATATAAGGATTATCAAAGTCATCAAACAGAATTTTCTCAGTACATTGCTTTCATCTATTTTTACTAGCAATCCCATAAATAGTCTCATACCCGAAACAGAAAAGTTTCAACAGTTGTAATATCTTTCCTAAGGCAATATATTCAAGTTATAATATTGTTACAATTAGCATTTTCTTCTCTTAATCGTAGTATTTCTTTTATTTAAATACAAATA
>JAFIDM010009631.1:197904116-197924024 GCA_023159025.1 Thereuonema tuberculata
TGCCTTATCACAGACAGACAGACAGAGAAATAAAAGATTTTAGTAATATAGATTGGCACTTTTCAGTGGCTTTTGTGTTCCAAATATTGATGGTTTCTGAGTTACAAATAGTGATTTTTCAGTATCCATTCTAATAGAAGTACCGCTTCATTCTTTTTTGACTCTCATTTTAATTATAATTGTCACTTTTCAGTGACGTTTGAGTTACAAATATTGATGGTTTTTGAGTTGCAAATAGTGATTTTTTTTCGGTATTCCACTTCAAAAAAAAGAGTGCTTCTTTCTTTCTTGACTCTGTTTTCTTTACTCCAACATCTGACGTGTACACGCACATATTTTTCAATATCACGTAGAATTTGATTAAGTAAGAATATTTAAAATATTGCAACGTTTCGGCAATTATAGTTCTAATTGTCAGTTTCGAATTACAAATAAACTGACGGATGTGAAATAAATAAACAATCTTGAGATTCAAAAAAAAGATTGAATACATTCCTTATTGATGGGGGAAAGGAAAGGAGATATAAGTCAAAAAACAATATGAAGAAATTTGTAGTCCCTATGGCCTAATGGATAAGGCATCTGACTTCGGATCAGAAGGTGACACTGAAAAGTAACATTTGGAATAAAAAAAAAAAAAGAGTCAAGAAATAAGAAGCAGTATTTCATTAGGTAGAATACTGAAAAATCACTATTTGTAACTCAAAAACCATCACTATTTCTAACTCGAAAACCACTGAAAAGTATCAATAGGAATAAAAAAAAAAGATAGTCAAGAAAGAAAGATGCACTATTTCTATTAGGTAGAATACTGCTTAGAAGTTAGACGTCTTAGCCATTAGACCACTAGGCCTCCATTCTAATCTCTATAAAAAATAAAAATATATCACAGATATATAATTTACACGCTGGTTCTAAAAGCAGTCGTAGATTGAGAGAATATAGACATCAAAAATTAAATTAAAAAAAAAAAAATTAAAAAATTTAGTTTTAGTTTTCTTGATGTAATTTGTGTGTGTGTGTGTGCTTTAATAAATAAAAAATTGTTTTCCGTTACATAAGGGAGGCTTACGGAGCGAAGCGACGGGTAGCCGACTAGTTTCAGGTAAAATTTCAAGGAAACAACATGGAATGACAAAATGAACTAATATTTCATCCAATTGGAGTACCCTTGATAACCTTGGATCTATCTTAATAGCTTAATTATATCGAGTTACAGACAGACAGACAGACGACAGACGAAATTAGCAAATTATATAAGTTGATTTATTTAAAGGAATTTAGATATGTTTCTGTTTATATTTATGCAATATTAGTGATGAGAAACTTATTTATTGTAAATTTCTGAATTTGAGAAAATATTATTTATTGTTTGAATATTTTTTATTTCTCTGGAAATCAGAATTATTAGAAATTGTAATTTTAATTAATTCGGAATTTGTTTTCGAACATGGAATTAACTGTTGTTAATTATATATTCTAATTACCACGAGTGTTGTTAAATTGTTGAGATTAGCGCTCGTGCTGATTAGAATGTAATTGCGAGCGGATTAAGCTGTTGTTGATTGAAAATTTTTAATTGTAAAGAGATTCGCTCGGTGATCGTTGGAGGAGAAGGAGCATAATAAATATTGAGAAGCTGTGTTTAACGAAATAAAGCTGTTATTGTTATTAAACCAGTGCTTTTGTCACAACCCGTGTCGTTACAATCCATGTCTTCCAAGTTGATTGTTTGGACGTGCTTGTGAAACTAGGAATGCTATCTAGGAATGCTGTGAAGGCATGAAATCCTGGGAAAGCAATAGCCTTTTCCCTTCCAATAGCTTCAGCTATAGCATGAACTGGAATAAATCTGTAATTCTTTCCTGTTCCAAAAGCAAGCCAAAGTTTATCCAGACCCGCTGTTGACAAGGTAAAGAAGTAAGCAATTGCTAAAACTAAGATATCGGTATCTACAATGTGTATACAAATATTCCTGAAGCCGTTTTCCACCATATCTTGGAGATGCAATATTATTCTTGAGTCCGGTTCTTCATGACCAGGACAAGTAACACCAATGAGGTAAGTTTGTGCATTAATATTTCCTTTGACGTCTTCACCTGACGTTGTTACAACCTGTTCGTTTATGATGGTATTTATAGCTAAGGTTCCAAGTAGACTGAAGAGCTCCTCTTTGTTATTGGAATTTCTCAAAAAGCCTTGCCAATTTTTAGGTACAGTTACATGTGAAAGCACTTGTCTCCTGGTTCCTGCTCCCCTCTTTTCTCTAGTTTCATCTTTAATACTTGGTGTAACGTATCATCCCAAATGAAATCAATTCTTTGACATCCGAAAGCTTCAATGTCTTTACAAATGTGAGGGTAAAATGTGTTCATATAATAATCACCAAATGTCTTTGAAGTTTGTGGCTTTAAAATGTTAGTAAGAACTGCACCATCATAAACTACAGCATCACAGGTTTCTGGGAAGGCATGGTCATTCGTGTTTACAGTATCTTCTAAAATGCGCTAGGTCAGCTTTATTGCCTAATCGAAATTGACCATTACTGGAAAGTGCAGATGGATACGGCTGATTTTCATGTTTGAAAAAATTCTTCATATCTAACTGACGATTCTGTGTAACTATAAAAGAGTCTAGAAAACAGCTGGACGTCTGCTTTTAAAATCTTGAGTGTATTATTTTTCTTGCCAAAGCTCATCTCAGGAGTACTGAACAGGGGAACGTTGTTCTTTTTCAAAGGTTGAAATATTGTTGAAGATTTTTTTACTAGTCGTTCCTCAATGAAATTGTGGAATAGCTCAACACCAGTTGACTCTGCTGAATAAACTGTTAAATTAACTTGCTTGTGTACAATAATCCTGCTGTCGATGACAATAATGTCTTTATCATTTTCTAAAAATGGGTTTCCTAACTCTTTTAATGTGCTGTAAAGTGCTTGAACCTTAGCAACATATTTGACTTGAAATGAGTGGTACTGCTCATAATGGAGTCGATTGTTTTTTTCAGTTTGTAGCTGCATGCCATTCTCAAACACTTGTATTAACCGACTAATTTCTGGTCCAGAAACCATCCAACGCCTAAGTGCCGATGGATCCTGTGTCAACCCTACTGCACCGCCATCACCTTTAACTACTGCGTTGTTTTGTTCATGTGCTTGGTCTACACTGATTGCTGAGAACATTCTATTTGATTTTCTTATCACAAACTGTCCAGAAATAAATGAACAATGTATGTCTGGTAGTCAATCTCTGCACCATAAAGGTCTTTCAGATGGATTGATAGCCAACGTGCATAATGATGATGATCAAGCAAAACAAACCAAGACATCATTTCTTTCAAATACTCACGAAACAAGATGTAGTTTCCTTCTTTGATTGAGCGAACAAAGAGAAGCAAGAGGATTTCCATATTAAGACAACTCTGCCAATATTTCAACATGACGCTCTCGTCAGCTCGTTTTTTACACCACGTCTGAAATTCAAGCTCGGAATCTGCTTCTTGGTAAGCATCACGCAACAAGTGGTATAGTGCTGAGCAGTTACTTGATGAATTCCTCTGGCTTTCTTCACGTGGATTACTTTTAGATAACTTTCAGCATCACTAGAAGTTGCAATATCAGCTTGAGCAATTGCATAAAGGATAGCAAATTAGTGGCGAATCGCAATATTTTTAAACTCGTATTTAAACAAATAATACTGAAACAAATAAATAACATTTCAATATTTTGACATCAATATTATTTTTTAAACAGGTGCCACGAATACAAACTTCTAAAACTGCAATAAGGATGTGCCTTTGTGCAAATAAGGACTATCTATGCCCTTATATTGATTCTGATTCTATTCTGCACATGAAAAATGAAATCCTTGACCTGAAAAACATATAAATCGATATACAACACTCTTTTGCATGATGTGTATCACAAAAGGTGTAGCAAAATCAAAACACGGGAGGCCATTTTGAAACGTAGCCGCCATCTTGGATTATAGTCACTTTGGACGATGCCTCCCCATCTTATTTTCATTGTATAACCATAAACTATATTCTCACCAAAGGGCATATTCTTATCACAATTTGCAGTTTTTATATATGTAGCTCCCCCACTAATAGATTAGACATTTTAAATGAAAGACTTAGGATCCTTTATAACTAAAAAAAATAAATTTAAAGACTATTACGTTAATTTCTTAATTGATATGTATGAACTTCATTCTCTGACGCTTTAAAAATAAAAGAAACTTTCCTTTACTTACAGAATCTTAAAATTGCTGATAAATTTGGAAAACTTAAGGTCGAATACGAGACACTATTTTTTATGGACTGCAAATGAAGTTTTCCAACTTAGAATTTTCCTGTATTCAAATTATTAACACTAACATATTCTGACTCATAAATTTGATAAAATAATATTTTAGGCTTTTATTCCTGCTTTGTCTATCAATTCCGAGCCTTTTTCATTTCGGTAACTTGAAAACAGCTTAGCCTTTTTAGCCGAGATTTCAGGAGGGAGGGCCATTTTTGGGAGATGGGAACGCTGGAGGCAAACGTCACTTGCTGTGTTTTAAGTTGGGTCATAAATAACTTATATACGAAATTTTATGAAAATCTGTTCAGCAGTTTTAACCTGATGCACGTACAACAGACAAATGTTCAAGTGAATACTAAGACTTGATATGTTTAGCATCGTCAGTCAATTATTAATTTTTTTCATAGAAGTTTCACTGTTAATTGAAAATATTTTTTATCTTTTTTTTTTAATTGCTGGTAAAGCAACGGTGAAGATTTAGATGCTTTGTTTCTCAGTGTTTTGAATGTATTTGTCTGATTTTCCACAGAGGGCGACTGAGCTAAAATAAACTCCATCCCAATTGAGTCATAATTGAAGTTGATTATTATTTAATTGACTAAGGAGTTGCCGTGCCGGCGTGGTCGTGCGATCTGAGGCGGCGGTCTGCCGTGAGGTCAGTGTGCCGTACCCGGGTTCAAATCCCGGTCGAGAGCATGGATGTTTCAATTTCCTTTCCTGTGTTTGTCAGCCTCTTCTTCACTTTCTCTTCGGTCTGACGTCATTCCGTAATAGCGTCCTGGAGAAGGCAACGGGAAACCACTCCAGTATCTGTTCCCTTGTTCCCAGGCTTCTCCTGGGGGTTCGCCCTTCGGGGGTTACTAGGGTTCCGTAGACCACGTACCTTCGAATACGAAGTTCGCACATGATGATGATGATGATGTAAGGAGTTAGGAGCAGAATGGCCAATGAACTTTGCGGTAAAAATAAAGAATCATGCTTTATGTTGGAAATTAAAATTGTATTTCACAATTTTTAAAAATGTTTTTGTAAAGTTAGGAAAAATAATTTAATGAAACTATCATTTTTGAAGAAGACGTAAAAATATTTAGTGATAGTATTTCGCTATGATCCAAAAAATACATATCACAAAAAAAAAAAAAAATAAATAATAATAAATCGTTGATTGTAAAAAAAACCTCTTCAATGTCCTTGGTTCGGTCTGTACCTACTGTGCAGTCTTCATCTGTACTACAAATTCACTAAAAAGTAAGAAGTAAAACACTGGAATGTCGAATATCATATTTATCCTTTTCTTTATTGACGGCATAAAGATGTCTTCGTTCGATATTTCTTATCAGCATACATATTCTTCTTCTTAGTAGCATTGACACAACACAATAATAATAATAATACATCCGTACTGTCCTCAAAATGAAAGATGACCGGCGGAAGTTTGAACTGCGCAGCCCTTCCAGTAGCTGATCAATTATGTTTTCCTGTCACAATGGACGCTCGTCGTCTGTTTTCACTGAGAAAGACATGTTGATAACGCCAAATTAAAACTTCTCTCGACTATTTACCGTTATTTCAATACCAGTTGCTAACAATAAGTATTTATATAAATAAATAAATATATATTATTTATGAATACAATGCTCTTTTGCAAAGTAACAAACCTTAACCGTAATGGCGACGTCCTGTGATAAACTCATACGGAAGTGCCTGACCAGAGTAATCGATGATACATGCGCAGATCTCACAAAAAACAGGGCGGCCATCATTCACTGGGAGGACAATAGTTATATTATTCTTTTTTCGATGTATTTCATGATGGTAACTGGAAACGCTGCATTGGAAGATAAAATATGGAATAATTTTCTTATTACTAACTTACTTTCGCCATATTTTCCATCGTAACGGCAACACAACATTAAGCGAGGATGGGAGGAGTAGAGACCAAAAGAAATGGGCCTATGTTTTAATTGAATGGAAATGCGTCCAGCCGTTGTTTCAAAGTGATGCACGTACTGGCAAATGGACAAGCAGAAATATTCAAGCGGAATAGCATAGTCATAAGGTGAACAACCGTCCTCCTTTTTTGAAGCTCTGTCCTCCCTTGAGAAGTGTCCTCCTTTTGTAAATTCTGTCCTCCTTTTTGATGTTTGAAGAGTAATATGTCCTCCTTATTGATGTTTGAAGAGTAATATGTCCTCCTTTTTGATATGTGAAGTTTAAAACCTTTTTTTTTTGGTTGAACAGATAGGTTTATACCCCTGAAACCCCTGATTTAACATTTTTTTTTCTTCAAATTATTTGCGTCCTCCTTTTCATTTTAGAAAAAATGGTCACCTTAATAGTCAGTAAAAAGAAACAAATATATATTGAGGAATAACAATAATATTATTATACTGTTCCTAATGTAACATCGGCTGTGGGAAACAGATGGTAGAATTGGAATTGATTGCATATTACTTAATACAGGAAAGTTTACATTGAGGGGAATTTGTTTGGGAAAAAAAAAAAAATAACTGATTTAGCTTCATGTTTACTTACATATTCATTTAAGTAAAATTTTTATTATTTATGATTGAATGTTAGTTATATTGATACGAATTATAATATTTATTTATATTTACTTATTGTATGCTGATGATATGAAAGCATGTGCGGTTGCCGCCACGGCACAGATGCTCTGATGCCTATCCTATTCCCATGGCAGCAGTTATCTTTCCATAACTTTTCCGAATGGCAATAATACTCTCTTCTCCGATTTCTCCTTCTCAAAATATGATTTTACATTCACAATAATGTATTTTATTTGACTTCTTAAAGCCTTGCCTTGTCCTATCTTGGCTGCCGTGATGGAAACCGGAAGGCGAAAAAAAGTTCCTGAAATGATTGACTGATAATCTACATTATTCAAGGTCACAGCCGAGGTTCGACCGGACGGACTAACTTATAAGTAGTTACCGCATCAGAATCCGATGGACTCCTGAATCCTACCACCCAGAGTGCTACTTTAAAGTCACAAACTTACTTACTACTTTAATTGATTAATCGACTAGAGGCTCAAAGTACTGCTTGGAATAAGGTACACGAAAATATCTTCCCTGGCTTGTTCGGACACTGCAGGAGACAGAAAGCAATTTCGGATGTTGCGTCCCTTATAAAGAAAATACGACTTTCTCAAAACTGAAATCAAATTATTTCATTGGTTAACAAAAAAGAACTAAAGAGGCCATTGTATAGGTTTTACTGTATTAATAGGGTTGTATCACTCCTCTGAAACAATTATACAAACGATTCAAAATTTCTCATTTTGTTAAAGTTTGTCAACAGTATAATTTTGTGTATTTTTCATTTCGGCGATATTCAAAAATTGATTTCTTATTCAATTTCTTGTAATTCTTACTAAAAATAATAAAAACAAATTAAATTTATTATTTCGTCCAATATTGCTATATTTACTCTAAATTCTCTCAGTTAAAAAATAACAGCACATTGTAAAGAAAAACATTAAAAAAAAATAAATAAAAATATCCATCTAAGAAAAACAAGGAGCTGCTCTTGTGTGGAAATACTGACGTAAATAAATGCTTTGGAAATATTTGGGCAATTCCGTCCATGTTCGACGTTCTCACAAAATTATTTATTATTTACGTATTTTGGTCAGATAAGGACTCTATATAAAAAAAAAAATACCATTTACAGGATTTCTTTGTACAAGAATATTAAAAAGTTGCTACGCAAACAATAATTTTATTGCTGTATTTTTCGCATTTTTTTTATCATCTAGCTCTTTCTAGAGCATAAAAATTCTTTGTTCTGCTCATAACTGGACCGTAGTGCTTATTTTTCTTGGTTTTTGAAATTTACTAATTGGAAATATTGTGGAAAATATTTCCATTTCCACACAAAAACTGTAATAAATGGTTGAAATTTATGTTTCATAGATGATGACAATTCCTATTTACATAGGTTCCGGTATGATCTCATTTTGTGCAACAAATATCCCGAAGCATTTTAATTTTCAACCTCTTTTACAAAGAAAACAGCTATTTATTTCTTAGTTTTCTCATTTAACGTTAACCTCACTATCTGCAACCAAATGAATGCCAATGAATTATAAATTGAAGTTAAAAAATATCCATCTTTCTCATATAACAAATTTTGAAATAAACCCGTTTCATTTAATATATGCGGTTACCCTTGGGTTGATGCTCTTTTAGCTTAGTAACCTGAAATCTCACCAGATGCCCCTCGGATCATTGTCATTTCTCTTTCCTTCCTTGCGCTGTTACAACTGAAATGGCGGACGATATGGAACGAATGGATTTTACGGATTGCGTTTTAGAAACAGACATCGTAACAAATGAAGAGTAAGTACTCGATCAGACAGTATTTATATGTATCAAGTAAACTTGAAGGTAAAATCTCATAATGAGTAACGTTTCCTCAACCACTGTTGGACGATACTATGAAAGCGATTTTTTTTTTTTTTTCATAGTGAAGATAAGGCTGTATCTCCATAAATGCCGTAGGCTTAAAACAGGGATCTTTTGTCAGTTGCATTATTATTTTTATAGAAGTGTTTTCTATTATATTTTGAGCGCCATTCCTCTTCGTATCTGCTGCAGCCGTACAATCGTAATTTCCCGATAGGTACTGTTATCAGGATGGCATTCAATGTTCGTAACTGCTGCACCCTAACTAAAAGAACGACTCACGTGAAGCAGCACAAATTTTGATGTTCACGTTCTTTTTAGGCTTATCTTAAATGAATATTTCTCAATATCTCAGATATTTCTCTGTAATTTTCTTCAAATTATACATTTTTTTAAAAAATTTATTATTATTATTATTATTGGGTAATAGGACTATGTTTCAAAGCTCTTCAGTATTTAAAAAGGAGTACCATTATCGGAATTAGATTTCGAATAGATTTAGATACTGTTATTAATTTTTCCGTGCAAATTGGACACCAATTATTCAACCGAAAAAATACCTAAATTTATTGGAAAAGATAAACCTAAAAAGAACGACTCACGTGAAGCAGCACAAATTTTGATGTTCACGTTCTTTTTAGGTTTATCTTTTCCAATAAATTTAGGTATTTTTTCGGTTGAATAATTGGTGTCCAATTTGCACGGAAAAATTAATAACAGTATCTAAATCTATTCGAAATCTAATTCCGATAATGGTACTCCTTTTTAAATACTGAAGAGCTTTGAAACATAGTCCTATTACCCAATAATAATAATAATAATTTTTTTAAAAAAATGTATAATTTGAAGAAAATTACAGAGAAATATCTGAGATATTGAGAAATATTCATTTAAAGATAATTTCATTCGATTCACCCATACCGTGCCAAAAATTTTACAAGGGATGGGGTGGATGGAAATGAATATTCAAGATTAATTGATCGTCTTTGAAATAGATACTGAAAGTTTTAGTTTTAAAATGAGCATCCTTTGTTACGCTGTTAACATTTGCAGAATCATTTTAATATTTTAACTCTGCTTCAGGCTTTGTTTGATATTTCATCATAGATTCATGATTTTGAGCAATGTCAAGTCTAACGTCGTCAGTATTTAAAAAGAAGAATAAGGAACCATTAGTTTAATCAGTCCAAGATTTCCTAGAAGTTCAAGAGAATTAGTAGAACTGGAAGTTTTGTTCACAGTGCATAGTTTACTTTTTTTTTCACAAAAGGAAGTGAAAATTTTACTGTATTTCGGTTTATTGAAGAACGCGATATTTCTAATATTATCATTAAGTTAAAACGAGCTTTTAATCTTTATTTTCAGAATAAAAAAATAGATTTGACAGATTTAACTAATTTTATTTTAGTTATTTATGATAATTTTAAATAACGTTAATTTTAAAAGACTAACTATTTTTTAATGAAACCTGTAGGCCTATAACGAATCTTCATGAGACAAGGTCAGTAGACTTGCTTGAGGCTTTCCTGGTAATTCAGACATTGATTAGAATGTAAATTTATTCCTGCTGAACATAGTCTCAGACAAATCGATTTTTATAATATATTTCATTATGGAACTTAACGAAATATGTCTCTCCTTTGAGTAACTCCATAAAAATATTCCGATTGTATACCTGTTGAGAATTGAGGAAGTGTTTTTTTTTTCTAATGATCGCAGTTGTTAAATCGTTCTTTCACCTCAGTAGGATATTGTGAATGTTTTTTTCTTTATCTCTGGAAAAAAAAAAAAAAAAAAAGCATATTTCAGTTTGAAAAACACTGTGATCCAATTAGGTATTTCAATACAAATGGAGAAGTAACAATTAAGCAGTAAATTACTCTTAATTATCTTCGTGGGAAAAAACAAAACTGAAAGCTTTATTATTGTAGTTAACATTTGAAACATATTACAAACAAAAGAAAGTAAACAAGCTAATTGCAGCCCTAGCCTTTATGTCTTCATACTGTCTGGGCAAAACAAACATTATTGAAGCAAATAACGTACTTGTTATTTCAGTTACTTAATTTCCTTAAATCTTATAGACTAAGCTGAATGATGGCATATTGAAATTATTTATGATTAATTTTTAAATGAAATAATATAAAAATATCATAAAATAATATCAGTTGATAAGATAAAAAGTATTGCGATGAATGTAAACCATTAGTGGAGATTAGAATCAATATGTGAGCTGTAATCCAAGCAAAAATAGTTTGTTTATAAATATAACCAATTATATTTACAGTGCAACATCTCTCTGTTTCATTACTGGGTGGAGTGCAGTTTTTAAGTATTCAATATTAATAAGCACAGGATAAATAGAAAAGTAAATGTTTGCTGTTAATGGGATGTAACTTTACAACTTCAATGAAACAAAATTAAATTGACTTACACAAATTATTTTTAAATATTATTAATAAGTTTGAAAAAGTTGTAGAAATTTAATAGTGATCTAAATTTTTAATTTACTAATTTTAATATTATTTTTGGATTTGAAAACAAGCATATTAATATTTGGATTGATGGAAATTTGAATTTTTAAAAGACTAAGTGTTTTTACAAATTTATTCAAGTTTTATATTATTGTTAATGTATTTTACATTAAACTCAGCTTTTATTTTATATATTAAAAAAAATTAAGAGGGGAGGGGGAGAAGAATAAAATTATTTCATACTTAAATTTTGTTTGTTTGTTCAGAATTATAATTTTTTAGTGTGTGTATTTGTATCCTATCAGAGATGTGTTTTTCTTAAGCAATCCATCATTTCCAGTGTAATTGTCTAAACCTGTTTTTATTGTGAAGTTCTTCCCATGAGGGCTAGACTGCATATTGAATCAGTGTGTCTCAATAACAGTCCTCAAAGTCTTTGAACCTGTTTTCCTTATGTTATTCAAAGCAGTAAAACTAAGGACGTAATCCTGTTGAAATGCAGGGATTTGAATATGAATTAGAGAAAAACCTTCAAAGTTAGATGTAGAAAACTACATCAACAACTTTTAAGTAAATCATTTTCAATGTTTTTGTACCATTTTTACTATGTGCCTTTGACCTAATATCTTTTTTTTCCTTCCTGTAATCAGTGATCCATTGATTGCTACTTCCTGATACTATATTTCTACCAATTAAATTTTGTGAAACCCAATTTTTTTACATTAAACAATGAATCATTTCTAAATAAGTAAAATTTATGTTGTAATTCTTGGTATTGGTAAGGTACAATCTTGGAAATCAGTGTCAGTAGTTTTCTATGCAAGTTAAAATCTTTGAATTTGTGCACTATATATTCTAATGAATTTATATATATATATATATATACACACAGCTTCTTAAGGTTCTGAATTCTTGTACTGGCATGTTTGTCACACATTCTTCTTACAACTTATATTACTTTTAGAAATGCTCTTTTGAATGGAATTATCTTAATTAATATTTTGCAATGAAATAAGACATGACATACTGCTCATGGCTCAGTGAAAAATACAAGTTGCTGCTGAATCAGATACCTTTAGCTGCCTAATACTTCCAACTTATGGTGGCAAAAATCTCAATTGCAAACTCCTAGATCAAAGTGATAAAATATTGTGAGGTTGTGAATAATTTCACTCATCAGATCTGTTTTTCTCATTTTTGTCTAGCTTGAGACAGACCTTTTCCAGTCTATTCATTTACTTAAATAGAAAATTCGAGTAACATCTTGCTTCATTATTATTATTATTATTATTATCGAAATGAAATAAATTTAATAAAAGTTAGATTTATTTTTCTGACTCACTGCTGCTTATTGTAAAGTAGTTTACTCTGCTAGTTTAGTTTTTTTTTTCTATGGACCAGGATCTCTTTTTGTGTAAGGTACCTTAGATGATCTGCAAGTGACCAAATTAATGAGAACTGAACTTCTCTGAATAAATATGCAACTTTTTCATTGTTTATTTAAAAATATACTTAAAAGTTTTTTTTAAGAATATTAAAAAAAAAATGTTATATATATAAATTCTTTGTAGAGGAACACAAAAAAATATAATTGAATATTAATTATTTTTTAATAGAGCAGGAACTACTAGAGTAGCAAAGGAAATTTGCACTTTTTCAGAAAAACATTACATTAGTTTCCTTTTCTACTTAAAAACAATGAAATAAATACTTTGTTAGTCACTTTTGCAATAGATGAGTCTGAAGTTGCTGTAGCTCTTCTAAGCCAGTTTCCATTTATCTCAATTAGTGATTTCCTTCATTTTGTGGTCATGTCAATTTACTACTTTCTTGAAGCTGTAAAATTAATAGCGCATCTTGATATGTTATGTTTCTGATATCTTATAAATAACTCGTAACATCTTAACTCTTCTATACTTAAATGAAAACATCGCTCCTTAAATCTTCAAAATATCTTTATATCTTCTCTATATTTCTATTCTCTCAACGAGAATTTTCTTCAGGAGAAAAATAAAATTCTTTCTTACATTTCAAAAACAGAAATGAAGCATAATAATCAGAATTAAAAGAATACAGTAACGTTACAACATAATATCTTATCATTATAAATTAACAATGAAATAAATGCAATCACAATAAAAGAATATAATAACGTTACTTCATAATTTCTTATCATTATTAATTAACTGCAATCACATTTTGTGAAATTTAAACAATCTTCTTTTATATTGTAAAATTATAAAAGAAGATTGTTTAAATTTCAAAACATGTGATTTCAGTTACTACATAATTTCTTATCATTATTAATTAACGTTATTATATTCTTTTATTGTGATTGCATTTATTTAATTGTTAATTAATAATGATAAGATATTATGTTGTAACGTTATTTTATTCTTTTATTTTGATTATTATGCTTCATTTCTGTTTTTGAAATGTAAGAAAGAATTTTATTTTTCTCCTGAAGAAAATTCTCTTTGAGAGGATAGAAATATAGAGAAGATATAAAGATGTTTTGAAAATTTAAGGAGCGATGTTTTCCTATAAATCATTAAGAAAAAAATATTTGGTATAAACTTATTAAATATTCTTTGCAAACTTAACATTAGAACTTTCTTTCTATTTAATTGACAGTGCAATTTGTAATTAAACTTTTTTTCTTCTTCTGATAACTTATATAATTTTATAAATAATGTTAACATTGTCTTTTTCAACTAAAATGATACTTAAATTTATGAAACAAGTTCTCAGAAGATGAATGACATTCATGTGATTTACTCTGTCTTTATTTTAGAATAAAACAGTCTTTTTTTATAATTCATATGTTATTTTTATTCATTACATTTTATATAAAATCTAATGAAACTTGATTGTCGACTTAAGGTTAGGTAACTTAGGATATTGAAACGAGAACAATATATGAACTTGTGCACTTGACAGTGACATTGTTTTAGCTTTCTCTGCACCTATTTATACATCATCTCAAAATCTCAATCATTTTGATTGATGATTTTAATTTAAACATTACTTAAAAAGTGAGATTCATTTGTAATGATTACAATAGGCTTTGTGAATCATTAGCATAATGCACTACGTCAACGAAAGAATAAATGAAGAATCTATTTCTGGTGCAGCTATAAATGTTGATGTCACCAGGGGATTCTTTAAGAGCAGTTGCAGTTCTATGGATGTAAGATTTTTATCTGTACTTTTTTTTTTTTTTTTCCTTGAGTAAAATCATCATTGCAGAATTCAAAACAAACAATAAGGTTTAAGAGTTTCATTTAGAAACAAATAGAAACCTGTCATTTTTGAATTACTATAAGTTATTATTATTATTATATATTGGTCTTAGTTTATTTTCTGGAGTTCATTCAATCTTTAGTAATTATCTAATGGATGGTGAGGATTTGTGAGTTTGATAAATTTTGAAGTTTGCTATGTATTTGCTTAATTTCTTACTTAGGTTTTCAAAGAAAGATTATAATTTTCTTTGTCATTGGTTTGTTTGCATCACTGTTACTAATATTTCCACATGTATTATAATTGAATTAATTTTTTAGTATGTTTATTCATTTATATAAATGGTTTTGGAATTTATATGATCATTACAGGAATTAAATATTTCACCCAAATTATAAATAATTACAAATGCAGCTACAAATATATTCCTATATGTTCATTATAATTTTGAATAAAATTTAGATTTATTGTTGCCTTCAGAAAATACAGGATTTAGTCTTTTAGTTCCTGAAGAAATAACTTCTTTTTTTTTTTTTTTTTGTAATAAATTGATTTCCAAAGTCTCAAATGGAATGCATTAAAATTTGGATAATGAATTTGTTTGATTTTACATTTACTTCAAAATTCACATTTAGGATGCAGCTAGAAGAAAAGCAAAAGCACATGAATGGAGGAAAAAAAAAAAAAGTTTTAATTATTGTAATGTAAATGATAAGTGAATTAACATGATAGGAAGTTCTTGCACTAGTTATCCAATAAATCTTAACTTTATTGTGCTAAGGAGAGGGTCATGTTCATTATATCTATGTTTAAAGTTTTTTGACTTAAAACTGGTTTTAGAGATATTGTAATGAAAGAAATCTGTTGCTGAGTTGATTTTAATTAATGAATTTAGTTATATAGTTAAGAATTATGCTATTCGAAAAACTATTTCAACTTTTAAGGAACAGATTTGATCAGATAATATGGAAACAAAAAAAAACATTGTTATTTAGGAGTTTTGAAAAGTGGAAAAAAACTGAAGTTATTTTAGCATGAGCTTGCAACAGATCCGAATTCATAGTTGTCATGAATTTGCCAAGTATATTTTTTATTATCTTATTGTTGCTTAAAGGCAAAGTTTACTAATTTGAAAATTAAAATAAATGAAATATTACAAGATTTTTGCCCTTCAAGTTATTGAAATGAACTCCTTGATTAAGCCTTATTGAAGTGAAATAGGTATGGAATGTGAGAAGAGTCTCATGTCAAACAGTTGTACTGTACTCAGCAGATGTATTTTTATGTAATTTAAGAAAAACATTTTTAAAAAGAATGCATTTAGACTGATGATATACTGCATGGAAGACTTCATTTACAATAAATTTTAAGCAATGTGTGAAACTTATAATGTATAAAACTTAAGTATTTGTGTGGAAAAAAATCAAGATCATGATTTCTATTGAATTGTAGTTTTTATTTCGTTTTATTGCCATTTTTTTTTTTTTTTTTTTAACAAAAGAAGAATAAAAAGTTTAATCTTGCTGTTTGAAGAAATGCCACAAGTGAAAAACCAATTAATTACTGACATTAAGACCAGAGCAATTTGCCATTGTTCTTCTTAAGAGTAGTCAATAGATATCCACAAATAACTCATCGGGAGGAGTTGTACACTAGGGGGGAGTTTATTTATAGTGCCATATGCCAGACTAGCAGCACATTGTGAGCCTTGTGATCTCATCATGCTAAAAATTCCTTGCTCCTTGAGGTATTTTTAGGTCTTCCCTCATTATTCATCCCATAGTCATGTGTAGGAGTTGCGAAGCCCAGAGAATGGAAGCAGGGCAAAGGACGCCACAAGGCATTTGCACTTATTGGCAGCTGTAGCTTGCACATCTTCAGAATCACTTTCAGAATGAAAGTGCTGCTAGATTGTGCTGAAACAGAATGGTGTTACCTGTGGAATCCTTTGGTGTGCCGAAGCAAGGCTCTACACCGCCTTCCCAATGGGAACTACTCTGTTTTCCTGGAGTTCTTCATCGTTCCACCAACAAAACAACTGAAATGGCAGTCGGCAGATAGGTAGCACTTAAATTAAGATCTATAAAAATTTTGTCTGCAAATCTACATTGCTATTTATCTTTTATCACAATTATCAACTATGTTTCAGAATACTATTTCCTTTAGCTTCTATAACAAATAAATGACTATTCAATACTATGGAATGCATCCTGAGATTGAGGTTAAATGGAAGAATGCCCTTTTGTTTTTTTTATATCAAGAGCTATAATCAATTATTCATTTTGATAATATAGGGATAATTGTAGTCTGCCAATATTTTGGGCTAGTAAATTAAAGTAAGTTGTTGATTTGTTAAGGATTTCATTGGTACTTTACTAATTATAGGGATTTAAATTTTCAGTGGAAAACTGCATTACTGTTGTTGTGACTATTATGATACAAATTTTTTATATATAGGCCTAAAGTTAAAATTCAATAAAGTACAAATGGGTAAACTGCACCTCCTTTTTGTTTTTTGTTTTGTTTTTTTTTGTTTAGGCATTTCCTGGTTGTTTGGAAATGCCTAAGCGAATTAAAAATAATTGAGGGACCTTCACTTTTAGCTTTAAAGTATAAATCAAAAGATTTGTCGCAGACTTGATTATTTTTTTTTTTTTTTTAATTTAAATATTGACTGCCACTTTGTTCTAAAAAGAACTTAATTGCTTTGGAATGTTTTGCAGAAAGTAGTCCTTTTCTAATAAATTGAAACTGAAAAGTTTAATCAGTTTGTACATTTATGCTCCAGATTCAGAAATAATTGTCAAATTAACTTTTGATATTTTACTTGAAAGAATTGCCATTGTGAGAGTTTCTGCATTTCATAACAAAGACAAGTAGTAGTTAATCATGATCATGATTTTCTCTTCC
Source organism: Thereuonema tuberculata (assembly GCA_023159025.1). NCBI lineage: Eukaryota > Metazoa > Arthropoda > Chilopoda > Scutigeromorpha > Scutigeridae > Thereuonema > Thereuonema tuberculata. Next base: position 197,921,477 of record JAFIDM010009631.1, read on the forward strand.
TGCCCCCCCCCCCCCTAATTTCTTTTTACTACATGCAATTTATGGATTGTTGATTTTATTTTTTTTAAATTCAAATCTGTGTCAGTGAGCACATCAAAATGTTAAGGTTACTGCACAAAGATAAAGAGAAGTTCAGACTCCTTCAATGTGAATACAGTTTAATCTTGTTTATTTTTAAAATTCCTCCTAAATAAAACTTTACTCAATGGCTATCTTACTTTAAATCACCTTTTCTCTTTTTTGTATTGTTTGAATTTCCTAACTTATCTTTTCGTCTTTCAAAACTTTTTTCATTAAATAAAATGGGAGAAAGATTTGGAAATGCTGTGAATTTATTAAATGATTTTAAAAATATTCATATAGAAGAGGATATGATGCTAATCTTAATATGAAATTTATTTCAAAGATAAAAAAAAAAAAGTTCTAGTAAAATTCCTTCCTCAATTTGTAATGCAATCTTCCCAAAAAAAGAAGAAAACAAGCGTAAAAAATATTACATGTTTTTTGTATTGGGGATTTTTATTGAAAGCTTTTTTTAAATATCTAAATTTGAAGTTTTTTAGCAAAGTATTAAATAATATGGAGATGAACTACATTTCAAGTACCAATTATTAATTAACATTTTCTGTTATTACGATTTAGTGAATTTTCTCCAAGGAAAAGATGAAGCTTATGATTCAATTAAATAATAAAAAACCAGTAACTGACATTATAATTGGATGTAATTAGAGTGAAATGCATTTAAAATTTAAATAGTGTTCATTAGTCATACGTTTCTGTTCTCATCAGTACTTTAGCTTTACGAAGACTCTTTTCTGAACATTCAAAAGTTATATTTTTGTAAGAAAAGTTCTGCTTTAATTGCATTCTATTTCAAACCATTTTTGTTATAATTAAAATGTCATCTATTTGAATTATGCTTATTTAAACTTTAGGCGTGCAGAAAACAAGAAGGAAGAAGGTAATGCACACTATAAAAAGAAGAATTACAAAGAAGCTCTTCAACTTTATACAGAAGCCATTGGTGAGTCAGTCTTTCTTTTCTAATATTTTAATTGCATAAAATGTTTAATTTATTACATTTTCGCCTTGAAGAAGTATGATGTTGAATAAAAAAAAATCTGGGAAAAAATAATTCCCGACATTTATAACCCGGAAAAATTGTTTATTTTTGAAATTAAATGTTTAAAACATTTATAATACCTCCTTATTAATAATATCAAGTATGTTTAAGATAAAAAAAAATAAAAATTAGGCATTAAAATTTCAAGGCGGTATATGAAAAGTCATTTTCCTGCCGGGTGACAATTCCATTTTCGCACCTTCAGTTCACTGTAATTTAAAATATTGTTATTTCCAAACATGAAATCTGGGTTTAAAATAATTATTATATGTTATAGAACATAACATGAAGACTAATATGTAAGCTAATATGTAATTTGATAATATTTCAGAGGTTTTGTAGCGGGGACTATACTACTCGTCATTTTCCTGCTCCAAATTAAAATCGCATTCATTGTTCCATTTCTTTAAGGATTATGATTTATCAGAGGCTTTTTATGTTGATTTTCCTTCATATTGTTCTTTTATAGTAAGACATTACAGTTTAATTATATTAGTAGTTGATTGAACTTCATTTTCCAATTAATAAGAATTGGAGTGATCATTATCCCATATCTTGTCATTCGGTTGTCAGGGGACATCATTTTCTTGGCATACCACTTATAAAAATTCTATATTAAAGCTATAATATCTACTTAAGTGTATGAAAAGTGATTTTGTTATCAATAATAAGTTAACAGTAAGTGAATTAAAAATTAATAAATGCATATTTCTTAAATTTTTTTCAATATTTTTCTGTGTTTCATTTTAGCCACTTATCTAATTTTTACCCATCTATTGAAATCTTACTTAAATGATGTAATTTTTGATATTGATGTTATTTAAACATTTTTAAAATACTTAGATAAAAATTTTGAACCAAAAGTACAGATGCAAATTTGAGCTTAGGTTTTAATTATTGATGTAATTTTTTTGTACTTTCAGTATATGTGAATTCGTAGAGCTGTTGTATTTATATAAACTTAATTAGAATTCCATTTTCAGCACTTAATGATACCCATTGGAATAAATAAATATGAAATTAAAAACTTGATTTGTTTTGATGCTTCATAGTTTAACTGTTATTTTTAATTGTTTTACTTATGTGAACTGTTTTTATCTACATTGTTAGTGCAGTTTACTGAGCTTTCTATTCTTTTAATTTTCTCCAGATTTAATTGGAGCTTCAATTAATCAATATGCTAATTAATAAAATTTCATTTATTAAATCATATATAAAGCCAGACTGATGTGGGATTTGATATCAAATCTCACATCACTATCTGGCTTTTTATAGTTTAGTAATATAAGTTAATTTTATTCTTATATTTACTTTTTCTAAATTGCAAAAGATTGATTGAAATCTTTGCTTTGTGAAACTCGAAGGTAAGGCTTTGAGTTTTGCCTGTTTGATTTTATATATATATATATATATATATATATATAT
>JAFIDM010009631.1:197924124-197951293 GCA_023159025.1 Thereuonema tuberculata
ATATATATATATATATATATATATATAGAGAGAGAGAGAGAGAGAGATTGATTTATTTTATACAAAGTGATAAATTTTTCATCTTAAGGAGTTTTGATGAAAATGTGGGTAAAAGAAACTTGTGATTTGCATCTTCTGGCTTTAATCCATGCTTTTAAAACTCTATTGTTTTCCTTAATAGACTTTTTTATATCCTTCTAAAGCCAATCCTTTTGACCTCCAAAATAAATAGAATCTTATCTATTGAAGTCAAATTGATCATACCCCAACGTGCACCTTAATGTATGAGTGCACCAACAACTTAAAACTTGACATAGTCTGTTTACAATCAGTTTGCCACTAATCATTTCCCAATTAGAATTTTACAAAAGATTCTTTTAATACTTTTAGATGTTGGAATTTTAGTCTTCAAGTCAAGTTCCTTTTTTTTTTTTCTTTGATAAATGTAATAGGTTTATCTAAAAGTAAATAATGAAATGGGTGATACAATGTTTATTTTAAAGTTAATATGTAATTTTTTCTTAATATTAACCTAAAAGATATTTTGAAATATTTGTAACTAATATTGAAATTTATTACAAAGATAGAAATATAAAATCAAATCAAATTCTATCTGAAAAATAAAAGCTTAATGTAAGAAAAGAAAAATTATTTATATTTTTCCATTTTAATTAATAATATAATTCATTTACTCAGTAGTTAAGTTAACCTATTCTATCCAAGAAAAAAATTCTTTCAGTACGTTTTCCTGTTGTCTGCTATTCTTATATAAATGTTATTATGAAAGGCAGATTGCATGTCCTCTTGTTATTTAATTGCAGTGTTTACATGAAGAAGATAAGGTACAAATTATCTTTTCGAGGTCAGAAGAAAGAATTGTCTTCCATCCAACTAGTATTTTAGTAAAGCACAGAAAACATACAATATAAGGAAATCCTTTCTGTTATTTAAACGCATACTTGTTAAGAAAGATTCTGAAAATTCAATTGCTCTTTAAATTTTGAAGTTACGCATGTTCTGCAAATTTAACAATATTTTCAAGCTACATAACTTCATAATAAGTCAACGTGTACTGGTTTTGTAGTTATTTCTATTCAGAAATTATTATAATCAGTAAAAACCAGAGTTATAATTGAATAATAACTAGTAAAAATTAAATTTAATAAAATTGCATTGTTAATGATGGTAGGAAATTTTAAAAAAAAATGTTTTTTTGCTGAAACAGTGTACAATAGTAGGATTTGGTTCATTCAGTTTTGACCAACGGATATTAGTGAATTCTTCCAAAGATTTTTTTTTTCAGTCCTCCTTTTTGCTTTAGGCAGAAATAGGGGAGACGATAATCTTCTGAGATGTCAATTCTCTTCCTTGACATTAAATAGTTGATTTTTGAATTATCTTATATCTCAATCAATTATAGTTTGTTTCTACGAATTGAAAAATAAGAAATCTTTAAATGAAGGAAACATTTATTAGTTTAATTGCATTCTTCATATTAGTTAGGTAGCTTTACTAATATAATTATGATAAAAAAATATTACTTTTGCCCCAAAAAGTTTCATTTTAATTTAAATATAGAAATTTTTAAAACTATAAAAAATAATTTTAAAAAAAAAGGCCTCTGAAAAGACTGAAACTGGTTGCATTGATTTGTGTTTAAAATATATCTTGTGTTGGCTCCAATTTATTTTAATGCTGTTATAAAAATAACAATTTTTATTTTTTTCTATTTTTTTTTTTTTTTTTTTAATGAGTTTTAATATACAATGGTAAAGCATGAATAAGCTGAAAAAAAATTCACAATCAAACATTGAGTTACATCCTAATTAGGACTGTTCATCCTTTTTTACTTAAGAGCTTCAATAGTAAATAATTTAGAATTCTGTGATTTGTACAAAAGAGCTGATTATTTATTTTTTGGCTTAAGGATAAAAATAAATGTAACCCTTGATGTATTTGGATTGGGGGGGGGGGGTGAGTAACTCTACGAGTAACTTGGTTACTTTTAAAAAGTAATTTTCCAAAATTATTAAAAACTGAGCACTACGGATAAGAACTTTCAGTCACTTTCTATTAGGGAAAGCCTAAGAGAAATACGGAAACAGTAAAACAGATTTTGAACTATGTGATGGGGAAAATATACTGTATAAGGTTGACTGTCCAAAATGGAACAGCACTGCAATGCAAGAATTCAGATGAAATGTCATCTCTATCTGTAAACTGATTGCCCACAAAAATATTTTTAAAAGTAAAAATTTCTTGCTGGACATACAATTAATTCAGTTGTTGATAGGCCATCATTTTAAGAGCATGAAGTTTAAGTTTTGCAATGATGTAGCAGATTCTCATCATTTGGCCAGATATAAAGCTGTGATATTTTAGTGGTCTATTATTTGAAAGCAGACTTGCCAGAAAAATATTATTTGTTCTAATACTTAGACTTTTATACAAATTTTATGAGTTTTAAATAGTTTCAGATGAGTTTCCCCACTATCTCACTATTTGTTTTGATCTTATTTAAATATGTTACTTACACAATTGATGAACAGTTTTACAATACAAAATTAAGGATTTTGTGAATGATGTAAAAAGCTTCATGTCATGAAAGATTTATTAACGAGTGTAGTTTAAAGACATTATATATTCACTTGCATTTCAAAATCAGTTTATTCTGATAATGAAATACTTATAGCAAGAAGATAGTTTAATACAAATGCAATAAAATTTAGATATTAAACAAAAAGAGATGCTAATTTAACCTAAGAAAAACTGAAAGCACAAAAATTTTAGATATTTTTTTAAGCAGGAAAATTGAGAGAATTTCATCTTGTTGTGTATTGGATACATAAACAGAATTTTAATTTTCATTTATGCAAGGCATTTTTATTTATTTATATTAATAATTTTTGTAATTACTGTAAGTTATTAAATAACAAAGGGGAAATCTGTATTTGCTGAATAAATATTTCTTTCTTTTGAAACCCTTAGAGCAGTTATTTATTATCTGAGAGTAGTAAAAAAAAAAAAAAAAGATGAAATTAAATTTGACTTAAGATTAATATGATCACTTCATTTGAAGGAAGAGCATTACACAACATCTTAGAAACCTTCCCTGTTACAGCTTGAAGCAAAGGAAAAATAAAGAAAACACATTCCCTTTAATATCTGTCTTGTGAAGTTTAATGGTTTATAACTTCAAAAAGATTATGTAAGTAAGGTGATGTTAGTATGTGAACTGAAGCAAATTAATAAAACTAATTAATAAAAAGAGAGAAAGAGAAATTTGTAATTTATTATTATTTTAGACTTATTGCATACTGAATTCTAAGTATTGTTAAATTTATGATACTATATATACTTCCATAATATTAATAACTTTTACACTTCAAGGCTGCTATTATCTATGATGAATTGATATTTTGCCGCAGACCTTTTTATGCAGGCTACTTATTGAATTCATTCTACCATGAAGTTGAATGCCCCGACTATCATTGTCAGAGCTTTATTGCATCAGATTACAGTCTCATGAATTTAATTAGCTTGATTTTGAAATTTATTATAAATTATATAATTTTAATCAGAGTAGAATTTAATTTTAATTGCTTTATTTATTAAGTCTTTTTATTAGACTGTTATAACCAAGGCTCTTTTTTTTTTTTTTAATGTCCTTTGATATTAATATTCAGTCTAATAATAATTCAGCAAAACATTGTATAATACTTTGTCTTTATATTGGAGCCCATTTCTTTCTTTCTTTTTTTTTTTTTTTAATATATGAAGGTTATTTGTAATTTCTACATATTTTTATACGTTAAAAATTACACAATTATAATTCCATTTATTTCAGTTTTGATTTGTGTGATTACTGTTATTACATAACTGTTTTTTGTTATATGAAGATTTTAAATATTCTTTGTTTTTGGAAAATTTACACATTTCATGTGCTTATATCTGTAATTCCCAAAGTGGGTTTAGGTTTTTGAGGAGGATACATAACGATGTTTATTTCTACAGCAAATGAAAATTATCAACTAAACACTAAAATTTAAATTAGATTTAACGTAATTTAATATATCAAGTGTTTGAATTTTGTTTTCTATCTTATTTCAAATCTCCTTTATCTATTTAAACATATAAACAATGGCTAATTGATTTAATACAAATAATTTAAGTAGCAATTATGGATACATTTGCTTACATGCAATTAATTTTAGAAGCTTTAAATTAAAAATAGTTATTTTTCAGAATAAAGACTAAAGTAATTTACATTGTATTGTATTTTTATTTTACTTTAATTTTGTTGAGAGGGAATGAGATTTTCTATGGTATTAATAGGTGGCGAGGCAAAGATGACTGCAAAGTTTGGTATCGAAATGTATTGAAAATGTAAATGTTGAAAATAGAGAATCAGATTGACCTTTTTCCCTTCCTTTCATGTTATTTCTCACATTTATTGATAGATAAATTGATGAAAGTTGATTGTTTTGTTATCCTAATGATATTATCTATTGTGGAAACTTGTAATTGTCATTTATAAAATTGGATGAGATTTTTTTAACTTTTATATGTCACTGAATTCATATTATGCTCCTTTTTTTATTTTTCTTTCTGGAGAAAGTAATTATAAGGTAAAACCTTTGATGATCATTTTTGGTTATGACTTTATGAATCCGTTATTTTTAAATTAACAATATTATCAATATCCTCATAATGTCATCCTTCATACGAGGATATTGATGATATTGCTAATTAAAAAATAATGGATTCATAAAATAATCCCTTAAGAAGATCATCAAAGGTTATGATCGAAATATTGTTAGCAATAACATATAAGAAGAACTAGCAACTATACCTGTGCTTCGCATGAGTTACAGAAAAGAGTTGTCCTGATGTGGATGACTCAGAAATTGTAATTGTGTGATCACTTTGAAAATTTTCCAGTTGGTAAAAAAAGGCAAGGCTTGTACAGTTTATCCCGTTTCAATTTTGCAGAGTGCTTACAAGATGACGTAATGTATCCTTCCTCCAGAAGGAGCACAAGATGTCAGTATCAATATTTTGCCTTTATAATGGAAGTTAGCTGAATTCAAGAAAATAACTACTGTTAAAAAATGTTAGGGGGAAAAAATATCAAAAATTTAGTCTTTTTTTAAAAAAAAATCTCTAAATAATTTTTTTAACAATTTTTTTGAAGCTTTATCTTTAAAATATCAAAACTATAAACACAAACAGAAATAAAATTATGAGATTCCATCAAGGCAGAATATTTTTTTTTTGTCCATTATTTGTACATATAGACATCTAAACATTTTTTTAAGTTCAGGAATTTGGAGTTTTTCTATAAAATTTAATCTAAATCATTCAATCCTCCATTAGTTTTATGATCTATAAAAAATATGATATGTAATTTTTTAATTCTATATTACACAAAAAAATGTATCTTGTTGATAATTATAAGGTCTATGACAATATATTATATTCATTAGAAATGAAAATATCTTAATTTTTTCTTGAATAATAGATATTAACTTTTTTTTTTAAGTTCACTCCTCGATTTTGTAATTCTGAAATGAACTGTTGATATTCAGTGAAAATGATATATTTTTTTACTTCTGTAAGTTCACATTACTTTGATATATGTTATGAAGTGTACAGTAGAAATGGAAGCTTATTTTTTTTTTTTAAGTTGACTTTCAGATTGTAGTTATAAAATGAACTGTTGATGTTCAGTGGACATGAATTTTTATTGAAATGTGATATTGTATTGTTTACATTTTGTCATTATCAGAGTGGTTGCCATATTATTACATAACAAATAGGCATATTGTTATTGAATTCCTTTAGAAAAATGAAATTTTGTTTTTAGAGAATGTTTTATTTCGCATCTGACAATACTTTGCTAAGCCGGCAAGTTGTGCCTGTTTTCTTTGGTGGAGCAGTGATTGCCTGAAAATTCGGGATGGGATGGACTGTAGTTACAAATTTCGTTACACAATTATTAATCAATAATGCAGGTCAAATACAAACCCAACCTTATCAAAAACCTACTGCTTCAAAAACAGTAATACCATATCAATCAGCAACACCTATACATGTTAAAAAGAATTTTTTTCAGATGATGATACATAAGGTGTTTAGAACTTGTTCTACTGAATCAATGTTCCTTGAATACATTAATAACACAAAAAACCGTTTCTTAGATAATGGGAATCCTCAATCCTTTGTAGTAAAAACCATTAGCAACAGTATTGAAAAAATTTATGATCCACCTGTAACGATAATAACAATAAAAAAATGATACCATCCTATTATCCATACCATCCTATTTTGTTTAAAAAACTATAAAAAAAAAATTTTCCACACTGACATTGGAGTATTTTCTCACTCAATAAATTGAAATGCCCATTATCCAATAAAGAAGAGCCATTGCCACAACAAAAACAAACAGGATGTATTACCTATTGAAGTGCATGAACAACCCGTGTTTTTACATAGGCAGTAGTAGGCAACAATTAAAGAATCATTTTTCAAGTCACAAAGAGTTGTATCAGGACAGTTGATACAAAACCTCAAATCCCCGTCACCATTTTTATGATCAGGGACACAATGTAAATTTTAAGCAGTTTGTAGTTTTGAACAGACACAATGACAAAATTATACGGGGAAACCATAGCCATATTTTATTACTTTAATGAATCCCTATAATATACAGGTTCTGAATATAAAGTTATACACGAACAACTTTAGATTCAATCAATACAAACTGAAAAACAAATCATTTTAAAAATACACAATAACTCTTAAATGAACTTACTCATTTCAGAATCCCACACCAGGTGGCAATAAGTGGATTCATCACTTTAAGGCTCTCGTGGGAGATGCGTCACATCTCCTTTGAAGGAATGTAATGAAAATACAATTCTCTCATTGCCTTAATAAATTTTTCCCCCAATTATATATTGAGCTAGTGTTAAAGGAGTAATAAAATTGACAAGGGAACTTGTACAGAGCTCCGGAAAGCTTCTCTATGTATGTATGTGGGTGATTTTAAAAATGTGGGATCACTAAATGTTAACTATTATCCATTTTTCAAATTTTGAAATTTTACTCTAATTTTTTTTTTACTTTATAGTATATAAGCCTAGAATACAGTAAACAAACATAAAAAGACAACAAGTGTTCTGGAAAATTACTAATTAAAACATTTGATTTCAGATCTGTAGGTTACAGATTTTGGACATCTTTGATCTGTAGGTTACAGATTTTGGACATTGGATTATTAAGATATGCGTATTAAAAAAAAAAAAAAAAAAAACCTGTCTTGATTTAATTAAAAACAATACTTTTTGAAATTTTTGGGATTTACTTCTATGAATTCTAAATAAAAATTATATTATGTCTTGTTCATACCTATATATATAAATATATATATTATTTAATATATTCTTTTTCAAGTGATTTGGACTCTTTAATCATACTTAAATTTATTGAAAAAATTATTAGTGTTTCGATCATACGCAATTTTAATATCGTTAAATAATCTTTTTAAGTACATTTTCTGAGGGGGGAAAAAAAAAAGTGTTTCTAATAAAACACTTACAAACATTGAAGGTCAATTTATAAAATAAGTTAGAGAGGTTTTACTACTCCTTATACATCGTACTTTCCTTTTTAAATAATAATGTCCGAAAACATCGAAGCTCCCGCCATTTTGTTTCCATCGTTACACATGTGTTTGACGTGCTCATTAATGATGTTAATCATTATTTCAACTAAATACACTATTTCTTAGGGAAAAAAAGGATTGAATTGGAGAAATAAGATTGTAATTAATGACTTTCTTACATTTTTAGGACACTGGCAACCCTGTGAGAATAAATTAAACATTAAAATAATCGATGGTTCCATCGTTACGCGATTTGGACATTGTGGTTCAATAACTTAAAAAAAGTATATTTACAGCAGAGAAAATGCACAAAAACTTATGAAAATGCTTTAAAACCTTGAAAAAATTATTTTAAAGCCTGATAAATGAGTTGAGATACTTACTTATTATTTATTTTAGCATCCGAAATAGCGTGGTTTCCATCGTTACTTTTTGACAAACAAAACTGGCAAGAAAATATGTGTTATATATCTGTTGTAATTCTTTAATATTTTACACTGCTGCTGTCATCTGTCGACCGAAATAGTAAGCAAATCATCATTTTATTGTATTCATTCAATATTTTGATTATGAAACTTCTAAAAACGCGTTAGAAATTTTTTTCCTTGGTGTTGCAGAGCATCAGTTAACATAAGAGATGTCCAAAATTAACCATTTGTAGCTAAAATGTTTTAATTTAACGATATTTACAACAAACTTCTGTAATAAATGATACCAGTTCTTGTCTCTGAACAGAACTAAAAATTCACTGAGAAAAATAATTTAAGTTATAAGATCTAAATTTAATTTCTGAGATAACTAAGTTAAGAAGTATGTCTTGTCCCCACCTTTTTAAAATCACTCATGTATATGTATGTATGGTTGGTTAATCTCGATGTATATGTATGTATGGTTAATGTATTTTAATTGTGTGTTTATTTCTAATCTTCCACAATATAATCAACATATCACTGTCAAATTTTTACCTCATGCCAGTCAAAGTGTATAGATTAAAAAGAAAAATTTTATGTAAACATTGCTTTCGTCTGAGAGAGACTAAAATTAAATTTGTTTGGTTTATTAACAAATTCTGAAGTGTAAAGCCATTGCTTTATTTAGTGAGCATTATTACCGGAGGCGGAGGAGTTATCAGGCCTCCCTTCCCCCCGTTTTTTTAATAATACCTCAAAGTGTGGTCTAAAAGGCTGTGAAAGAAAAACAGTGGGATGTTAACTGCTAATATATTTTAATTTGCAAATTACAATATTCTAGCTAAGTGCCCCTAATTTAAAACTGACTATGTAGACACTATACATCATAATAGATTTGTAACTTCATAGGAAAAAATTAAATAATACTGTTCTAGGGCACTAAATACAACTGTTAAGTGATAAGATTGATAAAGTTAATATATTTAAATGCATGAATAATTAATCAAATCTTACTTTTATCTGCGATGTCATATCTTATATTGTTTGGTGTACTGGCATTGTACAAAATCAGCCTCCTTTTCAGGAAGTAGTACATCCTTCCAGAACCCTTTGTGTTGGGAGGACTAACACAAGAAATTGTTACACACAGGAACATAGAAAATGTCTTCTTTTTGTTGAGGCCAGTGAAACAATGGTGCAGGGCTGTAAGGATCACCGCCTTCATGTTTAGAAAGTACTAATAAAAAAAGCCAGTGACTGTCATAAACACAGTGTATGACTTTATAAAGATCTGCAACATCTTGATTGAATACAGGTGGTTGCCCTCCAGAGAAATGGAAAATAGTGCTGAAGTTTTCATCAGAACTTATTCTCTTTGTTCCGATGGAATCTTCAGTAACAGGAAGAAAATGGTGGAAGCCATGTGTACCAGTAACTGTTTTTGCTTTCAAGAATTGAACTTCTAGCTGCTGACATGTTTCTGAAAGTGTGTGCTTTTTTATCATCCAGAATTTGTTTTCCACTGTTGCCTTGCAGAAATTTTCAGCTGAGTCAATTACATCACCTGGACACGTTTGAAGGCTCATTCTGGTAACGAGACGCTTCACTGTTCCACCAATGTCATCACAAGGAGATTTTCCATGACTGGTTGCAAAAAATGTCCATGATGCCAGTAAAAGTAAAGTCTTGGTTGTGGTGGTAAAGGTTGATAAAGGTTTTGCAGTTCTTGTATTAGGCAGCACATTCATCACTGAAATAATGTACATTTCTTACAACTGGGAAATTATTCTTTTACATACTATGTGATTATTTTTTGTGTTTTGTATAGAAATGCTACATCATGCTCCAAATTGTCCGATAAGATGCACTAACTTAAGGCAATTAGGTTTTTAAATGGCTCGAAATGTGTATAGATTACCACTGGGTGAAGTGAACAACTGTTGTGTCCAGTGATACCATTGTTGTGACTGGTAGTCTGATTCCAGTTTGGAAGACAAAACTTTTTAACCCTTTCAGATCTGATTTTTTTTATTTAACTGAAAAAAATTTTTTCTCTTTATAAACCTGCATTTTAGGATGCAATAAACATAGAAATTATTAAAATTACATTTTTATCGAGTTATTTATGAATCTGTGAGTATGTCCAAAATATTGGACACCAGGTTTGAAGAGGTGTGTTTACTAAGTTAGTGAAAAAATTCAAAGAGACTGTTTGCTTGTAGAAATTTATTTTATAAAGTGGATATATTGTAGGAAATTGACAAGTTATATATAAGGAAGCTATTAACCATTAATAAAAAAGATCATATAATTCGGATAATAATAATAATAATATTATTTTATACGAAAACTAATAAAACAACTTCTGTCTTTCTTTCGACATAAATGTACTTTACACGTTGAACATAGAACTCTTCGTTTTTGCCTTTGCAATCTTTATTTTTACATCTGCCTCCATCCTTCCTTTAGTCTATTGATGGGAAATGATCGAAATGATCATACCGAACTTTTTCAATTGTATGTCTTTCTGGCCTTGTCTATCATAGTTTTTCTTCTTGAATTGATGTCTGATATTGCTTGGCCTTCCTCTTTTTTTTTTTTTCTCGGATTTTGTTGAGAACAAACCAATGTTTTCGGTTACTCTCATTCTAAATTCAAGATGATTCAAAACATTTTTAATTCAAACATTATTGGTTTTCAAGTAGTTTCGGTATTCAATCCAGCTATTAGCAAGTACAAGACCTATCACAGGTATTACAACTCTTTAATTTGCATTTTCTTGACTTTTTTCCCTTCCAAGTCTGATGACTATGTGTTTTTTACTGGTACATCTTCAAAAAAGTCTTCATCATCTGTGAAATCTAGATGAGAAACTTCTGCAGATTTAATCATTTCAATGACACATGAAGCATCTTTCTGATTTGATGGATCATTGATTCTTTTTTCCTATAAATAATAAAAATAATAATATAATTATTTATTAATTAAAATAATCATATTATTAATATTTATAATTATAATTATTTAATAACTACGTAATTATATAATATCGCATTAAAAGAATTGTAAAGCTAAATATGTACCCGTAAATAGAAAACAGATTATAAAGATATAATACAATATGATTAAAATGATATTAATATATATGATAATATTAAAATGACATATTAATATATGTTATTATATATTTTAATTAAAAATTATTTATAGTGATTATTCATTTATTAGAATTAAATTAATTTATATCCCCAAACTGTTTTTATTTGTAATATATAAAATTTGAAATACGTAAATAAACTTCAGTTTTACTTCAGAAATAGTTGAAAACATATTTTAATAATAATTTCAGCTATAAAATATTAATTAACATTAATTTTAGTTTTATTATGGTTTAAAATTACTTTTTCTGAAAATTATAATGCTAACTGCAGCTTCACTACACGTCAAAGAACTTTCCTAACTGCAGAATTGATTGCAACCTCTCAAACCTCATGTCCAAAATATTGGACATAACTTTAACAATAGAATACAACAAATTATTACAAACACGAAAGCATTTCAAATTATTAAATGAAATTTGACATTGTTAAAATTGTTATAAATATTTTTTTAACTCAGAATTTTCAAAATTAATAACTAAATAAATTCACAGAAGTTACTTACGAGAGGTTTCAGCTCCTTGTTCTGCCGCTGTGGTTTATAAACTTCGAAACTGATTCCGTAGCCACTAGATGAAAACCAGCACTTGAAAAACCTGATATAAAATGTCTAAAAAAAAAAGGTGTATTGGGTCTGAAAGATTATTTCAGCTTTACAAGTACATTAACTGAATTTATAAGTTGTGTCCAGGTCTGAAAGGGTTAAATTAAGGTTTCCAGCATCATATTAAAATTTATCTAGGGGCCAGGTTCTTGACTACTATTACATGACATTTAATTAAATGATAAAACAATAAAAATTAACAAACAACAATAAGAAGGCTTAACATGCATGTATTAAAGTAAAGAGAAAAATGAAAATAAAATGCACTTGTAAAAAAGAATAAACAGAATTAAAATGATGATAATAAATTGACAGTCTCGGAATACTCTTTTATTTTCGTTTTTCTTTTTCTTTAATAATTAACAAAGTTCTATTAATTATAATTTTAACTATATTTATAATATATGTACAAAATTTGCTGTCCCTACGCTGGTTTAAATCTTAATGATTATAATGAAAAGTTATACATACAATGGTAGCTATTAAGGAATACAGGTGCTGTCACAAAACAAACAAAAGAAATTATTTGATACTGTCTATTACAAATAAAAATCATACCAGACTATCTGGCTTAGTATTAGATGAATCATCCCTTTTACTTAACACTCAAAATCGTTGATTTCAAATATATATCTAGTTATCCCTTTCTTGAAATTAACAAGCTTTTAAATTTAGCCCACACCTCCTTATTAATAAAAATAAGTTACAATAGGATTCCTAAACTATAACATCTTCATTTAATAACCTCAGTAACACCATGCAAAACTAAATCAGATAAATAAACAACAACAACAACAAAAATCTATAGTTAACTTTAAAACTAATTTTTGTGACCTATTGTGAATTCCATTTTCATTACTCTTGCTTAATTTCTCACGAATTGTGTGTATTACAGTCGGACCTCTATTTAACGAACCTCTATTTTGCGAATTTCTCTATTTTACGAACTTTTCTTTGGAACCAAGAACATTTTGCTAATTTCTTCATAGAATAACCTCCAAATAGCGAAGTGCATTTTCTATTTAACGAACTTTTTCGTGATATCTATTTTTTTTTCTCCTTAAAATGTTTTTATTATTAATATTACCTTAGAGGTAATG
Source organism: Thereuonema tuberculata (assembly GCA_023159025.1). Classification (NCBI taxonomy): domain Eukaryota; kingdom Metazoa; phylum Arthropoda; class Chilopoda; order Scutigeromorpha; family Scutigeridae; genus Thereuonema; species Thereuonema tuberculata. Next base: position 197,937,063 of record JAFIDM010009631.1, read on the forward strand.
AAAGAAATGTGGATACAGCTGAGGGAAAAAGAAGAAATTAACAATGTGCTGATTGATGATTATCTTTCACTTGAGTTGAGACCTCAGAAACACTAACTGAATCGGATATTTTGGACAGTGTGAAAAATAAAAACAATACAACTATGAATTGCGATGAAGATGATGAAAATGGAAATGATGATGATGATGCAGAAATCAAAAAACCTTCCTATGATGAAATGCTAAATTCATTTGCTACAATCCGACGCGGATTACAATTTGAAGAAAATACTGAAGGGTTTTTTTGTGCATTGCAATGATGCGAGACGTACTACAAGTGAAAACACTTTTTCAAAAAAAAAAGAAAAAAAACCCCAGACAAAATTAGCAGACTAATAGTAAATTTAAGTACGCATGTGGTAATGTATGCTTTGTCATTAAAATTATTACTTTTTTAATATTATTTATTTTTATGTATTTTAAATCTGTTTTATGTAGTTTAAAGTAATTTTAAAAGGTGAATCTCTATTTAACGAATTTTCCATATAACAAACTTTTTTTCGGGATTTAGCGACTTCGTTAAATAGAGGTCCGACTGTACTTAGCAGCCAAGATTTAAGCAAAGATCAAAATCTACATCTATTATTTAGATAAATTATTTTACAAGATGAATTGGGTTATAGAGTTTATTAAAAGTCTATAAGTTTATCAAATCTTGCTCACATACAATTCCAAGAGTTACAAACCAATTCTGAATCAAATGCAACTTCCAGATTTGGTTGAATTTCAAATTCACCAACTTGCTAAATTCCCCATGTCAGCACATTCTCTGAAAAGTAATTCCCTTGGCTAGTCTTAGCAGCTCTCTGCTCCTTATCTCCCTCCTTCTCTGTCTCTGTTTTGGTTGTAGCCTCCTCTTTTATATTTCTACCTCCCCACAGTTGACACTGTATTCAGGAGTCAATGATTTCTTCCTGGTCAGTGTCCCCTTTCTTTTGTTGACAGCCACCTAATTAAGGCATGCTGACTACTAAAAAAAAAGAAAAACTACTCTATTTCCAAAAGAGAGGAACAATAAAACAACATTCTAAATCCCTGTCAGCAAAACCCATAAAAATTTATACATAAATGGACATAATCCAAAAGCAAATATAGAATTTCTCTAAACACATAAATAAAATATATATACATCAATATAAGATCAGGTCCCATCAATTTCATTAGTCAATCACTGAGCTTATATATGAGAGTTCACACTTGTGCTTCATCTTGAATAACATGAGTAGTTTTCACTGAAATTTGTGAAATTTTTGTGAACAATAACTGCATAATGTTCAAGGTTCGCTTTCACTTTAAGGTCGGGCTGGAGTAAGAATAGGAGGGTTTCACTGCCCCATATCTTTTAAATTACCGCTGATAAAAATCTGAAACTTTTTATGTAAATCGTTAAATATAGAGGAGTTATATTTTCATATTATTTAAATTCATTTTTTTTTGCATTCAAACACTTCCAAAATACCGTATATTTAAATAACCTTTGCAGTTGTTTTGAAGCTCAAAAAAATTTGGACCCAATTCTGAAACGATACAGAAACCTAATTAGGGAAATTTAATCGAAACACTTTTGCCATTAATTCCTTTGTTTAATTTAAAAAAATAAAAACTATCTTTTTGAAAATGCAGTCTAACAAATTATTTTTTGAGACAGTCAAATATTTTTTTTTTGAATCTGTTTCAATCAAATTAAGCTAAATCGATTGCTCAGTCATTTGACTTTTTTTCTTTTCTTTTAATTTTCATTATTTATTGAGATTTTTATTAGTTCCAAATTTGGTTTTTAGGGGGCTTTGAGTTTTGAGGTGTCAGCCAACCTTAAGGCCAGCGTCACACGGGGCTACCTGACTCAGCACACTACTTACAGGTGACGCCTATGCTGTCATCTATTGTTTTCAATTCAGTCTTGACATGACGCCACCTGAGAAGCGGCCACTTTAGAATGGAGCTTGACACTGAAGCCTTCATTTAAGAAATTCATCAGCATTTCAAATCCTTTACCTGACATGGAATGTTTTTGAAGGGAACTAGTTCTCATTATTTGTAATCTATATTAAGGATTTTTTAATTTATTTTGTAATATTATTTGTATTTTGTATGTCATTAAGTTTATTTCATTCAGCATAAATTAATTTAGGTTCATATTCCCTGAATACCCTTTTTTTTTTTCCCTTTGGATTCTGGTGTTTTCTAAATAAATAAATACATGGACTATTTTTTCTACTGGTGTAACTGCATTTCTCATGATGGTTTCCTGATGGGTGAAACTATTTCTTCAGTGTAATTTTTTTTTTTTTTTTAATGTTTGCCAGTTTTATTAGGTGTAATTACAAAATTACTCCTGTATTATAAGTGCTAGAATATTTTGTGTGTCAATATGGTTAGTAAAATTGTTAAATTGAAATGTTTACATCAAAATGTATTATGAGCAATTTAGAAATTTTTTAAAATATTTTTGGCTATTATAGCATATATTAATTGAGTCTTAATTTTATTTTAAAACTATTGCTACTGTAGATTTCCCAATTTATCTAAATACTTCGGAATAAATATATTCATCTATCCTAAAACCAGCTTAATCTAGTATATGTTTTGGAGTTATAATTCTCTTTAATCTTTTTATATTTATAAAAAAAATTTAAAATGATATGTATATAACTTTTTCTTCGATATTCAAGATTCTATTCTTAGCTCTTATTTTTATTTTATTTTCTGCAGTTTGATCTATCTTTGTAATTGATGTAAATATTAGTTTATTTATTTTATTTATCTGTTTTATTAAGCAATGCCAGCAATCCAAACCGTAATTCAGTACTTACAAGTGATTTATATACAGTAAGTTTTTGTTTAAATTGATATTTTGTTTCTTAGGTAAACATAGAAGTGAATGTATGTAATTGTTCCAGCAAATAGTTGCAATGATTGCTCCAATTATAGTTATCTGCAATGTAGATACCTAAGTATTTGTAATTAACAAAATCTATGTTGGGACAATTCGTTATTAATTATAATGATAATACATTTTAAACTATTATTGCAAGAGTTAACATGCAATTTGAAATGTAAGTTTTAAGTTTTTTTGTTTTTTTTTTATTTTGCAAATTTAAACATTACAGTCCTACTAGGTAAACTCATGTACCTGTGGTGTAGGTGCTGAGAGTAGTTAAGTATGGTTGTTACTTAATAAAGAGTACATTAATTACAGTGTTAAAAATATTACGAAAACAAATAAGAACAGTACATAATTAGAGTGCATTAAAAATATTACATGAAAGCTAACAAGAGCAACATGTACAAGATATAAAATAAAACAAGATACAAAGATATAGTTTCTTTAAGCTTTTTCTTTTATATATTCCAAATTATTATTTTTTCGTTGATTAGTTTTTCTATTATAAGATTTTTTAATTTTCTGATATTTTTTACATTATACATCTCGGGATCTAACTGGCTGAACAGTTTTGTTAAAATCCTGTTATTGTTTCTAAAGCCGTAATTATTTTTTGAATTTTCATACTTTAATATATTTTGTGGTTTGCTGCGAGTATTTGTTACATTAGCAGCTGTCTTTATTTTATTATATTTACAATATAAAAGTTTTTTATTAGTAGTTATATAGGTAATTTTTTGTTTTAGTAATAGATTTTTTGTTTGATTCTTAATTGGCGTTTTTGTTATTCATTTAGATTATTATATTTTGAAAAAATTAAATTAAATATTTTCTTTGAAAGCCTTTCAGTGTTTTTCATTTCTGTTTTGGTGATATGTATCCAACAGGATAGTCCGTAATTTAATAGCGAATCATCGAAAGCCTTGTATATAATGATGTTTTGTTTGAGTGGAAATAAGTTTTTAATATGGTGAAATATGTAAGTAAAAGTGTTTAATTTTTTTTGTAATATATATATATAATGATTAGTCCATGTGAAGTCATTGTTTACGTGAATACCTAAATACTTATATACATTTATTACATCTAACTTATTGCAAGAGCAGTTTATTGAAAAATAGTTTGTCTGTAACAAGAGTATTGATGTAATTTGATTTGTGGAAGTTCAGTTAGACTTTTGTTTTTTGCTTTAATTAACATTAGTTTGTTTTTTCATTGTCTATGTGCATTTTATTATTATGTGACCATTTTGTTGTTTTATTAAAGTCTTGTAGTCTATTTTGCGCTGTTAATAAATCTTTGTGTGTGTTTAGTATAACAAAATCATCTGCATAGGCATAGGCCATTAATGTTTCTACTTCTGAAAAGAGGGAATTCAAATATAGGATAAATAGAAGAGGTCCAAGATTGGAACATTGTGGAATGCCAGACTTAATGTTGTAGATCTTACTTTGTTTTGTGTTTAATTTTATTCTGAATTTTCTGTTTTTTAAATTTTCTTTCAATTTATTGATTTTTACCCCTTATTCCTAGATTTTGCAACTTCTTTACTAAGATATTATGATTTATGCAATCAAAAGCTTTACTGAAGTCAATAAATACAGTAAAGCCCCGTTATTATGCTCGTCATTTCAATAGTTACTAGGAGCAACACTAATATATTTTCGGAGCAGATTTAGTGCACTGCCCGCCATTTCACGCGCCTTTTCTTGAATGATTGGGTCACTTAATGGCACTGATGCATCACGGGACTGATGAATCCATTCAATTAGAATTTCCTCGGCATCTTAATATTTTCCACACTTTACTTTTTTACGTTTGCAACCATCCTTCGCTGCATTGGTAATTCCATTCTTATTTTTTATTATTGTTCTCAGACTGGATGAGGGAATTCCTAGAGATTCTGCGAAATCCTTCTGACTTAGTGTAGAATTCTCGTCGTACTTACGGAGAATTTCCAATTTTTCACTTATAGAAAGGGATTTCCGCTTCGAAATTTTGCACTAACTTACTGTATCACAGACCCGCACTTCAAAGAGTTCAAAGATTCCCTCCTAACAGGGAAAGAAAAGAATCTTTACAGTGTTACATTTCTTTTCGATACAAAATTTCCGATATAAAAAAAAGCGCTACAAGCGGGATTTGAAGCGTTATAAGAGGGTAAAAGTATACAGAGTTACATAGAAAATTCCAGGGACCGTATGAAAGGAGCGTAAAGAACGGGATAGTGCTATAAGCGGGAGCGTAATAATGAGGTTTTACTGTATTACTAAATTATATAGGCTTTTATTAAGATTATGATTTATAGTTTCATTAAAGTTATTTAGAAGGTTGATAGTGCTCGAATTTCTTTTGATAGGCATATTGTTCTTTTTTTAATATGTTATTTATTACATAGTTAAAAATTACTTACGATAGATAGGATTCTATTATCTTGATACGTTGGATAGAATTGAAATAGGTCTATAATTTTCTGCATTTTCTGCTTTACCCTTCTTATAAATGGGAATGATTTTGGCTATTTTCCCTGCTGATGGATAAATACTCGAATTGAACATGATTTTAAACAGCTCACTTACTAGTTCTGCAAAAATCTCCTTATGTTCCTTTATATCTTTTGTCTTAATTTTATCTATTCCTACTTAAATTTTGGTTTTCATATTGTCAATTAATCGAATTACTTCGTTTCTATTAGGTGGAAAGAATGCAATGGATTGAAGTTGACTGCTTGTATTTTCTCTAACCTCTTTGAAATCGCATTTACAATTTTCATTGATATTTTTCAATCTGAACGTTTCACTTAGTTTATCATTTGCTGTTTTCAAACCATGCTTTTGTATGAATCTATCGATTTGTGTTGTCTTTTGTTTTTTTGATTTATTTCTGAATTGATGATACTCCAAATTTTTGCAGTACTATTGTTATTAGTATTTAAATGTTTTATGATAATGTTTGTTTTTGGTTTTGTTTATCATATTTTTTATCCAATTTCTGTTCTTTTTGTACTGTTTTTTGTATTTTGTGTTGGTGCTGTTATTTTTGTATTTTTTTTTAATAATTCGTATTATTTTTCTTATGTATATAATCTGGCTTTATTGGTAATGTTAATTAGTTTGCTTATGATTTTGTTTGGGTCAGTTTCTTTGGTATTTTTTATGTTTTGTTATAAGTTTTATAGTATTTTCTTTAAATATTTCGTCCATTTTTGTGTTTCTTTTGTTGTTTTTTTTATTTTTTGAGTTATTGGGCTGCTCATTGACGGTGTAATATTCTATTATGAGTGGATAATGATCAGATATATCGATTCGAATTATATTTTTTCCAGTCAATGTGGCGTTGTAAATTTTTGCAAAACAACTGGTAGAAGTATTTTTTGCAGTTTTTACATTTCTAATTATTTCTTAGATATAATTTTTAAGGCCAAATTTTAGTTTTAATTATCATAATTTTTATTAGGTAAAGCCCATTTTTGAAATATTATTTATATTTTGTTGAAGGTACATGAAAGCAAGGTTCTGATCTTGGTTATGGCTAAGAAGTAAAACATCATCTGCATAAATAAAAATCTTAACAATTTTTTAATGAATCACAGAGTATATATATATATATGAACCGTTATTTCTGAAAGTGGAATAAGTCCATTTTTTTGTATATCGAGATATTAAAGGGTTAGCGTTTGATTGAATTTAAAAATATTGGCAAAGGTTAATCAATTTTGGTGTTGTTTTTTACACTATAATTTTGTTAAATTTTACAATGTAATAGTGATTATTACAATTGTTAAAAAAAAAAAAAAAAGATTATTTAACTCCAAATGGACTTATTCCACTTTCAATAATAATAAATTGTAAGAAATGAAAACAAGAGGAAAATTAAGTCCACATTGTTATACTCATTGGCTTTACTTAACACATTTTAAGTTTTTATGTAAAAAATAATAATTTAAAAAACATAAACAAGTGTAAAATATAATTACTTCATCAAGATAACTAAAAATATAAATATATTTTTTAATTTATTTTACCTTTACAGTTAATATAGTGAAGTATTCATGGTAAATAGGTGGTATGCAAGACAGTAAACTCATCATATCGCTGTATTTCTCTTTTGTTACAGGTCTTGACGTTTTATACAATGGCAACATAGTAATCTTGCTGAGATGCTTGGGTCTTCCTTGTTTTCCAAATAAAAATAATACTTTAAATGGTGCATTTTCATTCATACTTGTTTTGTAAAAAAAATTGTGCGGTTCATCCCTTTTAAACCTCATCCAGCATATTTTCAGCCATTGTATAATTTTTCCATCCGTATTATTTTTTTTTTTCTTATTTGATATTGTCTCTTCTAGAGATTTGGTTGAGACATAATCTTCTCATTTCATTTCATGCAAAATGAAACTACAGTAGAGCGTCGATAATCCGGATTAATTGTGACCGGATTCCCTGTCCGGAAAGTCCGGATTTTCAAAAAGAACCAAAAAGGTAGTTTGAGTTCATAACAAGAAAACTTGCTAAAACCGTTAATAATTCACTTTAGTGGTTAAATAATTGGAGCCGATAAATAAAAACCATTAATTAATATGAACTTATAATGTATTTTAATGAAAGAATATACATGTTTATACATTGTCAGAGCACTTAAAAAAATCTGTTAATGATTTTTGAACTTTTTTTTTTCACCGGAACTAGTCGGCTACCCGTCGCTTCGCTCCGGAAGCCTCCCTTATGTAACGGAAAACAATTTTTTATTTATTAAAAAAACAACACACACACACACACACAAATTACATCAAGGAAACTAAAACTAAAATTTTTTAAAAGCTTTTTTTTTAATTTAATTTTTGATGTCTATATTCTCTCAATCTACGACTGCTTTTAGAACCACCTTGTAAATCATATATCTATGATATATTTTTATTTTTTACAGAGATTAGAATGTAGGCCTAGTGGTCTAATGGCTAAGACGTCTAACTTCTGAGCAGTATTCTACCTAATAGAAATAGTGCATCTTTCTTTCTTGACTATCTTTTTTTTTTATTCCTATTGATACTTTTCAGTGGTTTTCGAGTTAGAAATAGTGATGGTTTTTGAGTTACAAATAGTGATTTTTCAGTATTCTATCTAATGAAATACTGCTTCTTATTTCTTGACTCTTTTTTTTTTTTATTCCAAATGATACTTTTCAGTGGTTTCTGAGTTACAATAGTGTTCAGTATTCTATCTAATAGAAATACTGCTTCTTTCTTTTTTGAGTCTCTTTTTTTATTCTAAGTGGCACTTTTCAGTGGCTTTTGTGTTCCAAATATTGATGGTTTCTGAGTTACAGATAGTGATTTTTCAGTATTCTATCTAATAGAAGTATCGCATCATTCTTTTTTGACTCTCATTTTAATTATAATTGTCACTTTTCAGTGACGTTTGAGTTACATTTATTGATGGTTTTTGAGTTGCAAATAGTGATTTTTTCGGTATTCCACCTCAAAAAAAGAGTGCTTCTCTCTTTCTTGACTCTGTTTTCTTTACTCCAACATCTGGTGTGTACACCCACATATTTTTCAATATGACATAGGATTTGGTTAAGTAAGAATATTTAAAATATTGCAACGTTTCGGCAATTATCGTTCTAATTGTCAGTTTCGAATTACAAATAAACTGACTGATGTGAAATAAATAAACAATGTTGAGATTCAAAAAAAAGATTGAATACATTCCTTATTGATGGGGGAAAGGAAAGGACATATAAGTCAAAAAACAATATGAAGAGAGTTGTAGTCCCTATGGCCTAATGGATAAGGCATCTGACTTCGGATCAGAAGGTTGCAGGTTCGATTCCTGTCGCGGATGTTTCATTGTAAAAATTATTTCTATTTTCCATTCTCTCAGAAAATTGCGCCGGACAGACAGACAGACAGAAAGACAGACAGACAGAGAAATAAAAGATTTTAGTAATATAGATTGAATCCGGATTTTTGATGTCCGGATTATCGACTCTCTACTGTATTTTTTTTTTTGGTAACTCTTTATTGTATCATAATATCCTTGAGCATTTCATAATTGATCCTTTTTCTTTAATGCTATTTCCACAACTCTAAAATATCTGTCGTTTGGAAGAAATAAATGACACGACAATAGAAATTTGTGGCCAATAACATTTATGTTGTTGTCAGCTGATTGAACAATGCTTAACCACATCAGTGCGAATGATAAGATGGCGAACTCGCAATGCGCATGCTCGCATTGGAGCTTAATCTCAAAGAAGAGCTTAATCTTCATCAGTGTTGCATAATGAACTTAATTTCCAAGCAATATTTGACAAATCAATTAGAAAATTGTTTTACTTATGGTTACTCAAAATGGACTTGTTCCACTTTCAAAAAAAATTTTTTTGCGGTAACATTTTACAGCTAAAATTAATTTGATTAATTTATGCAGAATTCATGGTCCATTGACAGTATGATTATAAATATAAAAAGAGGATATCTATATCTTACTAAAATTACTATTAACTCATTTTTTTCCAAAAGTGGACTTATTCCACTTTCAAAAATAACGGTTCATATATATATATATATATATATAGATAGTTTATATATAAAATATATCAAGCAGTTCATCGAATGATGCAGGTGATCTACGGCAAAACAAAATTTAGTAACTTATAAACAAGTATCTGTATTCTATATACTATTAAAAATACATTTTTACTTTGAAAATAATCATTGTTTACTTTGCAATTCATGGTGACATACATTAAGCTGTTAAGAAATGGCAGTAATTTCATAAACATTGAAATAAATATAATAATAAAATTACTTAAAACTCTTTATCTTGTTTGGTTACTTAAATTATGTTTTCAAAATAATGATGTTTTTATACTTTTGTGCAAAATGGAAACTTTTTGAGTGTGAAACTTTTTTATAATATATGTCTATTTCATAAACTTTTCATTAAACTCTTATTTTGTTTTAATTAAGCTCTAATTTTGTTTTTTCTTAAAAATAACTATTTTGTACCTGTTTTGTGGTAGAATCATATTTTTTTTTTTAATATTCCAGAAAGATGGAATGAAATCCCATTAACATAATTACTCAACTGTAATATATTACAAAAGTTATTTTCATTTTGTATTTCGTAGTTAATTCGTCTCTTTACAAATTTATGTTGAACTAACATGAAAATCTCATTATCTACTTTGTAAGATATTTTGTAATTTCATTTTGAAATTAGCTGGAAACATTTGTGCATAACCTTAACAAAATAATGGAATTTTTGATTAACATAAACGAAAGAAACTTTTCAAGTAGTAGTAAAGAAAAAGGTAATTAAAACGAAAAAAAATTCGTACTATATTTTAATGTCACCTGACGGCATTTGTTTGTTGTTTGGGATTACAATCGCTCACTGTTCCAATTTTGTTCCCTTGTGGCACAAATTACACTGTCTGATTTGGTATATATCCTCTGATCTTAATCCCTTCCTATTCTTGTCTGCCTGCACAGTGTCCGACAAATTCTAAGAAATTTCACATAATCATCTTCAATTTAAATTTTATTTGTCAGACTAACAAGGTATTTAAGAAGCCAAGATTTTCTTCAGGAACAAAGTAAATCTATAATGGAATGTAGTTGTAAAAAACCAGTAATGCTTCAGAGCTATATTATTATGGAACATTTAAAAATAGTTGGGATTAACAGTTATTGCAAGTTCTTCCATAGCCAAAACCATAAAAATTATTGAAAACTTTAGATCTCAATCCTATATTTTTTAGTTGAATTTTTGGAAGTTAGAATAGGAGAAAAGTTATGTAAGAAACAATATATTGCATTTTAGATTTAATTTGCATTTCAATAGAAATAAACAAATTATTTTTTTTTTCATAAGCTGCACTAACGAAATTAAGGACTAACAGAATTATATTTACTTGTAATTATTATGTATTTTAATGGTCCTAAAAAGCTTTTTATTCCTAACTATCAAACAAAAGTAATATAATAGTAAAAAATTTCAATAAGTTGAAATAAAAAAAAAAAAAAAAAGCCCTTTCATATAAACAAAAAACAATCTTAAAATATACTGCAACTAAACAAAAAAATATGTAAATAAATAAACAAGTAAAAGTAAACAAAAAAGCTCACTCAAAACACAGATTCCATAACTTTAGTATTAATTAAAATTTAATAGTATTTTTGTTTTGGCAGGAATTGAATATCTGGATTTTTATTCCTTTTTGGCTTTTCTTCCCATTCATTCAAATATTCCCATTGCTGTTTGGAATATTTTAAATTTTTCATATTAGTCATTGACTTTATATAAATTCGGACTAATATTTTAAATCTAAATGAGAGCGAAACATGGAAAATATCACATAATTACATTCCATACGAGAGAAATAAGAATTGCATCAACAATAAGGCTAAAATAAATTAATAATAAATAATAAAGGCTGAAACATTTTTAATATGAATTAAAAAATGAACTAATACTTTATTAACGTTCATGCTGTGAATAATCACATTTAATTCTGAATACTTTGTCTCTAAATTAAGAGTGTAGGCCTAATCTATTTTTTTTTTGTTATTGTTAATTTAATTTTTGTCCTAAGTGTACAATGAACTTTCATATGTATATGCTCACAGTGTTTGTCAAGTGATTGAAGTGGGTTTCAATTTTATGTCAAATGTTTGTATTTTCATGTTTCGATTGATTGTAAATTTGTTTTATATATATATTCGTACCTAAATTATGATATTTCTTGATTACTTTTATGAAGTGTTGTTTTTATAAGGAAAGCATATTTGCAGAAGAAAAAAATAACCTAAGGAAAATTAAGTACTCCTGATTTTAGAATCCTGTACTGAATAATCAAGCTTAATCTTTCTACATTGGATCAGAATACAAATGGGAAATGAAAAGCAATAATAATACATATTTTATTATTTAAAAAAAAATAATAATATTCTCTCATTACAGTACACATAACTAACTTAATTTTTTATTTTTTATTTTTATTTTTGCACGATTCACGTAATTTTCTGCAAAGTTTACTTTTTAATTTCTTTTCAAAAAAGAAATATATATATTTCATATTTTTTATTATATTTCATTTTTATGCAGTTACTTAACTACTACATATATAAAATAAAACATGTAACATACCCATTATCTTCCTACAACAATCTAGGGAAGCTTATACAAACATTTTCTAATAGAAGGGTTTGACTCTTTATTTCAATTAGCCAATGTAAATTAGACACAAGAAGTAATAAAGAACTTCAAACCTACTTTACTTAAAATCTTGCTTTTCTTTCTTTTTATTTAAAGTCTTAAAAATAATAGAAATGAAAAGTCTTGTGTGTGTTTCATATCTGCTGAAGACAAAAGTAGTTTTTTTTTTTTTCCATTTTCTGTAGATATTAATTAAATTCACATTACTTATGTAAATAGTATGAATATAGTTCCTACAGAAGTTACTAAGTGGAGTAATATCCATTGTTTGCACTTTATTACTATTCTATGGGAATGTTTCTGTCCTTATCACACTTTTTTTGACAAGAATCCACATGGAAAAAAACATTAAAGTTAAATCGGTTTGTCCTATCCATATTCAAGACAAGTTTTACGAAGATTCATCCAGCTATTCATAAGTTATTGGGTGGGTATATATATACAGATTGAGTGATGTGATCCCTTGCCTAGGAAGTAAGCAGATATGTTTCAAGTGACTTTTATAATTATTCTTCTTACAAAAAAAGTTTGTCTTTATTGTCTAGAAAGCTTGAACATATTGTGTAATATTTCAAATAATTATAAAGCTTTTGTTGAATTGAAATTGAATATCCGATGCTAAAGAAAATATCATAACTATTTTCCACAGACGAAAATAACTTTCAAATTAATGTGGTTTTTTTTTTAATTAAAAAATTAATAGTATTATTTCAGCAAGACTGGAAACATGAGCATCAAATGTAGTTTGTAACTTCAGAATTTCAAATTTTTAGTAATTTCAATATTATAATATTCGATATTATATTTTAATTCAAATTGCCATTTTATTAATTCCTGAATATATCTATTTAGAAAAAAAAAAATGAACATCATAAAAAATAAACTTTTTAAGTTCTTATTTTATGAAGAAACTGCTTGTTTCCAAGTTTCAAATTAGAAAATACAAGGGGAAAAACAATGCCTCTGGCTAATTGAGTCTAAAGTCAGTTAAGAAAGGATAGTAATAATTCCAAGGGGAAATGATTTTGGCAATTAGATTGGGAGGGGGCAAGAAGGGTCATTTTCAATTGCAGGCTGCACCATCTACCGAAGCAGATCATAAACACCTCCTCCAGTTTTTCCTTAAGTAGTTTGCTTGGGATTTAGTTATGAATGAGTGGGGCACAAGTATTTCAAATCTCTATTAAAGCAGTTAAATATTCATCCAATGTCACTGTAAGTTTCACACATTGTGTTATCTGTTGATATCCAAGAAATAAATGAAACTTCATCTTCAGAGTCCACTTTTCAAATTTTTCAAGTAGGAAGCTTTTGAAATTTTTGAGAAATTTCATTAAAAATTATCAATAAAAATAATTAAAAAATTATTTATAATATTTTTTAATTAAAATTAATGACTATTTATTTTTACAAATATTTTCACGACTAGTAACTTCATTTTTTTTTTTTTTTTTTACAAAAATAAATGTCATATGAAAAACATTGACGTATATTGCAATAACAATTATATTTTCATGTTATATAGTTTTAAATTTATATTTAAATGTATTTTCAAATGCAATCTTTAATCTGAAAATAAACTAATGTGTAATAGAAAAGAAAACTTATCCTCTTTCGTCGTCGCAGATGAAAAGTAAGATTTGATTAATTATTCAAGCATTTAATATATTAACTTTTTCAATCTTATCACTTAGCAGTTGTATTTAGTGCTCTAGAACAGTGTTATATAAGTTTTTCCTATGAAGTACAAATCTATGATGTGTACTGTATAGTGTCTACATACAATGCGTTTTAAATTTGGGGCACTTAACTAGAATATTGTAATTTATAAAATAAAATAAATATATTAGCAAATAAAATCCCACTGTTTTTCTTTCAGTCTTTTAGACCACACTTTTGAGGTATATTTAAAAAAAGGGGGGAGAGAGGGCTGATAACTCTGCCTCAAGTTATAATGCTCACTTGGTTTTAAGCAATGGTTTTAACACTTAAAAATTTGTTAATAAACCAAACTAATTTAATTTTAAATGTGTGTCTCAGAGGAAAGCAATGTTTATACAACATTTTTTTTTTTTTTTTTTTTT
>JAFIDM010009631.1:197951393-197973988 GCA_023159025.1 Thereuonema tuberculata
TTTTTTTTTTTTTTTTTTTTTAATTTTGATTAACACTTTGATTAACATTGTAAAAATTTGACAGTGATATGTTGATTAAACACAGAGCTATGAATTTTTTCCTTAAATACTGCACTCCTTATTGAAGCCTCAAAAACAGCATTTACATGCAATTTTTCAAAACTACCCCCCCCCCCCAGTCCAGATCCGGGTTTTGTTATTTATGCATTATTCTGGGATGCAAGTGAACCTCCGTGCCAAATTTGGTAGAGATCTGTTGAGAAATAGCGACATTATTTCAAGGCAAACAACCAAACAGACACTCAAGCTTATTATATAGCTGAATGAAAGATTAATAATTATTATGAAGAGATTTTTTGAGTTAATTATAAGGTAGTAACTCGCCAAGAATTACATATACTGCAAATAATAAAAATTACTAGGTAGTGTACTTGAAAAGCTGAAACTGTTGGAAATTTTTTAATTCAGCCAAAAATTTCTCAGGTTTCTGTACGTAATTATTCTTCATTTTTCATAAATATATTTTTTTTCTCCTTTTATTAAATAGAGCTATGTCCAGAGAGTGCATCTTATTATGGCAATCGATCAGCTTGCCTGATGATGATAGGACGCTATTCATCTGCTTTGGAGGATGCTCGCCAGGCAGTACGGTTAGATGGCAATTTTGTTAAGGTATGATTTTTTTTTTTAAATATAAAATAAATGAGTAGAAAGCCGGGCTTTGCTTGGACTCGCGCTTTTGAGGTGTGTGTAGTGAGCATGTACAGTTTAAAAATGGGCATTTTTGCTTTCTTAAGAGTTCGTTTTAAGTATTGAAATTGTGACTGGACATAACGTGTGCAGTTTTACGTGTGCAATATTTCATCTTCCTACCTTTTGTAGTTTTTGAGTAAAAGCGATCACAAAATTCAGGCAACTATTGATTTTGATAGGAATGGAGAATCCACTTCACTTTGCTCATCCATAATTATAATTATTATATTAATTCAGCATGCTAACTTTCCATTGACTTCTCTTTGATAACTGTGTCTAAAGTATAATTGAGATAAAAAGGTAATTTCTTAACTTTTGCAGCAATAAAGAATATGATGATTTTGTAGTTATTTAAAATCAAGAATTTGGTTGTTATTATTATTATTATCCCCAAGGCAGAATGTTTATCTTTCTACAACGGTTGATAAGACGAAAAACTTTGTGGGTCCAGGCGTTTTAGTAATACATTAATCGGAGGTTTTATAGGTGATTAAGTAAGCTTTGTTTTTATTGAGCTTAGTTAATACTTTAATTTCAGTAAAATACTTTATAAAATTATAGATATGCCTTTTAAACTTCTTTAATCCTTAATCTATAATTTTACTTTACATTTTCTTATACAGTAGGACCTTGATAATCCGGCATCTCGGGGATCTGTCAATGCCAGATTATCAAATATGCCGGATTACCAAGGCCATTTTTAAAACCCTGGTTTAAACAAGGGTATATAAATAAAAACTACATACAAAAACGATTGTTATTTTAACATACAAAAACAATTAATTTTATTTAGTAAACAACAGAAAACATTACAGCAAACAAAACAAAAATTAACAATATGTAATACTGCACAATGAAAACTACATTGAACTAAAAATCAAATATAATACTGTAGTGCACTTCACTGTTAAATAGCTCAGGATTCTAAGTCTTAGCAAATTTTGATGTACAGTAAATCAATTTTTCAGGCCTGATGTTGAGGGTGTGGAACATGACGGACTGGTATCTACCTCTGATGGGATAGCTTGCATTTTCTTTTTGAGCCCTCTGAATCACTGTAGGGATATTAACTTGTTTCTTTGATTGAGCTCTTTTTTGACAAAAATTATTTTGTATAATATGGAGGTTCATAACTTCAGCAGCGTCGTATTGCTGGCTCCTCTCTGCGAATTTCACAAACGTGTTTAATGCTTCCGAAGCCTCAGTCCAAGAGATGTGAGTTTTTAGGTGTTTCTTCTTCATCACTCTCAGTATCTTGTACTTCTTGTGGGCTGGAGACACTTTTTATTATCACATCAGTGAGCTCTTGTTCGATAGGCAGATCTTTGTCAATTTCGATCCATCCATTAAATTTCTTCTACTGAAAGGACACTCAGTTCATTATTTGAAGCACAATTCATCACTCTTACAATTTCAGAGTGGTCAGTTGTGGGCTTATAATCATTTTCATCCTTTTCCATCTCGGTTTCTTCAATCATTTTTGGCCATAATTTTCTCCAGGCCTTATGCAATGTTATATTTTCACATCGGACCAAGGAATTGCAACTGTAAAAATAGCGTCTTTAATGTTAAAATCACGTTGAAAATATTTGATGCTGCAATCTGAGCTTAGAAGGTTTTGCACAAACATTCCTCTGTACTTGCACTTGAAATTTTGTCTGACCCCTTGGTCCATGGGTTGTATTAGTGGCGTAACATTGACAGGAAGGTATGTGCAAAAAAATGTTACCCGACATGAGCTCAGATTCTGGAAGGTGAGCTCGGCAATTGTCCAGGAAGAGAACAGCCTTTCAATCTTTAGTTAGCCCTAATTTTTCAAAATTTTCTTTCACAGCTGGAACGAAATGATACATGAACCAGTCTTTAAACAACGCGGCTGTCATCTAGGCATTATTCTGAGCACTGTAAATAACAGGCAAATGTGTCACATTTTTGAGAGGCCTAGGCTTTTTATACTTTCCAATGACAAATGGAGATAGTTTAGGATTGCCTGAAGTGTTTCCACACACTAGTATAGTTATTCTATACTATTCCTTGTGAAAATAATTGGCTTTTTCAATTATCATAGGCCCCGTTATTGGTTTTCCCTCTGCTCTCTTAGCACTGAACCATTTATACAAAACTTCATCTGTCTAATTTAGATTTTTTTAAAGTTTGCCTAATGTCTAGACTTGTAACTGATGCTGATTGTGACACAAATTTTTCTAACTGTTGTTTTTGTTTTTTAATGTCATAAATAGTTGAAGATGCGATATTAAATTCAGTCATAATATTGTTTCGGTTCTCACCTTTTTCCAGTCTTTTTCTGATGTCCAGTTTTTGGTGAATTGTCAACATCACATGTTTACATTTTGATGTTTTAGGTGCACTTTTGTTCGGTTTAGAAAACATTATGAACTTTTCACTGTGCTATAGTCTATTTCACAGCCGTACACACAGCTAAACTTTAATACAGTGTACCATGAATTTTATTATGTAATTTTATAAGAAAACCGGATACAAGTGTAAGTACAATTTATTGTAACTGTAGGCATACGGGAACAAAGAATCGTGGTGACACTAGCACGAAGCCAAGATGGCAACTGGCTGATCCCAGCGAGAGCACACTCCACAGACATACGATAAATTTGACCGGTGTACTATCAAAAATACGTATACTTTGGGTACTATAGTTGTGTTCTATTATCCAGTTAAGTTAGAGTTAAGTAAAATAACTAAAGTCAGAATGAGTGTTCTTTTATGTGAAATTAGTTTAACTAGTTAAACTTGTGAACTGCGAAACCCAGTAAATTTAAATTAGTATTGTATAAAGTAAATTAAATAAAAGAATTCTGTATTTGTGTGCCGTGGTTCATTTTACACCATAAACAACTCAATTAATAAAATTTTATCAAAAAACTGCAGATAACTACACAAGAATTAGTAAATCTTATCTTCCCTCTTATCTTACATTTGAATTACCCTCGCTGTAGGTTAACAAAACAGAACAAGCGTTCTTTTTAGTTAACTGTTTCACTTAACTCACTTAACTGGATAATAGAATGCAACTTATAATTTTACACCATTAACGTACCTTTTTATTGTTGTTTATAGTGGTAGTTTTAGACCGACAGCTTAGTGTATGATAATTTTCATACAACTTTTTAAAAAATACAATAATGTTTTAGTTTTAGTACATCAGGGAGAAAAAAAAAAATCTGGCAACCCTCTATTTCTGATCCATGCTGGATTATCGTGGTGTTACTGTACTTTGAAAAAATGGCAAGGATTCATTCAAATCTTCTTGGATTTTCCTTATAACTTTGGATGTAAATACTTGGGACATTAATTTATTTTTTGAGACTGGTTTGAAATGGTTGTAGTACTGAGTCTCATATTTCTGACAGAACCAGTTTCAAAGATTTTCTGTTTCCTTTGTAACCAGCAGGAGGTCCATTTATCATTATCTAAGTCCATATGAAAAATCGCTGGCAGCAGGGCGTTCATTCATTACATTGGTAATAAGACCTCAGCTTTCAAAAATAGCTTCTGACACTGGGGTACTTAACAAAAATTTTAGTAGCTTAATGCTGATAGGATATTTCGGTTGAAGATCTGTCACTGTCAGTTTGAATAAGTACTTAAAATCTAGAATATTATCACTAACTCTTGCAAAACTTCTCAGTCATCCAGAGCAACATTTGTTTAAATAAAAATTTATTAATATTTCCACTGGTGGCAGATTCGTACTTAACTGCAACACCCGGGTGCTGTCTCAAATAATGAGTTTTGAGATTTTTTAAAATGATTTTTTCTGAGCAAACTGTGCAAACAACACGCTCACCAGAGGCAGCCATGTTCTCAAGTCACGCATCAATAGCAATCCACAAACCAATTGTTGAAAGAATCAACGTAATGATTTGCAAGTTTCTGATCACTTGGAATAAATTCATTGAACAGGTGTCTTTGTTACCAAAACTGCAGACACTTACGATTTACGAATGCTCTTTTGAGGAACCATGCAATAAGCCAGAATCAATAATTTCATGTCCTAGTTTGAAACACCTTCAATTGAGTGAGATACATTTGCCTCTACATACGACTACTGGACAGAAAATTTTTGAAGGATTGGCGGGGCTGGAATATTTCGGGCTTGACAGAAATATAAAAGTGGATGGCAATTTCCTCATTGATCTCTGTCCAAAATTAACCCAGCTGAAACGCCACGCCAGGTTTATGCTGAGTCGGCGTCTTCACTTCTCGTCATTCTTAATGTTGATCAATCGATCATCAGTATATTATTATGGGTTGCAAACCATGCAATTTTCTTTTCATTGAGTGGATTGTTTTGGGCTATTGTTTGATAACAGGGTAAAGACGAAATTTTCGTTTATGCCCCACAAAAAACGTTCATTCTATAAGATATCTTTCTGCAGCCCTCATTTTCGTTCTGTGACAATGTCGCGCCGTCACTTGATGTTCTGCTTTGGGGATTATTATTATTTTATAATTTTGGGAGGGGAAGATGGTAGTACCATTTTTAACTGTTAAATAAATTAGATACCAAAATTTAATGTTAGTAAGATCAATTAATAAATGACTTTTTAAAACATTGTAAATAATAAGAATGTTAAGAATAAACATAGCTTTATTTTCTGTTCTCTTTTTGATATTCAGTAAAAATTAGCAAAATTATATAAAACACAATTGAATTAAAAATAAATATTTAAGGATTGTACAGAAATTATGCCGTAATTACCTTTGAACTGTCTCCTTTTATTTTACTTGAAGATCGTTTCTATTGTAGCATTTGACAAGGAAAAAGCCCCAAAACAAAACAGGAAACAACTTACTATTGTAATGATTTGTTCAGATGTATTTAACTGAAACCTTATTTAATGTTTATCTCTGATCTTCTAATTGAAATATTCAAAATATGGATTCTTTGGTAGGGTTATCTAAGAGAGGCCAAATGCCACGTTGCTTTGGGAGATGCAGCCTCTGCCCTTCGGTCTTTGGAGAAAGTGAGATTATTGGATCCAAACAATCCAGCACTTAAACATGAAGTGAGTAAATTTGAATCAGTGTTCTATGAGTAATAAATTGCAATTGAAGGGAAGGGGAGTGCAAAAACTGGAGAATAATAAATTAATCAGTAAATAATTACTCAATATTTAGGCCGCAAATGCAGAATTATTGAAGCATTTTGATGAAGATGCTCGTAAAGCATTGGAAAAGAAGGATTATCGTAAAGTAAGTTAATTTCACTTTTCTTTTTATTTCCAGTTGTATAACTTTACTCTTTTTTTCTTTTAAAGTCCACAAACAACTATTGTAAATTTAGTGGAAGTATTAAGTTCAAGCATGAAAAATGTTAATTTCATTGTATTTGCTATTGCTGTAATGTACACTTATTACTAGTGTTGACACTACTTTCATTCTGTATCTTCATCATAAGCAGCATAACTGAAGGTTTAATTACTTTGTCTTAATTGCAGGTCATCTTCTGTGTTGACCGGGCTCTACAATCTGCAGTGTTTTGCCCTAGGCTCAAAGTTTTAAAATCTGAATGTCTAGTTAATCTTGGACGATATACAGAAGCTCAAGAATTGGCCAAGTTAGTCCAATTAAATTTACTTTTTTTGATGAATTAAAATTAATTTAGTTGTGATGTTTTAGTGTAGATTACAACATTATTTAGACCAGTTTCCATGATATTTATATAAAGTTTTCAACTTCATCATTTTATTACATTTGTGAGCAAATTATTGTAATTTGAAGCATTTTTACATATTTTAAATCGTTTTTTTAATTCATTGTTTTCAAGACATTTTTAATTTCAACAATTTTTGTGTGTTTGGTTTACATTGATTCTTAATATTTATTTTTTAATTCATTTAGCGATATTCTTCAGCTCAACTCAACAAATGCTGATGCACTATATGTCAGAGGTATGTGTCTGTACTATCAGGATAACATTGAAAAAGCATTAGCACATTTCCAACAAGTCTTAAGATTAGCACCAGATCATATTAAAGCTAAAGATATCTACAAGGTAAGTAATTGTTGTTATTTGATATTTATCTTATCCTACTTGGAAACTGATAACAGATAATTGACCATATAACAACTCTGTATTTATTTCTCCAAATCTTTCTACGAGGTTCTTTAGTGTCCTTTTCATTGAGCATCGGTTAGTTCCTTCCTTTACTATTTACTTTGGGTGCAGATACTCTTATAAATCTTCGATTATTTCCTCCCCTACCAAAATACCCAGATTGCTTCAAATGATCTTTTTCAGATCTTATTGTGAACATTAAGTATGCCCGATTTCTTTCTAAATGCCCTTATGTGTGATAAATCCTACCAATACCATCATCTACTTCCCTAGTTTTCATACGCTTCAAATGTTGGCACTTTCTAAATTTTGATTTTCTTGTGTGTTGTAAGGTTCAAATTTATTCTTCATTAGGAAATTTTTACGTGTACTGAAGTAATTTAGTGACATATGTGGAGCCATACATCTGTATAAAATAAACAAGAATTTAATTACAAAAATTAGATACAACAGTTTCGCCAAACGAGAGATGGCTTTCTCAAGCTTGAGAAAGCCAGCTCTCGTTTGGCGAAACTGTTGTATCTAATTTTTGTAATTAAATTCTTGTTTATTTTATACAGGTGTACGGCTCCACACATGTCACTAAACTTATTCTTCCTATTTCTTATTTCTGTTAATATTTAATTCTCTAAAACCACATCATCTACTTTAATAACTGATTGGTCATTCATTCCCAATGTTGTTTTGCATTTCTAGAAATTATGTTAGATTAAAATAATTTTAGACACTTGATATGTGTCTCCATAATTTCAAACATTTTATATAACCTTTGTCTATTTCAAAAAGACAAAAGTAAATAATTTTAGATTTCCAAAACCTGTATTGTCATTTAAGGACCTCATGGCTGGTATATAAGAATGAACTAAATTTTAATATCACCAATCTTAATATCAGGCACCAGCAAACTACCCTGCTGTCTTCAAGTAAATTCTAAGTATGTGTTGAATTTAGAGCAGAGTCTCTCACTTACGCAGTTGCTTGTGCATTTTTATATTCATTATAGATTACTCATTTAATATATGTATATTAAATATCAGCTGCATTTAATATAACTATTGTTTCAGCAGTTTGAGAGCTCTCCTGGGTGTGCATAATTGGTGTCACTCATCAATCAGTTTTGATGGGCTTTTTGTTGTGGATTTGGAGTTCATTTAACTTGATTTTCAGTGTTGGTATTATTGCTTCTGAAAACATGTATTACTGGACTCAGTCATATGATGGCTTTTTGTTGTTATTATTAACCATTGATTAGGATTTTGTTTTGTAATTTCATTAAAAGCTTTAAAGCACTTAACACAGGGGTGGCCAAACCGTGGTGCATTGGATGATAACAAGTGGCGCATTCTATTCTTTTGGTTGTCAAAATAAGATTGTGCTTTTTTTTTTGGTTGTTAAAATAGGATTGTGGTTTTTTTTTGTTGTTGTTGTTAAAATTGAGTTGTATGGTGCAACTGAACTCGTCTGTGAAAAAATTGGCGCATGGTATGCTTAAGGTTGGCCACCACTGACTTAACAGATTGCCTTATCTATAATGTCAAGATTTCAAAAGCGGCTTTCTTTATATTCTGTTACAAACTTTTTAAATTGTCTATTCTTGACCCACTCATTTCCTGTTAAGTACAGCTGTTCTTCTCTGACTCTTAGATTGCAGTCCACCAATAAATTCTTCAGCTTTATTACCATCTCATTGCTATTTTCTATCTCCCTTCATTTGGAAGCCATTCAAATACTGCTTTTGTCCATTTAGAGTTACGAAATCACAATTATAAAATTTTATTATAATTGATTCCCATAATATCTTTGATTTATCTTAAGGAAAATATTTGATTCTAGTATCTACATTTTGTTTTAAAACTATTAAATCCTGGCATTAATCCATAAATTTCGATGTTTGATGTTTGGTAGGCACCAAAAACAACAATGTCATGTAACATTGTAATTTCAATTTTGTAACCAATTTTTAGATTCCCTTGAAATGCCTTTGGTTTTGCCTGATAATTGTTTAATTTGTTTTTTAGCAACCCATTTGGGAGCTATTGTGATAGCAACCAAAATCGGTAGCTATTGCGTTTGTCCTGTCCGTCCCTCTGTGTCTATCCTCCCTTAACAACTCCCAAACAGAAGGTCGGATCGGCAAACGGACTTCGCCATTGTGGTCAGAGGCCAAAAGACCTTAGGAGTATTTTCAAGGGCCAATGCAACTCCCATGTTTGAGATATTTGGCATTGCTTTTATTGGATTTCCGCTATTAGCTTAAATGTTAGAATTGCAACCATTTCATTTCAGTTGTCAGCTGTAGCTTGATGGGTAAGGTCTCATACTCGTATGTTGGAGGTTGTTGGTTCGAATCTGTACATCAACTGTTTGCTTTTTTTTTTCCTTAATATTTTTAAATGTTTTTATTATGGGTTACCCTTAAATTTATGCTTTAGTACAAAATTATATTCACTTGTTTATTTACTTCTGGGATTCTTTTTCTCCACCTTGTATTATAAATTATTAGTCAGTAGCTTTGTATATATATATTTATGATCATTGATCAAAAGAGTAAAAGTCATGAATATCCTTAAAATCTGTTAAATTAAATCTCTCATTAAATCGCAACACAAAGCAAAATTAAAGCCATTCTTCACATTAGACTGTTTGAATCAGATCATCCTGCCTCAGTGACTCTTAAACTCTTTGTTTCTTATGTATAAAAAAAATTTAATGTTACCTCTAAAATCCCAAGCTACCATCTTTCATCAATATGAGACTAGAAGAACGTGGAATGATTGTATAACTTAGGGTTTTATCAGCAGCCTATTCTATCATAGTAAGAATAACATTCCATAGCAAAAATTTGTTACTGACTAGGAGATCATATGCAAGAACTCCCAGAGGTTGAGTAACTGAAAAAGTAATAAATCTTGTTTGTGAAAATCACAAAGTATCATTATTGAGCAAATGACTGTTTTTTATTTTATTTTTTTTAATTAAATTTCCAATGAATATTTTATGATGAAAATTGTAAGATGTTAAGTGTGATTATTAATTTAAGGAAATAGCTAATTATACATTCTTGAAATATAAATACAATGACATGATCAATCACATTATCATTATTTTTACTTTTAATATAAAAAGATTTTTTTTTAATAGTTCGTTTGAATTATAATGATAATTAGAAGTTGGTGAAAATGTATATAATTCTTTTTTAATAAAAAAATTAGTGTTTGGCAGATTCACTCTTGAATATTTTTCTGTAAAGATAATAAATACTGTAGATATAATTACTGCTTCTAATTTATTTTAACATTATGCTTTTTTTTTTTGCAGCGTGCAAAACTGCTAATGTCCAAAAAAGCTGAGGGAAATGAGGCTTTCAAAACCGGACGAATACAAGAAGCTTACAATCTCTACACAGAAGCATTGGCTATAGATTCCCGTAATATTTATACAAATGCAAAATTATATTTCAACAGAGCTACAGCAGCAACCAGAGTAAGTGAATCAATTACTTTAAAAAGAGCAAAATTAGTGTAGATTTCATTAAAAATGAAAGTTATTATTTTTATTTAGAATATTTAGATAAAAAAAATTTTCTATTTTTTATCAGTGCATATTTTATACTTTAAAATAAGAATAAATAAATTTTGTCACTATTTTAAAAAGAAATTATATGTTTAGATCGTTTCACAAATCTTCTGGAGCCATTGATTTTAATTTGGAAAGTGCTTGTAAAGTTAGCTTAAAAAGAGTAGACAAGAGCATAAATATATGCTACTCAATTATTGTAATAAATTGTTATGTAGCTTAAAACATGTTATCACAACATTAAATCAATTATATACAAGAAATGAAATTTAATATGCTAGTTACAGGCAGGATTGCCAGATAGTTGGAGGTGCTTATGGCCGGATATGCACATAAAACATTGGCCAAATATAAAAGTAAAACCCTTAAAACTCTCCCGGCTTTGTGTATTTTACAAAATTCAGTCATTCAAACCCCCCCCCCCCAAAAAAAAAACAAAACAAACAAACACACGAAACTGGTCTCACTAGCCAAAAGGTATATTTTTACCATATAATTCTCAAGTATAAGTCGCATCCAGTTTTCCTTAAATTATTGTATCAATTATTACGAGTACCACTCAATCATAAACTCTACATTTAAGCAAGTGCTCCTGAACTGCAGTATCCTTTGATTCTTAAGTAAATAACAGATATCTCCTCAAAAAGGCCAAAAAATGCAAAATTATAAATATGGCCAACATAGAAAACTCTTGGTCAAATATATTTGAAAAAGGCCCAAATGGCAACACAGGTCACAGGTCTTTAACAAATGTAACAGTCACAGACCTTCATATGATTTATGCAATATGAGTATATTTTTTAAGGCTGGAACCCTTGACTACTTAAAATCCCTCCTAATAAATTCTTTGATTATAGCTTTGATCAACATAATAATAAGAATATTAAGTGTAGAGAAAACATTGACAGTTATCTTACAAAACAATTTCTGCCCAAGAAGCTGATTTAATAAAAAAGGAAAAAAATCCACTTTTACAGCTATAGTAAATTGATTGAAAAAGTTTCCAATGATCCTGTAGCAAATAAAGAATTGAGCTCTAAGGAAGTCAGTGATCTCTTGTTCTGACTCATGACCTTATTCCCCTCGGCTCTTTATGATTCTTCACTCTCTATTGATAATCTGTGGGATACTTTTCTACAGAAATACTAATAAACAATTGCCTTTCACATTGAGCAGATTTATGCTTTGTTTTAAATAATTTTCTTATGACTTGGTATGGAAATATTGATAATCTTGATCCAAATGATAATTCACTTTATTTGATTTGCATGGCATAAACTACAGGCCCAAACTATAGATTTGTCAGATCTAAATCCTTAGGTGTAAGTCTTTTTTTGCTTTTCTAATCATCATGCCAATCTGTTTCTCTTAAGACAGCAGCTTATACAGGAACATGCAGTCATTTTGTACACATTTTTATAGCACACTTTATTTTGTATTGGATTCTTATTAAATGTTGCTCTCAAGAATATTTACTTGTATTGGATGATTTATGAAGAAGCACTCGCCAGTCGTTCATTCACAGTTGTACCATTTTATCTTGCATTTGGAGCTTATAACTCCAAATTACATGCCCTTACATCTGTCAGATCAGAACAAAGATTCGGATTATATTATATACAATGCGGTGTAATGCTGAGCCTGGTTAATGCTGAAGTAGAAAAGTTAATTATGTAAGTTTTTATACATTATGATGAATTTCCCTAGAAGACCTTTGTTTGAATGAATGTCTTGCTTTCTCATCACTACTTGAAATACTTTAAAAAAATTAATTTAATTTACTTAAATTGAGTATGTAATATTGTTGTACTATGTTTGAATAAATGATAAATTTATGTTCAGATGTTTTTTATATAATTTTGATGATAATGTACAAGAAATGCTTTAAACTTTTAAATTTTATTTTCTAGATTAATAAATTGAATCAGGCTATTGAAGACTGCACAAATGCAATTAAGCTTGATGAGAATTATGTGAAGGCCTATTTAAGGAGAGGCAAATGGTGAGTAAGATGATGAGTATATTGTTATTCTAAATTTATTTACATTAGATTATTTAGAAACTTGAATGAGTGAATTAAATAAAATGAGATTTACTTTCTTTCATTCTATAGCTATATTGATTCGGAAATGTATGAAGAGGCTGTACGCGATTATGAAAAGGCATACAAGTTAGATAAGAGTAGAGGTAAGTTCATTGATTGTATGTTGTTTTTTTGTTTTGTTTTTTTTTAATCTTCGCTGATCGAAGTAATAATTCTATATGAAATCTATTGGTGTTTTTTTTTTTTGTTTTGATTTTAACCAAGTTGTTTTGTTATCCTTGGCAGAAAATAAAATGCTACTCCAAGATGCCAAACTCGAGCTCAAGAAAAGTAAAAGAAAGGATTATTATAAGATTCTAGGCATTGAAAGAAGTGCATCCGATGATGAAATTAAGAAAGCCTACAGAAAAAGAGCACTAGTGCATCATCCAGGTGAATAGATGCTTTTTTGTTTGGAATTGTGTAGTTAATGTTTTAGCTCTTAGATTTTTTTTAAATCCCAATCTATTTTAATAAAATCATATTTTATAAATCACTTTTTATTACAGTTGCCAATTTCAGACTTTGTTTGATATTAAAAGCAAGTTGTAAGCTTTTCAAACACTGGGTTTTACAAATTAAGATTAGTGTTGTTTAAGCTTTACCAATGGTTAATGATAAAGATTAGGGATCTGCAAACTGTTTGAAGTTTTGAAAAATGACTCTACTTAAAAGCAAAGAAGTTCAGAAAAAAAAAAAAAAATGCTACTTCATAACTAGATTAAGATCCTGGGCCCCAAACAGGGTTTTGTATAAATTGAAAGGATGGAATTAAATCAAGTTTTATATTATGACAGCCTTCTGTATACAATACTTGTCATTACATATGGATATAATTTATTATGGGTGGATTTTTTTTAAACCAATTATTGAACAGGAAAAGGCTATTAATTACTAAGAAAAATTGCTTTAGTTTTAAGTGTTCTTTTTGCACAATAATTAAGACACTATTATAACATTAAAAGCTCTAAACAATTGTTACATTTTCAGTGCCTCCCATACAAATTAAAATTTTATGTTTCAGTGATTATAACTTGACACATTTATTTCATCTGAATTGATGAAAATGATAAAACTCCAGCAAGGATTTAATCGATTTCAATAAATGGCAGAAATCGTGAATGATGAAAATGATTTCAATCTGAATATGCTTTAATTATTGTTTTTATATTTGTTCTGAAGCTTTATTTTGAAATCCATTACATTTGGAAGCAATTTTTCAAATGAACAGCCGATCTTTTTTTTATTTGAACACTAGAAACATTCATCCATTAATTTTACTGCACAGTCACCAGTCACTTTTTAGTGATTCCAATTTCTTTAAGAATCCGATATTCTGTAGCAGATTGTTTTATTAAGTTATGAAATACAGTATTTAATTGTAACCTTTGTTTTAGTAAAATCTGCATTATTTACTGAATGAATCCAATTAATTTTAATCGTATTAAAGCTAATGCAGAGGATTAATAAGTGAATTAATATTCTTTAAGATGTGATAGAAATCTATTGTTTCCATTCTGATGCTTTTCTATTAAAATTTTTTTCACTTCTTGTACTAATTTCTTGACCCATTAATTGACAATTTCAAGGACCCACACAGGAAAATAATTTAAATAAAGTTAAATCATCTCTTGCCCATAAATGTGCATGTGAAGTTTCAGGAAGATTCATCGATTGATGTAAAAAGTTATTATTGGGGGATGTAGAGGGACTGACAAACCTCATTTTCTTAAAAAAAAATAGGTTAAATAACTGAAAAAGTTAATTATGTTTAATTTTGTTTGTGTATGATCATCAAATTATTTGTGTGTAATGAATTTCAAATTTCTATAATTTTGAATAATCCAAAAACAATGGCTAAACTGAAGAATATGGTACTGCCAATAACTGTCTTCGTAAGGATACATTTACTTCCGAATACGCGCAGGGATACATGATGGTGCATACTGTTATCTCAATATCGCAGTTAGTCAGATGAGGGTTAGTTTTTCTAGTAAAAGATCATGCAAAACCATTTTCAAATAAGCTTATCTGCAAACCTCATTCTACTTTTTCTTGTCAAAACTCGGAAAATATTTCAAAACGGCCTGATACCATAATCTCCGGTTTCACCAACTGAATAAATAAACAAATTTGCAATTTAATGACATTTTTAAACACAGTTACACTTACTTGATCTCAAAATTTGGCATTTCTGCTAACATGCTGTACTAGTATTTTGTTGTTGTCCAACAAAGAGCAATTTTTTCTTAACTTTAATTGAAACTTAAAAATTAAATCCCGTTTGGTTAAAACTTGACTTTACTTCAAAAACATCTGTTCACATTAAAAATCGTAAAAAGAAAAGCAGCTTATAGTTGAAACGAAGGTAAGGTAAGTTGAAATTCACTATGAAGTCATGAATTTCTTTTTGAACTGCAAATTAGTAAGATATAATAAAGCAAAGTACAATACAATTCATAACCGATACACTTCAGCAACCAATAAATTACAAATATTGCATGTAGACTGCTGAAACTTAATGCCTGTAGCAAATACCAATTCCAGCTATGAACAAATGAAACATGTTATTGTTGAAGATTAAACAATTTACTGCAATTACTTTTGTCTTAATAAATTGAATCTATGAAAGATACATTTTCTGTTTAGAATTATTGTCTTTCACAACTAATAATTGAATTTTGGTTTAAAATTGTTTTATCCTTCAAGTAGCAGCATGTCTTTAAGAAATATTTAAAACTTGATATTTATTTTGACATATTGTTACCAGTGGAAAAGGCTGCAGTAATCTGACCTCCCTCCAATGTAGTCGACTGACCTGACCTTGCCTCCCTTTACAGGAATCGATCGGTCTGCTGTAGCCAGGAGGAGACTGACAAGACTGATAAGAAGGGAAGGCTGAGCCAGATCAAGGCAGAACATCCTTGGGTAAGCAGCCCAGTCGCCTCCCGAAAAAGAGAGAACTTCTTTGGGCAGCAGCCCAATAGCCATCAAAAGAAGTAGAAGAGAGAATGTCGTCAGCAGCCAGCCAAAAGTGAGTCTTCTTCAGCACAAGAAGAAGAATAGGATCTGGATTTGGATGATAACCCAGCTGAAGAAGGAGGATTCATGATTGGGACAAGCCCAGGAGGCTATAACCCAGCTGAAGAAGAATAGGATCCAGATTTAGGACAAAAGCCGAGTAATAGAACATCTGAGGAAAGCAGCCTGGATGATTCAAGAACTATAACATCGGACTAGGTATTCCAAAATGGACAAAGGCCCAGACAAAGCAGCTTTACTGAAGTACGGACATAGCAATCTGAAGACACTGCATGCAGCAGTACCACAGACTTGGAAGTTGGTCAGACGTGGAACCTAAGGAATTAAAAGTGGCATGTTGTACACCAAAACCTTTTCGCCTTTCAAGTCGAGGGTAGAAAGGAAGCCAACCCAAAGAGAAGCTAGCCGAGGTCAACGTCACATAGGTGCAGGTGCACCCATAGCACAAAGATTTGTAAACATTAAGCTCTCATTCCAGGAGAGAAGATTGTTCTGAAGTCCGAAGAAATTTCAGCAAATGGACTATTCTCCCCTGTAATATAGATCTTCTGTTTTCATCCCTTTATCATTTTAATTTTTGTAACTGTCAGTATCGTAAGAATGTAACCTCTGGAGGAAAAAAAATAGCAATTCGGTTTCAAATCAAATCCGTGGTGACAATATGCTTTATTATATTACTTAATACTGTGTCTTCTGACAAATATGTTGCTTAGAACTTGGTGATTAGGCAACCCATTTGATGTCAGTCAAAACATTTTATCCTAAAGAACTAACTGGGAATCTGAAATCTGTTGCAGTTAATCACCTTAGCTTTGAACCAGTTGATTTCAAAAATTCTTAAAGATTGTAGTATTTTTAAGAGAAGCACTTATTCCAGGAATTTGTTTATTTAATATTTCAATTGATTCCTTTAACACTTTCTGGACAGTTTAGCGAAAATCATGCATATTTGCATGATCCATTTCAAAAACCTTTTCCAGGTTTTCAGAAATCCCCGACGCCTGAGGATTGGTAAGTAGGTCATCTGTGATTGGCTAATCCTTTCAAAAGCATCAAAATAAGAAGAAATGTAATTGGTTAGCTACAGCAATGAACAGAATGAGAGGGAAAATGCAAAAATAAAGTGTGACAAACATGGTATGGCTTTCATACTCAAGATTTTAGGAGTATTTTTACAGTCTGAAATAAATGAAGGACATAGTTTGGATAGTGAAGCAGAGTTATGTAGTCCCATTTAGAAACTTCTAGATCAGTAATTGTTCATGAAAATGCAAATTACAATGGCAGTAGTTCATTTTCAGATAGCGATCCTTCAGATATAGCCGAAAAGAAATCATCTAATGGATTTTCAAAGTGTAGAAGGCAAGAATGGCCTTAAATTACAGTATTTCCAATACAAATTACGTCAGTAACTAATTTATCTCTGGTTTGGTGGAATCAAAAAAATTATTTGATATTTTATTTATTTTTTTGATATTTTAGGAGTCGTAATGCACAAGCTTATGACAGGGACAGCAAGAGTTGGCAGCTGTACATTACAAATATCTCAGTCAGAAGACCAAAATGACCATATATACCGAGACAGAGTTCATTTTAAGAAATATCAAAAATACTATATCAGATTTCTTTATCTTATATTTTTTGTGCAGTTTCATTGACATAATATTAAAATTTAACTTCGCTATTTTAACTTTTTATTTATTGTAAATTATTTTCTATTTTAGGCTTTTGAAAATAATTTAACAAAGTTAAAATATGTAATAAAAATTAATAAATATATATTAATAAATTTAATAATTCCAAAATAAACCTATGTGCATATGAATGTTCAATTATTTTTTTCGTTCAGAAAAAAATCATGATCATTTACTGTTAGTAACTAAGATGTACACAAATATGTCAAAAACATGGCCTATCTGAAAGGGCCCATCATAAAAGTTTCTTCTTTAAGTTCTGGTAACTTCTGCCAACTCAGTGATTCAGTTTTTTCTTTGTCAGTCATAGTCAAATCTTTACATATTCTAAATGAAATTTCCCCTGGACTGATTTTATTTATTGTTGCCATAAGATTAATTTTGTGTAAATTATTTTATTCCCCTTCAGTCACCCCCAAAAGCTGAAATTTTATTCAAGAGAAAATGTTAATGCCCCATTAATATTGCTCTTTTGAGATAATTTATTTAAAGTTGAATTTATAAACTATTCCTAGATCGGCATGCTAGTGCCTCTGAAGACATTCGTCGAGAACAGGAGAAGAAGTTTAAGGAAGTAGGTGAAGCTTATGGTATACTATCGGATCCAAAGAAGAGATCCAGGTATGACAACGGACAAGACATTGAGGACATAGATGCTTTCTCAGGTAAGGGTTTCAATGGTAAGTTCCTATATTTACATATCTTTTTTTTGCATCCTTTATCCAATCAGCATGGTGGCATGTGGACCCTGGTTGATAAGTACTAAGGATTTCTTTCACTAACATTTATACATTCAGTGCTTGTTAATTTAGAAGAATTTTGTTAACAAGGAGTCACTAACTTTGCCTGCTAATCATGACATAAAATAGGAAAAAGATGTATCAAAGTTAATTCATTGCATCTTGCTGACTTAATTAAAAATTTTAACTGAATATTTAATGATCCAAGTAATTTTACCATCTTGGGTTTCCATGGACCGTTGATAGGTGACTAACAGTGACGTGTGCTTTCTTTTTATTAGGGAATAATAGAAAAATTCTTTGTTATGGTGATATAATGAAGATAGTTTGCATTACTGTCATTGTTATCTACCTAAGAATGGCCCAGAGAACTTTTCTATAGCTTTATAACTAATGTTCAATAACATTGAATGACATTATTTTTATTATAAATTTTTATTCACTCACATATAAATTGAAGTGTTATTGTTCTTTTCATCTTACTGTTCATGGCTATCTAATAAATAAAATTTTATTATTATCACTTGATAGAACAATGGTGACAATTGCCAGAAACAGCATGGAAATTTTAAACTGCATGTATAGAGCTTAACAATGAGAAATATTTCATTAAATAGTAGTCAAACTGTGAGGCCAAGATAATAATCAAAGGAAGAACACTAATTCTGATAGCAATGCAGTTTTTCAATATTAAATCTTACTATTTAAATTTAATTATTGAATTATTCAATTATTTAAATTTAATTAGTTAATAAATAATTTATAAAAAACTGAGCTGAACTTTTTAATTCTTTTTAATTAACATAGGCGAAAGTAGCCATTGCTACTTTTGTCATCAGCATAATCTTTCAAGACAATATCATCTTAAAGTTTATTAATTTTGAATTATAGGAATTCTTTAAAGAGAAATGCCTATAATTGACGTGGAACCTTTTTTCAGGATCCGGTTTAGCTCTATCTGAAATTACGAAATTTTATAAAAACACTTAAAGTTGGCATTGCAGTTTTTGTTTTTCTTAAAAATGACAAATAAGAGAAGGAAGAAACACAGTTAGACTCAGTATTTGATTGTATTAACTTTCCATGAAAATGTTTAGTATTGATTGTATTAACTTTCCATGAAAATGTTTAAAAGTTATTAAGAGAAAGTTAATAGTTGACTATATTGAAACAATTCATTCTTGTACCAACCTTTGAATGTAATGCAAAATTTCATGTAATTAATTCATCAGTATAAATTTATAGATGTTATTATTAAGTGGAAAGCTAGGACTGTCAATCAAAGTGTAATCTATCTATTTGTTTCTTTTTGCAGACATCGACCCCAACAACATTTTTCAGGCCTTCTTTGGAGGTGGTCAAGGAGGACAGTTCACTTTTGCTTCAGGACAAAACATGGGGGGAGGAAATTTTCCTGGGAGTTTTCCTGGAAGTTTTCCTGGTGGATTTACCTTTCAATTTGGGTGAAGAAAATAGACAATTATAGTGCTTTTCTTTTTTTTTTCTTTTTTTCCTTTTTTTTTTTATTTTTTTAAAAAAAAAAGATTATTTTCTTATTCAAGAATCACTTAATGCAGTGCATTGTCTTACTAAGAAGCATCAAGTTTAAAACATTTTTACGTCAGACCCTAAAAATTGCTGCATCTGCTCATAAGTAACTGCAGTTGTTCTTTCTTTCATTTTCAGAATACGAAACCCTTTTACTACAACCAAATACGAATATGTCAGTCTAGTAATTTGTCTCATGAAATAAACATGTGAAACTTGTCACAATTTATTGGAACCTTTATATGAAAAAAATGAACTTTTTGTTTTACAAACCTTTGAAAATATGCTCATTTGCAAAGCAATTTATGGCCCATCTCCTTTTGAATTCTCAGTGGATTTTTTTTTCATTAAAAAAAAAAAAAAAGTGTGATGTTTCTGGGTAGATAAGTGACTTTATTGTCACTTCTGGCCTTTGTTTCTGTTATTTACAAAAGAAAAGAAAGGTTTATTCTGAAACAAAGTGTTTATTAGACTTATTTCTGTCCTGTATAATTCCAACATGTTCATTTCAGTCATTCCCGCTCACTATATCACTTGATTTTGATTGTAGAAATTGAAGGATGGCATCTGTAATAATTGATGTAACTAGTTATGTCAAATGTTAATTTAAAATGTTAGTAAACTGAATAAACTTTAATAAACCTGTCCTTTCTTGTTGTCATTTATGATAAATGTCAAAGCACATTTAGCAGAAACAAGTCAGACAAATAGTTTCTTGATGCCTAGGATACTATTTTGAGTTCTTGTTAGAAATAAATGAGGGAGTAACATTAGAAATTCATTTACACCATCAGATTCTAAGAAGAATCTAATTGTTACGTGTTTTAAGACCATCTCGCATCTTTACAGAAAGTTGATAATTGCCATTTTAGAACTAAAGTGAAGGAAGTTATTAGCTTCTTAAGCAGTTCGTTTCTTTTTTTCATTATTTTCTCTATTGTTTGTGGGGGTCTCGGCTCCAACAGCATCAAAGTATCCCTTCCACTAACGGATTTAATCAAAAGTTGCGAATCTTTTTTAATTTTTTTTGGAAATACATAAATATGAAACTGCACAGCTTTCTGAAGCTACAAAATACTACATTACTCAAAGCCTGCTTTTTGCTAGTTGCGCACTGTTAAAATCCTCCTGAAAATTTCCGAAATATATATATATACATGTTAAGATTGAAGGTATTTAAAAGTGATTAATGCTAAGACGCTGAAGGATTATCAGAAATGACAAGATTTTTGTTTAGGTTTCAGAACTTAATGGTGCTTTTGTTATGGCTTTTTCCAAGTTTTTTAAAACAAATTTCTTATAAAATTTACAGTTTTAAGTGTTGAAAATATGATTGTTCATTTTTACATGGATTTCTATGTCGACTTGCAAAATTTCATATTTCTAGCTACTGTAGATTTGAATAAAACAATTCACAAAATATGATCTAGTTGGGAATGGAAAGACTCACTTCTCATCTTAACTAGCAAAAAGCCAGGCTTTGAGTAGCCTCGCACACTTTATTTTCAATACTTAGTACTTACAAAATAATTTCATATATGACGAGGCATTTTAAAATGACTAATGCTACAATGGTGTAGGATTATTAGAAATTAAAATTTTTTGTTTAGGTTTCAGAACTATAATGATGCTTTTATTATAGCCTTTATTATGGCTTTTTCCAAGTTTTTAAAATCATTCTTATAAAATTTACAGTTTTAAGTGTTGAAAATACGATTGTGCACTTCTTCTACTCGAATTTCTATGAGGGCATGCAAAGTTTTCTATTTCTAGCTACTGTGTAACGACTCACAGAATGTATTCTAGTTGGGAATGGAGAGATTCACTTCGCTCTTCTAAATTTATCTATTAATTTGAAATTAAAAATAGGTTAATATGAAAGTTAATTTTTCAATCTTAAAAATTGATTCTGAAATTTAGTAACTGCCATCTATAGAGAAATATAGGATAATTCTTTCCAATGAATTGCATGGTTTCTTAAGTAAAAGACAAAGTGGTTCAATTTATTTATTTTTAGTTGTTTAATGTAGTATAGAACTTAAGCATCGTAGTACTATGCTTTAAATCTTTTAAATTTCATTAAATCATTGGTAAAGTGGCAGAAACTTGACATTTCTCTTTGGTATATTCGTGATAAGTAATTGTTTCTAATAGGTAACTGATAATTTTTAATGTAACTAATGATTCATCAGTGTCATTGTTAGCAGTCAAACAGTGGTCTCAAGAAACTTAATATCTATTTAGTGAGATTTTTGATAAATCATAAGATATTAATGACCAACAAACTGAATTTTAATTAAATGTCCTTTAAATATATTCGTAGTCTTTATTTTTTTTGTTATGTAAATACTGTATTTGTAAGTATTTTGAATTACCGTCCACATCAGAAAGTGTGTAAAATGTGTGAGTGATGCAGAATGAAATTGCTTCTATGAAAATGGGGCTGAGATCAAGATATTGTAATTTTTTCCAGAGAATCCATTATTACATTATTAATTTTATTATTCTTACGCATCCGGCTTCTATTTAATTTTTTTAATTATTTTTTCTATTATTTCTATTTAAAATCATTTCCTTTGGTCCTACCCTCTTATTCCTTTCTTTTCCCATTGAATTTTAAAGCACCAATTGCGTTCTCCCTCTTACTTTTTACCAGAGCATCCCCCACTCAAATTAAAAGACATCCCTAAGGACTCATCCTGCCTAAACCTCTACAGTCCTCTCTACTCCCCTCTCATTATCAGTTTGCCGCCACGTCTCCAAAAAGCAAGTCACGTAAACACAACTTATCCATTAAAACTAACAACGAAAATGCTAATCTACAACTCCTGAAGAAAGCCCGAGGTGCTTCACCTAAATATTAAGTAAATCTCACCCTGGAGTGCGAAAATTTCTCTGAGCTTATCCAGTAAGGGTAACTTAATTTTATGTTGAATGCTTATGAAGGAAAAGCTTCGTTGTTCAGAATTTCAACATTCAGTAACTATACATCCAAAAAGTGTGTGACACCTTCCAAATTAAAAGAAGAACCACAAATACATAATAAAAACTTAATTGGGAAA
>JAFIDM010009631.1:197973998-197992682 GCA_023159025.1 Thereuonema tuberculata
GAACCACAAATACATAATAAAAACTTAATTGGGAAACTCATGTGCCAGCATTCTCTGGCCATAAATGAATTTCCTTAGCTCATTAAAAACAACAAAGAGCAAGTAAAATATATATAAAAACAACAAGAGGCTAGACCAAGTTGTTTTTATTTAGTTCCTGTAATTTGTACTTTTTTATAAGATTCACTAACTACTTAATTTGCTCAAATAATGGTTCTTATCAGTACAGTAGCTGTTTTGTTGACTTCATTTATGCAACCATAAAGTAGGGGTTGGGCATCCAATCTTAGCTCAGCAGAGTCAGTACAAATGAGGCATTGACAAAATAGTTATTTTTTATAACTTTTTGATTAAGATCTGTTTTTTTTTTTTGTTTTATTGAGAGTTAAAGTTTATGATTGTGAAATGGAATTCATTACATTTTGAAGCGACTTTTTCTGTCAACTCCTCTTGATGTGAAAAATAAAATTCATTGATTAAAAGGTTGAGACCAGTGTCAGAAAGTGACATCTCAAAACAGCTGTTTCTTGCTTAATTGGCGATCATCAGTTGAGAGTAAACACTCAAGGTCTCAAAACTGGTGAGCTGAAAATGTAGTAAACAAAAGATGAAATCTTTACAAATCCTCTACAAATCTAAACTAAAACAAAATACACATTAAATATAAAATATATTCTTGTGCTACCCGCCGACAGCCTCAAAGAATTTTCTGTGTGCATTTTTAAGTATCTAAAAATGCATAAACACATTAAAAGGGTGAGAACAATATTTACATGTTTGGGATTAGTTACCTGATAATTCTGTTAAGCGATGTCTACGGTGATAAATATACGATACGGTTAATTAATACGTTGGATATTTTTTTTAAATTTAAACTTTAATTAGAATATAACATTAATTGGTAGTTACCAACTGCGGAAGGTTTCAAGTGATAGGGGTGTGGAGAAGGCCACAAAGGGCTGGGAAGTGAAACGAATTGAACTCAAGGAAAAAAAGAAGGAACGGGATTACTAACCTTTTTTCTTGTAGTTTAAAATTGTGTTTTCGTTAATCAAATTTATCTGTTTTCTTTAGGGAAAACGTATGAGGAAAATAAGCCTTCATGGTCTTTACAATAATAGGTATGAGTGCAACGGAGAGTTTGCGCGGACATCAATGAAGTCGAGATGTTAAGCGCAGGCCGTTGGAATCAATTGTTAGTGTTTCTTGGAAGAGAAAAAATTAGTCTTCAAAAGGAGCTTCTTGCGGAAGCAGTAAAATATTTTTTTTCTCTGACATGGGAGAAAGAATTTTAAATATATCTATGGCGAAATAGATATATATGTGAAAGTCAATGCCAGGCAGTGAAATTCCCAGATGAGTTTAATGGAAAACTCAATTTATATTTTTTTTGATTCTTGAGAAATCGGAAAAAAGAATCTGCAACGAAGAATGGAGAATAAGCCTTATCTACGCACAACGTGAATTGAATTACGACTATTATCGAACAGTTGTTTGCATTTGATGAACATCGATATATTTTCTCTTAAGGATAAGTTGTAAGTACAAATTATTTACTTATTCTCGAATTTACGCGTGGGAATGTTAAACAGTTGGAGATGACGAAGGATTTTCGCATTGAAGAATCGTTATTCGAAAATGGCGGCGACTCGAATCTACATGACCGATAGGAATTATACGGATTAAGTTAAGGCGAAGAACTCTTTAAATCTAGTCTAATGATCCAGAGATTTATTTATGCGGGATAAAGAAGTTATTTTCTTTATTTAAATCTATAAAGTGAATTGTGAATATTTTCGCATAAGGTGTTAAACCTATTTTAGCATAAGGTGTTAAAATCCAGATAATCGTAGAATAGTATTATCAGGATAATCAATAGCTAAATTAGAATTAAAGGCAGATCAACTTTAATCGAATCATAGACGTTACTGATTTGTTAAGAGAACTTTTTCTTATAAAATAAATGATGTTTTCCAGTGAACTTTGAACATTTAAGAGAATCGATATAGAAGACTAACATCGATTGAATAGTGAATTGATTTAATGATTAAAGTTAATTATTGTGTTACTGCTTAATGTTAATAGAAAGAATCTTAGAAAGATAGTGGAGACTTATTACGTACATTGCCAAAGATAAGTTAAATGCAACTATATATTTAGTCTTTCTTAGTTTTCTTCTAGATCTTCCATATGAACTTAAGAAGAGGGAATAAGTTACTATTAATCACATCATCGTATTCTAGGATAGGACTTTTGAGAATCTCGAAGATAGCCTGCAACTATAGTACCTAGAAGATAAATATTCAAGAGAAGTGTTCCCTACAAGTAGATGTTATTGACGGAAGATTTCTTATCTGTAAATTTTATTCTCGAGGAAGAGAATTAATTGTAACCCAACTAGACAACATGTTTCATTAAAAATAGATTTTGTTATGTTTTCTGGAAGTTAACTCTGCAAAACTTTTGTAATCAGTTTTAGCTTACACCAAAACCCGATTACAGCAAACATAAATATATACACATTGAAGAATTGCTACTTAACAGTAGATTTAGAATAATAATAATATTATTTCATTCTAGATTAAATTTTATCAAGCTTCAATTGGTTA
The DNA here is from genome assembly GCA_023159025.1 of Thereuonema tuberculata. NCBI lineage: Eukaryota > Metazoa > Arthropoda > Chilopoda > Scutigeromorpha > Scutigeridae > Thereuonema > Thereuonema tuberculata. The sequence goes on from JAFIDM010009631.1 coordinate 197,976,608, forward strand.
TGGAAATGCCTTCTGACTTACGCTTATACTGCGCAAAGAAACCACTGAATTTAACAATTCTGTTCTGAAACACGTTGGGATTACGTATAAAGAATCAACATGTGTAGCAGCTCACTAAGCTTTAGTGGAGAAAACTATCTCCAGTGGAGGTTGGACATTAAGACATCGTTACAACGTGAGGGTTTATGGACGGTGGCAAATACGCCAATGTCAGAAGTAACCGAATTAGAAGAAGGTGATAGGAAGAAGAAAGCACTGGCAAAAGTGGAAAAGGCTTTTGGTATCATTATGAGCTCGATAGATCATAAATTCAGAGGGCTGATATCGGAAACTGAAGACCCACAGCAGCTTCTAGGAGAACTAGAAACTAAATTCAATGTAAAGGACCTCGTGAAGATAACTGACCTAAAGAGGGAAATTTACATACACAGTAGGATGTCAAATAGTGACAATATTCCGAAAAGGATTGCTGAATTGAAGCTGATGATTAAGGAAATCGAAAACCGCGGAGGTGGTTTTTCGGATGAAGAATTTTGCTGGGTTCTTCTATCAGGACTTCCAAAGGACTATCGTCCTTGTGCGCAGAGTTTGATAGCACAACAAAACCAGAAATACTTCAACTCGGAACTGGTTATTAGTAACATCCTCCAAGAGTATAAAAGAAACCAAAGTTCTGAACTGCGTGAGAAAGATCCATCAAAAGAATGCCATAGTGTTGAACGTAGGCGTGATCCTGGACCCAAAAGGGATAACACTCGTCCGAATGCTAAGAAGGATTCCGACATAAGATGCTTCCGGTGTGGAAAGAATGGACATATTGCCCGCTATTGTCGAGGAAAGATAAAGAACGGCAACAATAGAAAGCCTCCTGACGGAAAAAACAAGACTGAAGATAAATCTTGCTGCGGTGCAGTGACTCTCTTTGGAACACAGGGCGAAGATAAAATTCAAGATACGGCTTGGTTCTTGGATACTGGCAGCAGCAACCATATCTGCAAACAAAAGGGATTGTTCAGTGACTATACCCATTTCAAGATGAACAAAACAATTGTTTGTGCAAACAACACAGTAGCAAAGGCTATCGGATATGGGACTGTTAAACTACGTGGCCAAATAGCTGACGGAAAAGAGAAGATCGTCGAACTGAAAAACACCTATCATGTACCAACCATGAGAGCAAACATAATCTCCGCCGGAGAACTGGCTATTGCTGGATATAAGCAAGAGATTGACCGAGATAAGTACTTGGTGTATAAGGAACCAAAGGATGTATATTTGATTGGCAGAAAAGTGAACAATATATATCAATTCACAGATGGAAAAATCTCGAAAGATCCCAAAGTATATTTTAATGAGTGCAGTCATGATCAGATAAAACTGTGGCATGATCGACTAGGGCATCTATCTTTAAATAAATTAAAGATCATCGCAAAGGATAAACTGTTGAGAGGGCTGGAGAAGTTATCATGGAATGCAGATACCAAGATCCACTGTGACAGCTGTACCAGAGGGAAGATGACCAACATAGAACATAGAAAGTTGAAAACCATCCGAACAACTCGACCCCTGGAATTGGTACACACTGACGTGTGCGGCCCCATGAACATCACGAATCCAGGAAATCTATCCTACGTGCTTACATTCATAGATGACTACAGCCGAAGAAGTTTTATATATCTGATCAAATCAAAGGATGAAGTGGCAGAAAGGCTGATCAGTTTCGTACGCTTCGCGGAAAAATCAAGTGGCCAACAAGTAAGATCCATTCTAAGCGACCAAGGGAGTGAATACGTAAATTCATCAGTAAGAGATTTCGCCAGAGAGAAAGGAATTAGGTTGCATTGTTCATCGGCGTATCAACCTCAGCAGAATGGAGTGGCAGAACGGTTTAACCGGTCTCTCCTTGACAAGGCAAGAACATTATTATTGGATTCGAAACTTCCTTTAAGATTCTGGCCATATGCCATATTATGCAGTAATTACCATCTGAACAGAACACCCCACGAGGGTGTAGGAAATGAAATTCCACTCAGGAGGTGGTTCAACCATGGATATGCGCCATCGGCGAAACACCTAAGACGTTTTGGAAGTCTAGCATATGTGAAAGTGCCTAAACACGAGCTGAGAAGTAAATTCTCCGAGAGGGCAGAGAGAGGTATCCTGCTCGGATATTCTGTATTGATTCGAGGGTATTACATATATTTAATTAGAAACAACAAGGTTGTTGTAACTAGAAATGTGTGTATTAATGAAAATCGCCGAGAAGTCGAATTATTGAACAGGAAAGAGATTCAGGAAGTTGATTATAATGAAATTACCGATTGGAAGAGAAGAGTAGAAGAGACATCATCCGAGGAAGAAATTGAAGATGAAGAAGAGAAATCTGTAGATGCAACTGAGGAACGGAATGAGAGCCAGAGACTAGATGACGATAGGGAACTATCAGACAATTCTGAAGTAGACAGGAAAGATGAATCGGAAGATGAATTCATATCTCTGAGAAGTAGAAAAGTACGTAAGAAGCTACCTCAGGCACATCTAATGGAAGGAGCAGAAACACCCAAGAATTATCAAGAGGCGATTAACTGTCGGGAACGAAAACATTGGCTAGAGGCAATAGAAGCCGAATTAAAAAGCATAACTAGTCATCAAACTTGGTTGGAGTCGGAAATACCAGAAGATGTAAATCCTTTTACAACAAAATGGATTTTTAAGAAGAAGACAGACACGAAAGGGAACGTCATAAAATACAAGGCAAGGCTGGTCGTGAATGGGTATCTACAACGTCCAGTAATAGATTATGACAGAACTTATTCACCAACGCCAAGCTTTAGCACGATAAGAATGCTATTGGCATTAAGTATCAAAAATCAGAGTGAGGTACATCAGTGCGACGTTAAAAGCGCATACCTGAACGGAGGTATTGATGTGGATATATATCTCGAGCCTCCAGATGGAGTAAAGATTTCCAGTAAAAGGTTCAACGGTTTAAAATTGTTGAAATCGTTGTATGGCTTGAAACAAGCAGGAAGAAATTGGTTTATCACTTTGAAAACGAAGCTATCTGAATCAGGCTACAAAAACTTGAGAAGTGAACCATGCGTGTTCAATAAGACGATACGAGGAGAGAAATACATCCTTCTCATTTATGTGGATGATATCCTGATAATAGGAAGGGAATCATCGCAGATCCAGATTATCAAAAACGAGCTGGACAAGTTATTTGGAATCAAGGATCTAGGTAGAATCAAAGAGTACCTAGGTATGGAATTCAAGCATGATTATCAAAGCAAATGTATGACGATCTCACAAGAAGGGTTTATTCGAGAAATGCTACTAAATCATGGTATGGAGACATGCAAAGGTGTTGCAACTCCTTATATCGAAGATAAGAATGAAAAGTTTGAAGAAGAGGCTGACTCTAATCTATTAGATAATGCTGGAAGGAAAAACTATAGAAGTATTATAGGTAGTTTGACTTACCTGTGTCGAGCAACGAGACCAGACATCAGCTACGGCGTAAACCGATGCGCTGAGAAGAATCAAAATCCGTCTATGGGTGACATGAAGAAAGTAAAGAGAATTCTAAGATACCTCAACGAAACGAAATCGCTGAAGCTAATCTACAAAAACGACGAGAGAAACATCACAGGATACAGTGATGCAAGTTTCGGTGACAGACGAGGAGGTAAATCTACCTCTGGATTTGCTTTATTTCTGGGAAATTGCCTGATCTCATGGGCAAGCAAGAAACAATCATTGGTGTCCCATTCGACTCAGCAAAGCGAATTGATAGCTTGCTGTGACTGTGCAAAGAACATTATGAGTTGTAAAAACATACTCGAAGAATTAGGTTTCGTGGATATATCGGGAAGTTATACTGTGCTGTTTTGTGACAACGTACCCACCATAAGAATGATTAAGGACATATACAATGAAACGAAGAGCAAACACATCCAGATAAAGTATCATGCGATAAAGGACTATGTTGAAAACAAAGATATGGATGTCGAATACATCTCGACGGATAAAAACGTGGCTGATGGATTTACAAAAGGTCTGACAGCAGAGAAGCAGAGGAAATTCTGCGAGTTACTCAACCTAAATGATTGAATGAGCTAATGTAATATTTTGATAGTTGTTTTCCCATATAAATAGTCTTTTTCTTTATAAAAGAAAAAAATTGAGAAAAAAACTAATATAATTTGAGGGGGGCGTTTTGAAACGAATTGAACTCAAGGAAAAAAAGAAGGAACGGGATTACTAACCTTTTTTTCTTGTAGTTTAAAATTGTGTTTTCGTTAATCAAATTTATCTGTTTTCTTTAGGGAAAACGTATGAGGAAAATAAGCCTTCATGGTCTTTACAATAATAGGTATGAGTGCAACGGAGAGTTTGCGCGGACATCAATGAAGTCGAGATGTTAAGCGCAGGCCGTTGGAATCAATTGTTAGTGTTTCTTGGAAGAGAAAAAATTAGTCTTCAAAAGGAGCTTCTTGCGGAAGCAGTAAAATATTTTTTTTCTCTGACATGGGAGAAAGAATTTTAAATATATCTATGGCGAAATAGATATATGTGTGAAAGTCAATGCCAGGCAGTGAAATTCCCAGATGAGTTTAATGGAAAACTCAATTTATATTTTTTTTGATTCTTGAGAAATCGGAAAAAAGAATCTGCAACGAAGAATGGAGAATAAGCCTTATCTACGCACAACGTGAATTGAATTACGACTATTATCGAACAGTTGTTTGCATTTGATGAACATCGATATATTTTCTCTTAAGGATAAGTTGTAAGTACAAATTATTTACTTATTCTCGAATTTACGCGTGGGAATGTTAAACAGTTGGAGATGACGAAGGATTTTCGCATTGAAGAATCGTTATTCGAAAATGGCGGCGACTCGAATCTACATGACCGATAGGAATTATACGGATTAAGTTAAGGCGAAGAACTCTTTAAATCTAGTCTAATGATCCAGAGATTTATTTATGCGGGATAAAGAAGTTATTTTCTTTATTTAAATCTATAAAGTGAATTGTGAATATTTTCGCATAAGGTGTTAAACCTATTTTAGCATAAGGTGTTAAAATCCAGATAATCGTAGAATAGTATTATCAGGATAATCAATAGCTAAATTAGAATTAAAGGCAGATCAACTTTAATCGAATCATAGACGTTACTGATTTGTTAAGAGAACTTTTTCTTATAAAATAAATGATGTTTTCCAGTGAACTTTGAACATTTAAGAGAATCGATATAGAAGACTAACATCGATTGAATAGTGAATTGATTTAATGATTAAAGTTAATTATTGTGTTACTGCTTAATGTTAATAGAAAGAATCTTAGAAAGATAGTGGAGACTTATTACGTACATTGCCAAAGATAAGTTAAATGCAACTATATATTTAGTCTTTCTTAGTTTTCTTCTAGATCTTCCATATGAACTTAAGAAGAGGGAATAAGTTACTATTAATCACATCATCGTATTCTAGGATAGGACTTTTGAGAATCTCGAAGATAGCCTGCAACTATAGTACCTAGAAGATAAATATTCAAGAGAAGTGTTCCCTACAAGTAGATGTTATTGACGGAAGATTTCTTATCTGTAAATTTTATTCTCGAGGAAGAGAATTAATTGTAACCCAACTAGACAACATGTTTCATTAAAAATAGATTTTGTTATGTTTTCTGGAAGTTAACTCTGCAAAACTTTTGTAATCAGTTTTAGCTTACACCAAAACCCGATTACAGCAAACATAAATATATACACATTGAAGAATTGCTACTTAACAGTAGATTTAGAATAATAATAATATTATTTCATTCTAGATTAAATTTTATCAAGCTTCAGGAAGTCGTATATTCTCCGATCTCAGTATTAATTTCCTAAATAAATAAAGCGTTTTTTTTACGCTGCAAGGCTTCTTCTGGAGCGAAGCGACAGCAACCGGTTAGTGTATGAATCAATTTCACACCCTCTGCATTTTCAGCTTTAAAATATAATTCATCTATTTTATTTTTTTTTCTCTCAGGAAGACTGTTAAATACAAAAATAACGATAAATTTTATTTAAATTATTATGTTATTTTGTTAAAAACAAAACCTAAAGTTTAAAATATTAAAAAAAAATATTGACACATTATTATTATTAATAAATTTTATTTTTTTAATATTGTCAGTCTAGTGCTGAATGTTTTTAATTTGTTAACTAAATTATATATCTAAAACAGTTACATTCTCATAGTTATGTATGTTATTCAGTTTTTTAACAACTTTCCAAGAAGAATTTTAAAATGACGATTTACATTATAGTGCCTTAATGTAGTGCTACCAATTTCATATAATAAAATTAGGAAAAATACATTATAGTAATTTTGTTTTTTGTTTTTTTTACTTATTATCAATGATGAAAATTGTAAATTTTAATTTTATTTCTCGTAAAAAACGCGCTCACTTTACAAGTTTGGCTTTAACTCGATTTCAAGCAAAATCGAAAATTTTGGTATGAATTAAACACTAGGGAGATCACCCAATAAGGATCTTCTAGATATTGAGTGAAGATGATGATGATCTGTCCTTCGACCTGTTAAACATCTTTCAACAAATGAAGTGGTTTAATATTTTAAGCAATCCCAAAATGCCTGTAACAGAGTGAGAAGCATTGAAGTTTAGAAATTCTAGAGTTTTATAATTGTTTACATTGTTTTATCTAAAAAGAGAGAAAAAAATGCAAAAAGAGAGAAAAAAATGCTATCTCTTGACGACTACTTCAACAGATCTGGAAATCTATTCCACGACCCATATCTTCAAAGGAGCGAGAAAAGAATGATCCAGATTCATCTCTTATCAAATGATTTGTCATCAAATGATTTGTCATCCAGTTACATTAATATCAATATACGGAGTATTAATTTAAAACAACAAAAATGCGCTTCTTTCTAAATTTTGATAATTTTTTTCATATTTTGGAACTCATCTCGAGGGATGTGGAATGTTTCACTACTGTTTCTTTTGCACAATACTAGACCATTGTTTGTCTATAAATTGAATAAAAAAATATATATTCATGTGTTTGGTATTTTTTTTTGTTATTAAAAAGGACATTAATGCTATATGTTAGAAAAATATTGTGTACATAAAGCAGACAAAAACAATTGGAGGCAGCTCTAGTGACCTAGAACAAAAAGAAATATATATCGTGTATATATTCACACTCTGGAGAAACTGAGACTGATAAAGAGGCAGGAGGTTAAAGAGAATACAGATTATAGGAAGCCTGCTGTATTCAGTTTTTGTTGGACAATTAAAAAACTCCAGTATCTATTTCAGTTACGATAACTTGCATAAACCTCTGATAGTGTTATGAAAATTGCCGCCATGATGTAATGAAGCTTAAATCAAAATTTAACAGCCATATTTCCTTTATGATTCTAAGGCATGAAGTAACATAAAAAAAAAAATCATTGAAACCAGATATGCAGCTTCTACCCGTTGCTGCTTTTGTTTGGAATGACAGAGGAATCGAATGTTTCCCGAAAGTTGTATATAGTATTTTAAAAGTGTTTTTCTTTTGAAATACAGTGGAACCCCGCCATTCGTCCGCCTCGCTATTCGTACAACTCGTTATTCGTCCAACTTTTTCAAGTAAAATTGAACTCGCCATTCGTACGCTTGCTCGTGATCCGGACAGCGTGACCTTGTTACTGTCCGCCCCACGCGGTCGCTTCAGTTCAGTCTCGTGCTAGCTTCCGTACGCTACGCATCATTCACGCAAGCTTCATGAAATTTTGTGATATTTTATTGTAAGTTTTTGTTAAGTTTTTGTTATTTTTATTGAAAATAGTGCAGCTATGGGTCCAAAAAAGATTACTGATTCAACTAAGCCTAAAAGGAAAGCAGTGAGAACGACAATTGAATTGAAAAAAGAACTCGTTGCGAAGTTTTAAAGTGGAACTCGTGTCTCTGACCTGGCAACTCAGTATGGCATGGCGAAATCAACCATATCGTCTATACTGAAAAAGAAAGACATAATAAGAGAGGCCTATATATTTTTTGTTTTCATAGTTTTTTTTGTATTTTACGCTTAAAGCATTATTATAAAGGTTTAAATAAGCAATCATCTCTGGGTTCTGGAACGGATTAATCCAATTTACATTATATCTTATGTGAAAAAATGATTCGCCATTCGTACAAATCGCCATTCGAACTGCCTCCTGGAACGGATTGTGTACGAATAGCGGGGTTCCACTGTAATTTGAAATTGGTGCAGGTATAAAATGATTTCAAAATTAGAATTCTAGATTTTTATTACAAGAATTATTTTATTTTATAGTGATTCGTCTTAAGTCGATTTTTCCGTAAAAAGCTAAGATGTTAATCTTTGGCTAAGTGTTGTCATTTTTTTCATAATAATCAGCAAATAAGAATAGCAGAAAGAAAATGCTTTGATACAGATCAAAACCTACTGATACATCCTCAATGGGAATTTGTAATTTTTTTCTTAAACTTCGAGATTGATATGAATAGAAACTACGATAGCGAAAAGATGAGTCCAAAAGAATTTTTTTTTTTTGGCGCTACATAAGACCGGACAGGACATCAATTATAACTTTGTAGTTACCGAAACGATTAGATAGATAGTATATCATTGAAGAAGCTGTAGATATTGTCCTTATTCAAGAACCTTGGAGTTACAAGGGAAAGGTAAGAGGATTAGGGAATATTGGGGGAACTATTGTTTCATGTTCTAATGATAAACCACGTGCTTGTATAGGCCTATTAATTTAAAAGAATATCAAGTATTTCACATTAACTGAGTATTGCACCAATGATTTGGTAACCGTCAAGGTTATGTGTAATAATAAGGAAAAACAGATGGACGTTACAGAAACATTATTATTATTACTAGTAACCTTATTATTTTCTTATGATTAACTTGAACCTCCACCTATTGAAGTTTTCAAAACTTGTAAATATGTTGAGAAATAAAAAGGAGGAACTCATCACTGGAATTGATGGCAATGCACACCACATTACATGGGGTAGCAAAGACATTTTTATCAGAGGTGAAAAACTTATAGAATTTATAATCACTACTGACTTACAAGTTCTTAAAAGTGGTAACACACCTACTTTTTTCAATAAAAATTTATAGATATTACTTTGTTATAGGCAGTTATAGATATTACCTTGGGTACTCATTATACTGGTTAAAAACTGGCATGCATCCAATGAGATGAATTTTTACGGATAATAAATACATTTGCTTTATTTTAGAATCCAGTTATTTTGTAACGGATCTCTACAGAAATCCTAAAACTACTGATTGGGGATCTTCCAGTATAAAGATGACCTTAAAAATAGTATTAGGTATTGTCCACAACGGATTCGTTCTTTTGAAGAAGTAGAGGTAGCTGTTGACTTTGTGCAACAATTTATTATCTCTTCCTTTAATGTCCCTTAAAAAAGTGTCACCTACCAAGACCAATAAAGAGTTGACACATCTCAGGACTCGCACTAGAAAGCTGTTTAATGCAGCTAAAAGAAATGATGATTGGACTGTATATAAACAATCCCTTACTGAATATAACAAGGATTTGAGAGAAGCCAAAAGAAATTCATGGAGAAAGTACTGTGAGGAAATTGCTAATGTTCCCAATAGTTCTAGACATTATAAAATTTTGACCAGAGAACTTAATCTTCGATTGAGGACCTTGTTATTAAAAGATGGGAGTTATACTGTCTCTGGGGAAGAAACACTAAGGATTTTAACCAATGTGCATTTCCCAGATTCTATTAAGATAGATCAGGACGGATGTAAAGACCTGCTAATAACAAACTTAGAGATTCACATCAGAGCACCCAAGGAGAATTAGCAGGTTGCATGTCTGGCTATCGATCGATCTAAAATAGAAGGGCGGTATCAACTTTTAAACCATATAAAACAGCGGGATTAGATAAAATCTTTCCAGCTCTTATATAAAAAGGAATCAGCGTTCTTGCTACACCTCTTTGTAATATCTTTAGAGCATCTTTGTAATATCTTTAGAGCATGCCTTGCACTAGGGTATATACCATCTCAATGGAGACCAGTCAAGGTTGTTTTTATTCCTAAGCCTGGGCGATCTGCCTATGTCGATGCTAAAGCTTTAGGCCAATTGGCTTAACATCTTTTCTTTTAAAAACTATGGAAAAGCTAATTGATAAACATATTAGGGAAGGTGTACTTAGACTTCTTCCAATACATCCAAACCAATATGCCTATCAAGTTGGAAAATCAACTGAGGCTGTTTTACATAGCTTTGTCTCAAAAGTTGAAGCCACACTTGAAAATAAAGAAATAGCTTTTGCAGCATTCCTTAATATTGAAGGAGCTTTTGATAATACATCCTTCTTTTCTATAGATAGGGCTACTCAGAGACATGGTATTGATTCAACCTCATGTAGATGGATAAATTCTATGCTGAAAAGTAGAACTATTCATACCTCCATTTACAAAGATACCTTACGACTTTTGGCGACCAGAGGATGTCCACAGGTAGGGCTTCTTTCACCTCTCTTGTGGAGTCTGGTGGTTGATGAGTTATTGAGGGACTGATAAATGACGGATTTAATACCCATGGATTTGCGGATGATCTTATAATCATAGTAAGGGGAAAATTCCCTACTGTGATTTCGGGCTTGATGCAGAATGCACTAAGTGTCATTGAAAATTGTTGTGATAGTATTAAATTGTCTGTCAATTCCAATAAAACAGTTCTTATCCCTTTTACAAGAAAAAGAAAATTAGAAGGTTTTAAAGAACATTTTTTTATGGCAAGAATATTAGATTATCCAAGGAAGTTAAATATCTGCGTATTACCTTAGATTCTAAACTAACTTGGAATACTCATGTAAAAAAAAACTATCAATAAAGCATACATTGCCTTTGGTCATGTAGAAGTGCTATTGGTAAAACGTGGAGACTAAAACCTAGTGTAGTCTATTGGATTTACACAATGGTTATTAAACCCATTATACTTTATGCAGCCATAGTTTGGTGGACTAAAGGCAAACTGGTAACAAACCAGGAACAATTTGAACACATTACAAAGGCTAGCATGTGTGGGTATTACTGGGGCAATGAAAACAACCCCTACAGGTGCTATGGAGGTCCTTCTTGATTTACCCCCTCTTCACTTGGCACTTGAAGCAGAGGCAACAGCGACCATACATAGTTTAAAAGTTAATAATCTATGGAAACCATATTTTTGTAATGTGGGACATGCAGTTATTGCTAGAGATACTTCTAAAGATCCATTTTTGCAAATGGTTTCTGATAAAATGACGCCTAGACTTTCATTTGTTAAACTTTTTCGCATTATCATTCCTAGCCAAGAAAAATGAAATAATAATAAGAAACCCACTGATGTCAATGGAATTATCTGGTTCACAGATGGATCTAAACAAAGTGGGAGAAGAGGAGCTGGAATTCGAGGAAGGAAATCAAGGAAAGACATTAGTCTAAGCCTAGGAATCTATTCAACAGTATTCAAAAGTATTTCCAGAAACTTATGCCATTTTGCAATGTGCTTATGAAAATACAGTATAAAACATAACTACAGAGATAGGAACATTTATACTGTATATTCAATGATAGCCAGGCAGCTCTTAAAGCACTGAACTCTCACAATATTAATTCTAAACTAGTTTGGGAATGTAAACAAACCCTTAATAGTCTCGCAGAACTTACCTGGGTAAAACTAATATGGTACCGGGACATAAAGGGATTGAAGGCAACGAGCTAGCTGATAGATTAGCAAAAAAAGGAGCTGAAACCTTATTTTTAGGATGGAAAAAAAGTTTGTGGGATCTCTGATCAAGCCACTAAAACTGCTATATGTGACTGGGTAAGGAATCAGAAAATGATTGACTGGAGTAATCTTCCAGGGCAGAAACACTCAAAGCTCTTCATTACTGAACCTTTAAGAAAAAGAGCCATGGGACTTATTAAATTAAATAAGAACCAGACTACACTACTGACAGGACTGTTTACAGGCCACTGCCATCTAATGAAACACCTTTTTAGCCTAAAGATTGTTTCAAATCAACTTGCAGGAGATGTGGACAAGCTGACGAAACAGCACTACACATTCTAAGTGAGTGTGAGGCGCTTGTTAGCATCAAATATAATATGCTAGGAATGGATTTTCCCATTCCTTCAAGCAATTCATCACTATCCCTGCATAAAATAACACAGATAAGAAAATCTTAGGACTTATGTACGGGACTATTAAATTACCTCCCATATCATGTTATGTTATATTTAAGAACTAGCGTATATTTGCCAGTCATATATTATGACGGATAGAAAATTAAAATGAATGCATTGCTAGGAACATAAATGAATTTGTTTATTGAAAGGCTTGATGCAGGCATTACTGGGAACTGACGGTGCTTCAACTTGAATAATAAATTGACATCATTCGGTTGAAAATCTATCCTGGGAATAGTGACGATATCACCTCTGTTGCTTTCCGAAAGAACTTCTGCCGGGATTAAATTGCGATGACATTCCTTAACGACCAATCGTATGCCAATCGAAGGAGCATCACAATTGATTCTTTCTTCAGGCTCAGCTGATGATGTGGCATGAAGGAAAATGTGAGTGTGTGAAGAAACTCAGCAGGATAATTTAGTTCATCACTTGGATCATCCGACAATTCTACATTTGTGTTGCAGTACATGTGAGACTTGCCGGGCAATTTTTTGATCTCTTGCGTTACTCACAGAGGGAAAGCACGTAGAATTGGAAAACTACATACAGTGGAACCCCGCTATTCGTACACAATCCGTTCCAGGAAGCAGTTCGAATGGCGATTTGTACGAATGGCGAAACATTTTTTCATATAAGATACAGTGCAACTTGGATAATTCGAAGCTGAAGGGACCACTACAAAACTTCGAATTATCCAAGACTTCGAATTAAACAAATTACATCTTTTAACTTTAATTTCAGGTCCACTGAATGCTTGAAAAGATTATTCTGTCAATAAGTAAATATTTATTCAGAAAGATCATGGTATGAAAGACTTAAACACTATATGTATGTAAACAAAATAAGATTTATATTACGTAAGCTACAGTACATATTACATTCAATACAGAAAATTATAGTTTTTCAAAAAATTGTGCAATGTCTGATTGTTTTGTAGAATTAAGTCGCTTAAGGTTAGCAAAATCATCAAGCATGTTTAGTGAACGGAAAACAGCTTCACTTACGTTGGTTTGTCCTTCAATATACCGACGAAATTCGGCGCTATCCCGTACTCGTTGGTGATTTGGCATTTCTTCTTCACACCCTTTTCCACCTCGCGAATGACGGCGACCTTTCAGCGAACGTTAAAACAAAATTCTTGTACACGCGTGGTTTACTGAAAGACATGGTGACACTGACAGCAGGAAGCTCGAATGGCGTCTGAAGCATCACGTGTCGAATGGCGTCACGTGTCGAACGGTGGCGGGAAGGGGATTTTAGTTGTCACGTGTCGAATTTCTTAACGATGAAACGCCGAAAAGTCGTTATGGTTCGAAATTTTTTATAAAAAACTTCGAATTAAGGAAGTTGAACTTCGAATTATCCACGATTTTTTAGCATTGATTTAATAAGAAATTCAAGGGTCTAAGAGAAATCTTCGAATTATCCACGATTTCGAATTAAAGACGTTCGAATGAATAAACTGTATAATGTAAATTGGATTAATCCGATTTACAGACCCACAGATGATTGCTTATACAAATTTTTGTAATAATATTTTAAGCCTAAAATACATAAAAGCTACGAAAACAATAAATATATAGGCCTCAATTATTATTTCTTTCTTTTTCAGTATAGACGATATGATTGATTCGCCATGCCATACTGAGTTGCCAGTTCAGAGACACGAGTTCCACTTTCAAACTTCGCAACGATTTCTTTTTTTCAATTCAGTTGTCGTTCTCACTGCTTTCCTTTTAGGCTTAGTTGAATCAATAATCTTTTTTAGACTCATGGCTGCATTATTTTTAAAAAAATTACAAAAAATAACAATAAAATATCACAAAGTTTCACGAAGCTTGCGTGGATTATGCGTAGCGTACGGAAGCTAGCACTATACTGAACTGAAGCGACCGCGTGCAGCGGCCAGTACCGAGGTCACGCTGTCCGAATCGCGAGCAAGCGTACGAATGGCGAGTTCAATTTTACTGGAAAAAGTTGTACGAATAACGAGTTGTACGAATAGAGAGGCGGGCGAATGGCGGGGTTCCACTATATATGCTTTCAAGTAATTATAGAAACAAAGTTATTTTACTCCCGAAGTTAAAATAACAACGAAGCAGTCATTAAAATTATTAATAGACCAAAATTTTTTTCAAGCTTAAATTCAATTTGAAAACGTTGGTATCATTAGTAATTTATTATAGTACCAGATACCAATGTTCAAGTACCAAGGTAGGTGAAGGCCCTTAACTACTAGACTTCATAGAGCTCAGAGTTATCTCAGAATCTGAATAGGTAATGGGGGCTCCCTAAATACAAAAATCATAAATAAAGATGTAAACATAAACATAAAAAAATAAAATAAATTATAAGATTTTTTATCAGGTTGAAATGCAACTTTCAGTAGATATTTCTAACTATAGATTACGGCCATTATTTTTACAGTACAAGTTTGCCCCACACTTCTATCACCTTTAGCATCCTGAGGGATGATGTAAGTTGAAGCACTATCTTATTTTTTAATCGATCTACGTACTGCACTGCTATCATCATATAGCTTACGTGCATAACTGTCGTTAATAATTCATTTATTACTAAAATAAGCATTGTACAGTAATAAATAAACAAGAAACAAAAATATATGTAACGCATATGGGAATAACTAATTTAACTAAAGAAGTAGAGTAAAGCATTTCCATATTCCATCCATGCGATAGATTTTGGGATTCGTTAGCAGAGAGAGTTTTTCTATTCTATAGAACTGAGATGAATGAAAGAGTAGGAAAACCTTAAACTTCTTTTTCTTATTAGGGCTGACGGAATGTCATTGGCGAAAAATAAACGGCGATGCAGGTGGACGTTAATCGGATGTAAGTCCGAAGTAAGTGGACGCAAGCCCGGAGCATGATGTCAATTGAAAACTGATTTAAGTCCGGTAAATCGAAGAGATTGGGATATGACTGTATATTAATTACAAATCAGGAGACTTGTGTCTGTAGTCTAACAATAATGTAGTCAATAACAATAACTCCATAATAAGAACTTTGCATCCCTCGTCCTTCTGCAACTGCAAGCAAAAAACTGTTCAGTACACCCGGACCTCCAAGATCAGGAACGGCGACCCTATGGCACGATTTGGATGGCACTCCGGCAGGAAAACGTCAACATTAAATAAACAATTTCAAAGAAAATTTACAATAAAAAAATCCAATGTACTTAAATGATGGTACCAACTAATAACATATTATAAAATATAATTTAGAGGTCATAGGGGTTTCATGACGAAATACTACTTTAAAAAAAAAACGGAAATAAGAGGTGACACACTAGATAATTGAAAGCAATGAACCAAACTTTAAGTGTCACAATAATCGAAAAAAGTTTGCCATCCTTGCCTTAGATCCGCTCCTCCTATTTGGGAAGTCTGCTTTACTGCTTGAGCAATGCTTACAGCAAGTTATGGAACGAGTGGTTTAGAAAACAACTGATAAAGAAAGAATAAAATGTTTCTGGTTTGTCCAGTAAAACGGTGCTTCTCAATGTTTTTTTGCTTCACGGCGCACTTTTATGTTTGCATAAATCCACACCAAATCTTCTTCCTAAAATCCCTGGCACAGCCACCTTTTCATTGATTTTAAAGCTTTAATAGAATCTTTTGAAAAGTATCTAATATTTACAAATGAATGAAAGTCTTATTTTTTAAACATTTTAAGATACTGTTAAATATTTTTAAGCCTATTTGAATGTGTTTAATATTTTATTGATCTTAATTGTTAGAATGAAAGAGATTGTAATTTATCTTTATTTGTTGTACAAGTTACATCTTTCACTT
>JAFIDM010009631.1:197998264-198034954 GCA_023159025.1 Thereuonema tuberculata
GTCAAAATATTTCAGGAGAACAAAAAGTAGTAATTTCAGTCCATCTTTGCTTAGATAATTAAGATGAATTCATCAAATACTGTGTCAACAAACAACTAGTTGAATATTTTTATCTTGCAATAACAAACAAACAATGAGCTACTCTCCATGAAATTTTGGTTCTTCAATTTAGTTGAGGGTTTCCCTGCTTTCTCATATCAGAAAGAAATCATTTCTTCACATTTCTGAGGAACAGATAAAAAAACAACAGACATAACTTGATTATTGCTCATGAAGGAAAGGATTTCATAAATCAAATTGTTGATATTAAATATATCTTCTATGGAAGAAGGGAAGCAAGACTGAATAATGAGAAACAGAAGAGCAAAACTAACAAATTATTTATTTATTTTTTTTTATTTGGAATTATTAATTTTTTCATTAATCATCTTTAAAAATATTATATTTTTTTCACCAATAATTTGATTTTTACGCAAAATCCTTCATGAGCAATAATGAACGTATGTCTGTTATTTTATCTATTCCTCAGAAGATTGTAGAAAAGATTTTCAATGAATTCATGCAATAGCAAAAAAAATAAATAAATTAAAAACATACAAACACACAAAACTAAGATCTATGAAGCACTTCCTTAATATTTCAAAGATATAATCTCGTAAAGATTATAATAATAATGGTTATGGATATATTTCAGGAAATAAGTCAGTTTTATATTGAATACAAGCTAAATTGAAACATTTTGTATGCAATATTTTTATATGGTAGAATGACAGCTGGTTTTCTGTCAGGAAACCAAAGGAAAATGTTATAAATTTAATTCTTTGATAAACGTTTTTCTCTTTGTATGTAAAAATTGCTTTCAAAAATATCTGTGATTGAGAAAACTAAATTTTCATTGCATTAAATTCCTGGCATTTTGATTGTCTATGAAAACCTCTTCAGATGAACTGAAAAATAGTTTGAAGGGAATTATTAAAATCATTTTTTTTAAGTAAAATTTAAAGATTCAAAATAACTTGGATATTTTATTACAAAATAAAATCTATATATTGCTTTCAAATTGTTTGTTATACCATCAAAGAACAGCTGATTCTACAAACCTGACATCTTCAAAAATCTGCAATGTGGCATCACAAAAGCATGATAATTTACAAAATCTATTCACTTGATGAAGATCACAAGCACCATTTGCAATCTACTTTCACAGTAAAATAATATATTCAACCACAATTGAGGAAATACATTTTAAGAGAGAACTAAAGAACTACCTGAAATGAAATAATCCAACTGTTACAAGAAATTAATTTGAAATTTTAAGGTAACAAATGTTTTTGTTTTTTTGAGTGTATCCTTCCCTACAAAATTCAAATGAATTAGTTAATATGAAAGCAGCACAAAAATACTTACAAGAACTTCAAAATATTTTAATCACGACATTCAGTTAAAGGAAATTCGTTATTTCTTTCAAAAGCCAACACTGTACATGACAGAATGCATTTAAAGTACAAAGATTTCAAAAACAAATTCAACCCTTTTCAAAGAAATCAATGCATGATAAGAAATATTACAAATAAACAGTCATTAAGAAAAAAACAAAAAACTGTAATCTTGCAAACAAACAATTTAAATACAACTAGAATTAGAACTTAATATTCAAAATAATAATTTTGAATTATTATTTATTTATGATTTCAAAAGATATTACCTTTCCTTAATTGAAAATTGTATGCCTCCATTCTGAAATACGGTCTCAATCTGTTAAAATATTTTATATGGACTAATAAATTTATTACAGCAATTCTAGTTCCAAAGCAGGAGATATTGATTACTTTGTAATATAATTCCATTGTTGGTTATTTCCCCATTAGAAAGTTGTTTGCATGAGATTATCTTCAAAGACATGGAAGTGCTGTTATTGTCAGAATGTGAAGTCATTCCAATCTACTACAATTATAGTGCAATTTACCTTTCCATTCTTTTGTTTTTATATATAATCATCGGATATTATAGGCAAGCAAATGTAAATTATCTGAAGCCCTTGTATTAACTAAATATGGTTCACTTTAAAATTACAGCTTAGATAAAAAAAAAAAAAAAAATTCAGAGCAGTTAAAAATACTGCAAGTAAATATGAAGAACCTCTAGATTTTAACAGTCAATGGTGTAGTTAATATGTTATGGAATAACATCATACCTTTAACAGAAGATTGAACCAGAACAAAACATGCTTCTGAGCCTGCAATATAGGAACTTCATCTCATTGTTTATAGAAAATTTGTAACTCTTTGAAAAGAAAAGCAAAGTCCATTTATTTAACAAAATTATAATTAAGAAAAATTATTATTAAGATTTTTATTATTATTATTTTAAATTCTTGATATTGACGCGGAACTCGAAAATTAAACATTTAAGCGAGATTTGTTTAAAAATTTAAGGTTTGGAAACATTTGAAAGTAATGCAGCCTTAAAATGTAAAGTTGGATAGTAATCATTTGTTTCATTGTTTGCTTAAGCTGCTTTATTGATTGTTGTTTAACTGATTATGAACAACAATTTTGTAGTATTTACAAAAACAATATTTTTTTGTTTGTAATATTTACACTGCTTGTTTTGATTAACCAGTTTCCTGTTTTTCTTAAGTCTTTGTTCACTTAAATTAATCTTACATATAATCAACGGTGTGCTGGACCTGGCTTGGTCCGGCTTGCATGAGCCGGTTGTTGAAACTTTACCAGATGGATAAATCATCAATCAGACAATGCACACATGTTTGCGAAATATTAGCAAAATGTTTGTGTTTAGTGCTTTAATTACAGAATACTATTGTAAGTGACACTTTAAATAGTTAAGTTTGAACATGAAATGTTACTACAAAACATAAGTAAAATGCTAATATGTTCTAATAGATCTGTTACATACAAATTCTCTTACAAAAGCTAAATGTCCTGCGAATGGCCAATGTTCACCAATCAGGTCATTCTGACACTATATTAGCAGATAGTGTTGCCAACTAAGCTACACTGTCATTAGTCGTTCATGTGACAAGTGTTGAAGATTTCATTTTTATGGTTTTAGTTAAAAATATTAAAGTCAGTAGCCAGCAATTATTAGAGAGTTTTGTTTATTCCTTGAGTGCAATACACCAAAGCAATTGGACTTAATGCGTGCGACATCAGTGCTTTGTGGATTTTTGAATAAACGTATGAAAAAGAGAACACATGGCAGTAGAAATGTATCAAGAAGTGATGTCGTGATTGCACTGAATTTTAGAACGATTCATTGTGCTTGGTGTTGTTCATTGTGGTACACTAGAATGGATGAAAAGCCTATTCTATTATTAATTACGATTGTCTTTTGATATTTAAAATCATGGAAATATTATTTATTTTGTAGAAACAAATTTTGGAAGAAAAGAAATTTACTTTCATTTGTTACTGCAAAGAAAAAATACTGTGGCAAACAGGAACTCATGTTCGTCAACATCATTAGACTGGAACGGCCATGGTTCATGACCATGGCCACAGGAAATTTATCTGAAACATTCGATGAAAAAAAGTTAATTACAGAAAATGAAAGTGTGTCCTTTGCGAAATTGTTTTTAGAACAATGTAAATGGCTCATAATAAATGATGAGAAGTTAGGATGTAAGGACTGTTCGCAAGTAGGATATTTAGGATTAGAAGCCAAAAAAACCTGTGCATGTGTCAATGAATTTCATGTTCGATACCTCCTAATGGAACTACAAAGCACAGTAGACAAGCTTCTCTGCCAAGAAAAAATGAAATAGGCATTCCTTGACTAACGCACATTTGAAAATTTTGAAAATTATCAGACAATCTAATGGGCAAGTTTTGCCAATTTTAATTGAATCAATAAATACAAAAGCAATTCCTACTACAAAATTTTTAATACAGTTTATATTAAATTGTAAAGCAGAATAGGCCATTATCGGATACAGGCCTAGATGCTTCTTTGGAATTACAGGAAAAAAATTAAGTTGACATTGGAAATAGTCTGCATTCAAGATCTGCTGCTACTTGATCTGTGGAACATATTGCAAAAAAGATTAAAATAGCTATCTTCAAAAATATCAAAATGCAAAAGTTTATATTATAATTGACGAGGTGTCAACAGTTGCCAAGAAATGTACATTGGTAAAATATTTACAATGTGAAATACTATGTATATCTGAACCAGTAATGATTTTCGTAGATTTAACTGACATCAACAACTGTGGAAAGCATTTTTAACATGATAATAGATTGCTTGAATGAGTACGGATTTGATAGCATTTTGTTAAGATGGTGTATCCACAACATTTGGTGTAACTTTTAATTCAATCAAAAAGAGTTTAAGTATATACCATTTCAAAATAAAACTACATTTAATGCTCTCTCTCGAGAAGTTACTAGAAAGTGTAGTGAAGTCTTATCTGCTAACCAAATATATTTAGATAAGAAAGACTCCAGCAATGAAAATAATTATGAAAATTTATTAAATCTATTGACTTATTGGATCCATCCACTTGGTCATTAGAGGAAATTCTTTCTCCGTGGTCAGGAGAAACAAAGATAATTCAATTGAATGAATTTTAAAATATAAAATAGACATCAATGATTTTCATGATTTTCTAGAAATGCAATTATTCAGTTGAAAAATGTTCCTTTGCCTGCCATAATTCTATAAGCTAAAAAAAATTGCCAGCGCAATTGCAGTTAGTAGTTCAGAAGATGAGAGATTTTAACTTAATGAATGTAATAATCACCAAAATAAGGAGTGGTCTCACTGTAAAACACATATCCAACTTAATGACTACAAATTTATTAGGGAAGGAGCTAAAGGATTGGGATGCAGTTCCATTTGTCAAATCATAAATGAACAATCTTAGATTGGCAACAGATACCAGAGTTCGTGGAAAAGCTGAGAAAGATATATCTGTTAATCAGAAAAGCATTTCAACTTTGTATTAAATTATAATAAGAAAATATGTTGTAACTTTATATTATTGCAATTACTGGAACTTCAAAATTGTTTATGTATATACAAAGGCTGCATAAGTAAATTAAAATCAATTCGTTTTTGGAGAGCCGGTTGTTAAAAGTATGGCAACACACCCCTGCAAATAATAATTTTTTGGCTCGAGTAAAAAAAAAAAAATTTTTTTAATTAAATCACATTAAGAATTCTATATAAGCAGACTATTTATATGTGGTTTTTAAATGAAAAGAGATGCATGTATTATTTTAACTGACAAAGTAGTAAACATCAGAACAGTATTAAAAATATTGTTGAATAATTCATTAATTAATGTCATATGCTAAAGGGGAAAAAAAAAAATCTTCAGGAATGCAAACTAATATTTGTGACTTAATATTATTAAGTCTTGATAAATTAATCTGAATATACAGATAAATAATATTTATGACTACCAAGGATAAATGATGTTTTTTTTTTTTTAAAAAATTCTTTTGATGCTCTTGTAATTTTAGCTGCATTTTTAGATGATAGTATCAAATTTAGGAACTTTATATAAATATTTTAATTTGGAAATTTGATAGATTATAATAATGAGTGATTCTGATAAGAAATATTACAGTAGTAATTGATATGCATAGAATAAAAATAAGCTGAAACAGCTCAATTACGTTCTAGCAACCCTAATGAATGCCAATTACCTTCATTTTGTGCCAGTGAAAACAATAAAATATGAAGGTTAAACCAATGTCCATTAAATGCTTATACATGAAAAGCTGAAATATATCAAAATAGTAAAGCACTGCCAGAATAATTACAAAACCTTGTAGTTGTAATATATCCTCTGTATCACAAGATAAATAAAGACATTTACTTTATATTGCTACTTTATTTGGTACTTGTTACTTTAATATTGCCCTGAAGTAATTTAAATTCATACTTTAATGATAAATTTGATAGTAACTTACAAAAAAAAATGTATAATTCTTTCTGAAAAATAAGTTATTTCAGAAGGGAATGACAACTTTATTTATTTATTTTTTTTTAACTCCTTAGTGATCACTATGCACAACTTATATTAAATAAGTATTGCTTGAAGTATTAATATCATTTTGTATATTTTTAAATATATATTTACATAAAAGAAATAAAAGGTAGTATTTTCTACCAACAATCCTAATTCAATAAAATATTTGCTCCCTCATTAACAAGGATAAAAGAGCTGTTGTTTCGTAGAAATGATAGTTTGTAATAACAAATAAATATCTAATGAAATTGTTTAAAACATACACTCATTATAGTTGTACTTGAAGGGCTCAGTGCCAGAAATGCTTAAGTCCAATTTTAGCTAAATTGAGTTCAGATCAGTTTTGGCAACTTCAGGGGAAGTGTATATGCGTAAAAAGGTTTAAGTGAATACATTATGTAAGTGACACATTTCAGCAGCCTTGATTACAACAATAAGGAGTCATTTCAGAGCCAGAAATGAGTTTGTCCACTTTGCGCTTGCTCGCGGCATTTGCTGATACCCATTCATGACCACAAAATGTTCTTAGACCCATTGCTGAAGTCTGTAATTCCTCTACAGAAAATCAGAGGTACTCAGTTTACTCGAGCATCTGAACCAAAATCTCGGAACACAATGACAGGTCATTCCTTGACAAAATCGGGCACTGGAAAAGAGGAGTAGGAAGAGCTTCGGTAAAGCAATACAAGCCTTGCCTGATCAATGGCAAACATAAGATTAATAAGAAAGTTGGACAATATAAGAGATGTAAGAGAATTATTGCGTAGCATTCTTTTCATCATGCAAGCTGTCGATTTTACGAATCGTTAACTGTTGGCAATGATGAATGGGATACTTCGGATGTAGATTTATTACAACTCCTCCTGGACGAGTTTTTTCTAATAGTGCATCCGCCCTATAATTAGTTTTTATTGGTTTTGCTAATCCATGTTCTATTATTACACATATTTTTATAGTCTATTTGGTAAAATATGCCATAATCCTTAACCTTATTTTGTATTACAGTATGCCTGGTGTACTGATTTTGTTCTAATCTGCTTGTGTTGAAGTCGTAGCTGGTTTAGACAAAATAGACTGTTATTCCTGGTTTACAAAAGCTTTGTTATATTTATTTTCAATCATTGATGGCAGGGAAACATCAGATTTCAATGTTCAGTAATGTACTGTACATTGTGTATTGTCATTGGTTTTATTGCATTATGATTCTTTTACTGCAGTACAATACATTATTTTCAAATATTAAATTTTTGCACAATAAAATACATCGTTGTTCTTGTATTGCTGCTTAAGAATATGTTTTGTGTTTGACCAGAAAACAGCTGCATACAATGTACAGCTATATAGTTATGTAATTTATTTTAAGTTTATATTTGGTTCAACAGCTATTGGTAATAGAATTCTTTTGGTGAGGACATCAACTCTGGGTGCTATTATTAGTGTTCTGTTGGTACATCAAGGATAGTTTTTTTTTAAATATTGTCATCAAACAAAATGTTGCCATTACATATTTTTTTTTTTTTTTATACTACGATGCGGAGTTTAATTTTGAATGATGCTTAATAAAGGAGTCCTTCTCCAAATTTATAGTATTTTTTAGCTATCCATCAGAGCCACCAACATTAATATAATTTTAATTAATATAAATAATCATTATAATAATAGTATTATACATTGGTTTAAGAACCTGACTTAAATCAAATGTATAGTAATATTTTTATTAATTACAAACGATCTTACTTAACTTTGTAGCCGAAAAATGCATATGTGCAAGCAAATTATTTGTTTAGCATAACAATATTAATATGTTCTGAGCGATGAACACCCTTTCTTTAAAGGAGTTATCCCTGTAGTTTTTATGCTGATACACATTTTTTTGATGCATGAGTTTGATTTAAATAAAAGTTTTCATTTATTTTATGCATTTTACCAAAAAACATTAAAATGGACATACGTATTTCTTGCACTAAGCCCTTCAATTGTAAACAAGATCATCAAGAAATCATTGTAAAATTATTATCATCACTTATTTTATTTAGCATACGTGAGAATGTATTCACATTGTATTTTGTATAAGCTGATGAAAAAGCAATGAATGTAATTGAAACATTTCTAATAATATAGTTTACAATAGAATTTCATGTAAATATCTATTCTAGTGAAACAAAGATTAAGTGATGGATGAGGAAATAGCCTTATCAGTTCTGTCTTAAAAAAACTACGCAATTCACAAAACTTGAAGTTTCATATACATCATCACCAAAGCCATAAATATAACTTTTCTTTTCTTTTGATGTTTTGGTGTGCTAAAACTTTGAAGTTACATGAAAACTAATAAGATTTCTTGTTTCTACACACTTTTTCATTATGATAAAATCATTTTAAAAGCTTCTTGAAACTGTTCAAGGAAAAAAATAAGGCTACAATTTTTAAAAAAAAGTATAGTTGTTTTTTTTATAAAGTATACTTTAATATTTAAAAAAGTACATATTTACTTTAAGTACATATTTATCTTAATGTCTTGTGTGTTAAAACAGTTTTTGTTTTGTTTTGTTTTTTTCCCAAACATCATATATACAAACCTTAAAGGTCTTTCCATTTAGGTTTTAAATAAAAACATTTTATTTTTTTCTTCATTTCTGTTTTCTCTTTTAATAACAGATTGGTTTCTTCGCTATGATTTTCATCTTTTGGCAAAACTGCCTTCCATGGAAGATTTAGATCTCTGAATATTGTATCTGTTACTCTTAATACGGCTTTCTACAGATCCAGCAGCAGCAGCTTTTGATAGCATTGGCCTAAAAATAATGAAAGAAAAAAAAATATATATTTTATTTTGGATAACCGAGAATAGGTTGTAGCAGAATAAAAAGACATCTAAGCTATAAAAAGTCAGTTTACTTATTTAATAACTTGACATTTTCAATAGTTATAATTTTAGTGCAAACAATTCCACAAGTGTAGACCCTGAGGAAAAGAACAAAAACTTTTCATTAAATTCCATTCAGCAATGAAATTGAAACTACCTTGCAGTGAACTAATGAACTATTTCAGGTGATAAGTTATAAAACCATGAAAAGTTGTAACCCCTTGAAGATTAAAAGGTGATATTCAATTAGTGAATGGAATTTAGTTAGAAAATATTCCAAGAATTTTGTAAGATTATCATTTTATAGTAAAATTTAGTGAGATTCACAAACTAAAGAAATATGAAAATGTATTTAACAAACATCTCTCTTAAATTATTATTATGTCTGTTAACATCTTGGGTTTCCCCAGCAAAGACAAAATGGCGGGTCAAAGACCAAAGCCCATATTGCCAAGTGTAAAAAAAAGTGAGGAAGAATGGTTAGGGATAGGTGGTTGTGTCCATAAATTTTCTAACTAGGCGTGCTGTGTCGAGTATCACAGCCTTCCAGAGTTTTGTAAAAGTGTTTTTGTGAAGTCCTAGTGTGCTTAGGCTGTGGTGCAATGTGTGAGGCACCAGACCAGTGGCGGACAGGACGATGGGTACAACATGTACTAGGTCCTGCCTCCACTGCTTCTGGAGCTTGTGTGCTAGGTCAGTGAATTTACTGATCTATTATTATTATTATTATTATTATTATTATTATTTTCTAATAATAAATCACATACCAATCTATTGGATTATAAAATTAAAAATCAATTTATAGAACTTGGAATTTAACAAATTATTCAGTAAAACTGAATAAAAGAAAGCCATTTAACAAAATATCATTGCATAATTAACAAATATATTTCTCTTGCTCCTGAATTATTACTATTACCTTATTTAATAACCTCTGCCAAATCAAAATTGAAACAAAGAATATTTTAATGTTCAATGACGTTTAATCGACCTTTTTTTTTGTTTAATATATTTAGTTTCTTCTATTTTTGAGCATGTTTTACGCTTAATATTTAATCTGAACTTTAAAAAAATCATTGTTATAGCAACACTGTAAAGACTGTGAGCAAAGCAACTTCAAAATATAAGTATTACCTTTAATTTTATATTCTTATGTGTCTCAATCTAACTTAAAACTTAATATCATTATCATGACTTAGTTATGCAAATTTAAGATAAAATGTTGTGAATGCTACAAAATAACGAAAAAAAATGAACTGCATTGTAAGACATACTGGTCAGAACAACATGAAAAATGCGTAAAAGACGAAGAAATAGACATATCAACACCAAAAAGAAAATGCATGTGGACATAATATATATGGAAATAATATGCATAAAATGTAGAAATATAACAATTAGAAGTAGAAAAGGTAATATAATTTCTTACTGTGATATCGAAGAAAAAAATTATCAATGAAACTAAACCCCCAAATGAAGAAATGGAAGAATTTAATACAGCAATTGATAGTAGTCCAGCATGGTCTATTTTAAAAGAACTTCCGAATCAAAGACTAAAAAAAATATGATGAAATTATAGAGAAATTTGTCTCTATTCTATAATAGAAGAGAAACAAAAGAAAATAAAACTCTGAAAGACAAAGTTGCAAATATTGAAGAAGATCAAAACAAATTAGAATTACAAATGAGGAAAAATAACACTGAAATTTCCGGAGTCCAAGAAATTGAAAATGAAAATCTTCCAGAAATAATATCAAAACTTTCAAGAATACTCCAATTGGAAAACCCTACAAATACAATGGAAACTGTCCACAGATTTGGAAGAATCCAATACAATAAACAAAGACCAATAATAATAAAATTTCAAAACAGGAGAGAACGTAATAAATGGCTATCATTTTATAAAACAAAAAAGGTTATAACCAATGATGATTTATTTGAAAATCAAAATAACTCAAGGATTTATATAAATAAAAACTTAACGAGGAAACAAAAGAATTTATTTTGGAAAATCAAACTAGAGGCTAAATAAGTTCATTTGGATAAAAAAATAAAAAAAACAACCCAAGATATTCTAATAAGAAAAAATGAATCCTCAAAGGTTATAAAAATAAATAAGTGAAAATGAAATAAATAAAATTTAAACATAATAAAAATTGTAATAAATTCTAACACATTAGATCACGTTTAACTTGGTGAGCTAAACATTTTAGACAACATAAATTCTTAAAACTTTGTATCATCTGAAAATAAATTAAAATTCAATGTATCATTCCTAAATATATGTAGTATAAAAACTAATTTTGATTATGTAATTGCTAACATTAGCAATAATATTCATAAAATTGACTTTATAATCTTGGTGGAGGTTAATATAAAGGATGACGAAATACACTATTTCAATATCCCTGGCTTTAAAAAAATGTACAAACTAAGAAAGCATTTTAGAGGAGGAGGAATATTCCAAATCTGAATATTCTGTAAATAATTAATGATTCAATTTTATATGAAAATATATTATACAACGTAAAACATACCAATATATAAATGAAAATTTTATTTTTTATATAATATATAAACCTCCTGTAACCAACAAAATCATTTTATAAATGAATTAAAAAATAATTTGTTATTAATAAAAAAAGAAAAACATAACTATAATTGCATGTGCATAAGAGACTTTAACACTGACATTCACTGGAAAAATGAAATAAATAATATTACATATTATAAAAACGTTATTCTGTCTGTCATTCTGTCATCAGACTAAGTTTTTCCAATTTTGTGACCAAACTATATGAGATAGATTGGTCATGCAAATAGAAAAAATGTAGATTTTTTAAGACAAACAAAATGCTACAAAAATATTTCGAAAAACTTTTTTGATTTCCAAGATGTCACCTTTTAAAGGGTCAAATTTTGACTTTTTCTCAATTTAAACAAAAAGTATAAAAGTTGGAAGAGAACATTATATTGAGAAAATGTTGGTATTTGAAAGTTCTATCAAACGATATATCAGTCATTCACAAATATTTTTGCGTTTGCAAGATACATGCAAAAATGTGATTTTTCGCTTTAAATTTTTGGTGTGTGGCGCCAACCCGCAATACATCTGAGTTATCTGGAGAAGCCACAACGGGCTGGGAAGTCATATATTCTCCAACGATCTCAATATTAATTTGCTAAATAAATAAAGTTTTTTTTTTTTTTTAATGCTATATATGCAAGGGTTCCAGAGCGAAGCGATGGTAACCGGCTATTATTATTATATTTTATAAAAACGTTATTCTGTCTGTCATTCTGTAAGCAAAATGTTAAATTACAAATTACTAAAACATCGGAGTAAGGAAATCTTTTGGAAAATGATTCTAGAATTTTCATAAAACATGCTATTTATCATGAAAATTTGTAATAAAACCTAACATGTTTCGTTATCAAAAATGTCTTTTGTGTTATCAAACACAAAATATTACATTTTAGCCATATATAAACCACCAAACACAAAGAAAGGTAAATTTACTGATGAATTAGAGAATCTATTCAAAAAAAAAAATGAAAATATATTAAACAACTGTCCAACTATACTAATTGGCGACATAAATATAGATCTTTCCAAAATTAATAAGTGCAATAATGGTTTCAAAAATTGTCTTTATGGAACAACAAGAAACAACTGTACAATTCATGGAAATACAAAAATAAAATATAGATCATATTTTCATAAATAAGCATGATATTGAAACACCAGGAATAATATGTAAAGAACGAATCTCGGATAATAAGAGTTGAAAATGAGAAAATAACAAATCCAAATATAATCTATAAAGAACTAATCAATGAGGTTAATAAGACAAAATTCATGAAAATCTACAAATATAAAAAGAAAAGCCCTGACTCACTCACCCACCCCAAACCCTTAGATCTAGAAAGCTGAAATTTTGCACAGAGATTCCCTTTATGATGTAGACAAGGAATAAGGCCGGATTTTTCGAAATTCCCACGGAATAGGGAATAATCTGGCAAACTGACCATGAAGTGTGTGGAGGCAACCCCAGGTGTGCAATACACCTGAGTTAAGCAGAGAAGGCCACAACGGGCTGGGACGTCGTATATTCTCTGATCTAAATATTAACTTGCTAAATAAATAAAGTCGTTTTTTTTAATGCTATATATGTAAGGGTTCCGGGGCGAAGCGACGGTACCTGGTTAGTTACTAATGATTACTTAATATATTAAGTCTTGATTATATTAATCACATCTATAAAACAACTAGAAATTGTACTACAAAAACCCATTCTACAAATGCATGTTTAGATCACTGGTTTTCCGCACATGATAAATTATAATATCAAATCTTATATCATCAAATGGGATATTTCAGATCATTATGGAATTCTAAACTGAAACTGAAAAAAAAAAAAAAACAATTTAAATTATGAAAAAAACTTAAAATAGATAAGAAAAAAAATAGATAAGTCGAAAACAATAATAGCATATATTAATGAAATAAAAAATAAATGAGAAAAATCCGAAGAAAATAAAAACATATACAATAATTTTAAGAAACCATGGATAAATGAAGAAATCTTGAAACATATAAGGGAAAAGAATGCATTATTCTACAAGCACAAAAATAATAAAAATATTAAAACCTATGAAAATGATTACAAAAAGAAAAGAAATTGGTTAAATTACATACATAAAATAAAAAAGCGATACATAAATTCTTAAAAAATAATAAACTTACAAATAAACAAATGTGGACTTTAATACAAAAAGATACAAAATATAAAACTCAAAATAATAATTCGAATTTAGGTAATGTAATAATCGAATGTAATAAAAATACTGTTTTAATAACTTATACAAACTTTTGTTCAAAAAAATCCAAAAAATAGATGAAAATAATAATCAAAAAATGAAATATGACTAACAATTTAAATTTTATTGCTATTTTTATACCAAATCAAAATGAAATATTAAATATTACAAAAAAAAATAAAAAACACTCATTCCATTGACTGGATTAAATTACCATAAATGATATCAAAAATAATGAGGAGATTTTTTCACTTTTTATTGTTGAACTTTTTAAAAATATATATCAAAATATACCTAAAATTGTGGAAAATTGCTGAAATTATACCAATTCATAAAGGAGGAAATATGGAAGACTTCTGTAACTATAGGCCAATTTCAATTTTATCAAACGTTTCAAAAATTATAGAAAGTTATTTTACTAAATCAATTAATGATTTTATAACTAAATCAAATATCTTAAAACAAAATCAATAAGCATATCAGTCAAATAAAGACACAAAAGACCTATTAAATCATTTAAATAATGAAGTTACACAAAATTTAAATAAAAGCCAAGTTTCAATAATAGCGTTTATAGACTTTAGCAAGGCTTTTGACAATATAGACCATAAAATACTATTAAAAATATTAGTAAAATTTAAGTATAAGAGGTGATTTTTACAATCTTATTAAAAATTATTTAAAAAATAGAAAAATCAAAATCTAAATAAATAGTTTAATTAAGTAAAACATATAACATTAGGAGAGGTGTACCACAAGGTTCAAATTTAGGACCTTTAGTTTTTTTATATGTAAATTCTGTAAGTGATTCTACTAAAAATTGCAAGATTTACATACATGCTGATGATGTAATACTAATAAGCAGCAACCAAGATCAAACTCTTACTTCTAAAAATCTTCAACAATACTTTAACCCTTTGCAGTCTTAGGCAAATTCCAAAATGGCCACAGCCAGGACATCGTGTTTTAAGGGTGTTGTGGGGAGGAAAATGACAAACATCTTTTTTTTCAAAACTATAGATTTTTTTTTAATTTTAATGTTAAAATATAGAAAATTACAATAGAATTAAGATATACAATAGTTAAATTACAAGAAAAAATTAATGATTTTTCAAATTTTTCATTGTGTGATATCTTTCGAAGCACTCTCCTAGACACATTGCAGGAAAAGATGTGCAAGTTTTACAATAATAATATGTTTCTTTCCTTCCTCCTTTTACTAGTCATCAGTACTAATACTTTCATTTTCAAATATTTCATTAACAAAGTCATCAAAATCGTCATCTAAAACACTACACCGCTTTCGTTTACACCTGTTCGGAACACTCGACGAAGGGCCTGCCATTTTTGTTTTCCAACAGGCATTTCGGCTGATTTTTCCACAAAATATTTTAGCAGACGCTCAGTAGATGGCACAAAACGTCAACAAAAGACACTAGAAATAGCATATGACTTCCACAGCAGTTTATTGTCGACAAAAGACAAAGCCAGCATCCAAAAATGACATTGTCGATTATATATCGACAATGGACCAGACTGGCATTTCCTCAATGTCGATTATATGTCGTCATAAGACCGCAAAGGGTTAATATCTCAAACTGAGTTTTAGTGAATAAAATGATAATAAATCAAAGAAAAACTAAATTTTTGATTATCAAAACAAAAAATAAAAATTAAATCTTAAATTAACTTTTAAATTACATTTATATATGTGCCAAAACATGAAAAATAATAACAAAAATAATCAAAAATGCCTGTAATTGTGAGAGCATTGATGTAATAAATAATCATAAGTATTTAGGTATAAATATAGGTAATCGTTTTAGTTGGTGTAATCAATATAATTATGTAATTAAAAGATTCTTTCACTTTTATGTTTTACTATTTGAGAAACAAATACCAATTTAAACAAAAACTTATTGTTTATAAAGCTCTTGTTGATTCTGTTCTAAACTATGGATTAGAGTGCTGGTATTTTTTAAACAAGCAACAAACAAATAACAAATAAATTCTATAAAATTTTTGATAACATTTATATTAATTTTAAAAATCAAAATGATGCAAATAAAAAAAGAATAAAAGTAAAATATAATATTTTGAATATAGAAGAAAAATGTATTTATAGTGTTATTTTAAAAAATATACATAAATATAAATGTAGAGATAATCACTCTTCTGAAAACAAAACTAGACTAAGTTGGTTGAAGATTTTCAACATTCCTAATATAAATAATAAGTTTGGTTTTAGAGTAAATGAATACACTTACTCCAAAATACAATTGTAGTAATTGTTTAATTAATTTAATTATAATAATTGTTTAATTTATTACGGTACCTAATTGTAATAGTTTCAGAGAAATTAACAACCAATTAACATTTAATATAGTAAATCAAAATATAGTAAAAAAAACTTCCAATTTATACTCTAACATTAATTACAATTTGTTTTTGAAAATGCACACATTAAACTTTCCAGCACCTATAAAATAGGAGTAATTTTGTAATTACACCTAATAGGACTGGTAAACATTAAAAAAAAAAAGAAAGAAAAAAAAAATACAGTGGCCCATCGAACAACAACACCAGCAGGCACACCATCCACTTACTGAAAATCAACCTTAACAGGACTGCATGCCATTTGTGCAGAACTGAACATAAGTAATTATTGTAAATACTTTGTGATAAATTCCCCATCCTCTTAACTAAATATGCATTATATACTTTGCAAGAAAAACTATTTTCCTACTATTTTAACTCAGAATAAGTTAAAATTCAGTTCAGTAATTACAAAAGAACCACAAATGCTGCTGCTTTTACCTTATGAAATCATCACTGGTTCCTTTATGAGTATGTTTAATCTCCAACTCTTCTTCTTCTTGATAACGCTGAACATTTTTTGCACGCTGCTCATCACGCCATTTAGCATTACTCATCATTTCTTGTCTTTTTCTTTCCATTTCTTCAGAAGTCATCTTCCTGCTAAACAAATAAATAAATAAAAAAAAAAAACAATTTAATCACTGCATTTCAAGCAAAAATTAAAACACTGTAAAAACAAGTTTCATAAATGAAAACTATTTACCAACTGCTAATAAAAAAAGTCATATGTCTACTACTCATCAAATTCCTAATTGTGTTTATAAGTATAAGAAATGTTTGAAAATCAGAAATATTTTAGGAAATATTTTGCTAGAAGCTGAAGTTAAACTTCTTAATTATAAGTTATTTGAACAACGTGCTCTCAAGGCCCAGCATGAAATGTTATCTATTTGATGGTCACTTAATTCAAAGACTATCCCCGAGTCTTCACTAATGCAAAATCTTAGTAATACATTTCAAGAAGTTTTATCATTAAAGATGATATTTTAGAATTTGTTTGTATAATTTAAAATTTAAAGTTCCATGTCATCATTATTAAATTACTGAATATTTTTTTTTTAAACTATCGTATTTGCATCATTCTTGAGATGACCTGAGGAATAAATAAGCCAAATAAATATTGTTGAGATGTAAAAAAGGTAAAGTACAAAGAAGAAAGGAGATTTATCTAATTAATCGCAACTCGTGAAGACAGAATACATCTAAAGGAATTCATTTATTCTCATCCAGAGAGCCAGCCCCTATTGTTTGACCTTTGCATAAGAATAACTAAAAGAAAGTATAAATGAATCTTCCAATAAAAAAAAAAAAAAAATGAGAATTTTATTTTCCTCTTTCTATAAAATGCAAGGACTTTCACTTTATATCAGGGAACTGGCACAGTGGACTTCAAATAACATCCACCTCGACCACTACAAATACAGGAATAGAATATCTATTTAAAAGCACTCTGATAAAATTAGTAATACATTTCTCTAAACTTTATAGCATCTGTTACATAACTGAAAGCTTGCAATTTTTGTCTGTGCGAAAAGCCCTTATTTGTAATCAATTCATGAGTTTTATCCTAAAATATGTCTGTCTTGCTTTAAGACAATCTGAAAGCAAGGGCATTCTTAAATTTTTACCTCCTGTGTGTTGATTGATTTAAAGCTGAACTTGTTTTCGTTTGATCTTTGAAACTGTTCATACTTTTCTTTCCATGTTGAGGGGAATGTGACCGACTTCTAGATCTGCTTCTAGAATAGCGCCCAAGCTTTGGTTTACTGGATGACTGTTTTAAAGCTCTTTCAGATATCTGTAAAAACAAATTTTGTAAAAATAAACAACTATTTTATTTATTTATTTTTATTAAGAACATTAATAAATAATGTATAATAAAAGTCCCTGTATGACTGAAAACATCTATTCAATAATTTTGGGAAATTTCTGTTTTCACTTTTGCCATCTTACCAAGACTTAACCATCAATAAAGAAAACTCAAAAATGTTATAACTGGAGGTTGATAAATTTAATTATCTTAATTGCTTACCAACTATTAAAAATTGCACCACCAAAATACAACTGGCTGATATGACACTGTACAAGAGGTATATTTATAAACTATATTTAACAATAATGACATAATCAGACATGTCTGTTACGATGATGTTTCCAAGACCTATATCAGAAGGGTTTGTTCTCTACCTTTTGACATTCACAAAACAATGCATTATGGTACTGACATGGTACAGTGTGATGTCAACCTTCTTCCTTGGTCAGTCATGGCAAGCTCTTTTCTTAGTCAGATTTGTACACTAAAGACCACACTAAGATTACCTAACACAGTTACTAAGAGTTTACAGATAAGCTTAGAAACAATTCTGACCCTGTGCATCCACTTAACACAAGAAAGAGAATGAGGAATATTTGATATAAGTATTGCTCCCATGACTTGCTCCATTATTTTATCAATAATGCGAAGTAAAACCTATGCTAGAAGTCAGAAATATACATCACCACATATATATATCATCAAAGCATGTTAATGATAACATAGATTCTTTATACCACCTTGTATTTGAGACAAATTTGAACC
This sequence comes from Thereuonema tuberculata, assembly GCA_023159025.1. Taxonomy (NCBI): domain Eukaryota; kingdom Metazoa; phylum Arthropoda; class Chilopoda; order Scutigeromorpha; family Scutigeridae; genus Thereuonema; species Thereuonema tuberculata. Next base: position 198,016,910 of record JAFIDM010009631.1, read on the forward strand.
ATCTCCACCTACTGCAAAATGATGTTTGTACTGTAGGATAAGTTTGCAAATGAAATCATGAATAAGAAAAGTTCACAGGTTTTATTTATCATTTTTATATTGATTTAATCACTTCTTTTTCTCCTTCAGGTATCTTAACCTACTACAAATCCTTTAATGTTTTCTAATTTAAAAAGACACTATGATAACATTGTATTCATATCATCCTAACAATTATTATGATAACATCACATCATTACATTACATTCACATTGTTGAAATCATAAAAATTTCGTCATGTCATTCATCCCTTGTTTAAATAGGCAAATTGAATTGAGCGCATGCGTCAACTGGAGTTGACGTGCAGTCGCTTCACTCTTAATCTCACCAAATACAAAACTTAAGTATTTCTTTTAATTACTTTTTATCATTAATCTTGTGTGTCATAAAATATTTTTTATTATGAGTAGTTATGCCAAATATAAGATAAAATGTGATGAATGCAATGAAGAAATATGAAGAAAGCTGAATTAAGCTGTAAATCATGTGGAATTAACAACATGAAAAATGTGTCAACGATGACAAAGCAATGGATATATCTATACCTAAAAGAAGAAGCCTGTGGAAATGCATTAAATGTAGAAAAATAACTACTAGAGAAAGAAAAGAATTTTGTAGTTCAAACAATAACATTACGGAAAGAAACATGAATGAAATCGTAGTTTGATATGTCATCCCTCATAGAAGAAATGAAACAAACCAACACCCCCATAGACTCTGGTCTTGCGCAAACTATTTTAAAAGAATTAGCTGAGATAAAAGATTCAATACAATTCCTAAACAAACAAAAAATGATATTGTAGAGAAATTGGACAAATATTACCAAAATCAAAAATTAATAGAAGAAAAGCAAAAGATTGAAAATGAAAACAAAATTCTAAAAGAAACTATAATAAATATTGAAGATGTTAATAGATTGGAATTACAGATGAGAAAAAAACAACATTAAAATTTCAGGAATTCAAGAAACTGAAAACGAGAATCTCCCAGATATAATAACTAAATTAGCAAGAATTCTAAAATTATAAAACCCCTTAAACATAATAGAAGGTGTCCATAGATTTAGAAGATTCCAAAATCACAAACAGACCCATAATAATAAAATTCGTTAACAGAAGAGACATAGATAAATGGCTAATATCTTATAAACCTAATAGGAACATAAACAATGATGATTTATTCGGAAATAATAATAATTCAAAGATATATATTAATGAGAATTTAACAAAAAAACCTATTTTGGAAAACTAAACAAGAAGCAAAATTAAAAGGGTATAAATTTATTTGGATAAGAAACCAAAATATCTTAATAAGGAAAACTGAATCCTCAAAGATGATTAAAATTACTAAAGAAATAAAAACAAATCTAAGATATAATAAGACTAATTAAATAAAAGAAAAAGACTTATAAAATGGCTAACTCATATTTTAAATCATATTGAATTAGGAGATCTAAACATACTAGATGACATAAATTTGTGGAACTCTACATTATCAAATAAAAAATTTAATTTCAATATTTTATTTCTTAATATATGCAGTGTTAGAACTAATTTTAACTATTTAATTGCCAACATTAATAACAAAATTCAAAAGATAGATTTTATAATTCTTATTGAAGCAAATATAAGAGATGAAGAGATTCATTACTTTAATATACAGGGTGTTTCAAAAATACACGGCATAATTTCAGGTATGTATTTCCCACATGTAGACAATCAAAATAGTTCATTACAACATATGTCCGGAAATGCTTCATTTCCGAGTTATGGCCTTCACAACATTGAAAATCACCGGAACGTTTTTCGTTCCGCCGGTCGTGCCATTACAGAAGATGTTCAAAATGACCACCTCCTGCTTGAATACAGACCTCACATCGATGTCTCAATGACCTGCGAACACGATCCCACACTCCAGGAATGTTGCGTATGTCCTCAGAACGTGCCACAATTCGATTCCGAAGGGATTCCAAATCAGGCACCGGAGACGAATAAACCAATGATTTTAAATGGCCCCACAAGTAGAAATCGAGAGGGTTCAGATCAGGTGAGCGTGGAGGCCAAGCAATTGGGCCACCTCTACCTATCCATCGATCAGGAAACGTTCGATCCAAGTACCGGCGAGCCGTACGACTGAAGTGTGCAGGAGCGCCGTCATGCAAGAAGTGAGCGTGCTGACGATCGATCAGTGGAGTGTCGTCATAAACATGAGGTATGGTGTTTTCCAGGAAGTTTGTGTACGCCTGCCCCGTAAGTCTGTTTACAAGTACATGGGGTCCAACTAATCGATCACCAATGATACCGGCCCACATGTTGAGGGAGAACCGCACCTGGTGATGAGATACAACAGTTGCATTTGGGTTTTCATACGCCCATACATGCTGATTGTGGAAATTTGTTATGCCATCTCGTGTGAACTGTGCTTCATCTGTAAATACGAAAAACGTTCCGGTGATTTTCAATGTTGTGAAGGCCATAACTCGGAAATGAAGCATTTCCGGACATATGTTGTAATGAACTATTTTGATTGTCTACATGTGGGAAATACATACCTGAAATTATGCCGTGTATTTTTGAAACACCCTGTATAAGTAATATACATAAAGAATTGCAGCTTGGTGACAAGGTCAAGAAGTTGAAATCTTTGAGCTCCTGACTTTATATTCCAAGTAATTAAATTAATATTGCATCATTCAAGGACTAAAACTGACTAATACACTCAACAAACTCTGGAGATCAGTTTGTGCTAGTCAATATTCAAAGCAAGAAGGAAGATAAGCGAAAACACATACAAGGTAAGAAAGCAACGTGTCACTGACGAAAGGGCGGGAGCAGTGCTCATGACGGTGACCTCACTTCTGGGATTCTGAACGAACCTAAATAACATAAAAACAAAGGAAGAGAGCACTCAATAGGAGACAAATACGAACATAGAAAAGAAAAACAAAACTAACAATTAGCAACTCAGTGATAAAAGGAAAAGAATTAGAATACAATTCTGCATCCAAAAGTAAAAATGTCTAATTGTGTAAAATGTAAAAACAAACTTCTGCAATCAGAAGTGAAGTGCAAAGAATGTAAGCATGGTTTTCATCTTGACTGTTGCAGGACAAAAGTGAATATAGTAAATTAGCAAAGAAAGCAAAGTCTTCTTGGAGACATTCCAAATGAAAAAGTAAAACCAACAGCAATGAAAAATCACAGAATGAAGGAAATATTGAAGAAACATCAGAACTAAATTACCAGATTAAAGAGTTGATAAGAGGTATAGCCGAAATAAAGGGCAAAATAATAAAACTAGACTCGGTGGAGAAAATGATGAATGATATCACAACATCAATAACCTTCCTATCAAACAAATATGAGGAATTGCTGGAAAAAAACCAAAAATATTGACTAAGAAACAAAAACAATACAAACATTGGTTGTAAAACTCCAAAGTGAAAACCAAGAAAAAGAATTAAAAATATAGGAACTAGAGTGGAAACTTGAAGAATTAGAACAGAACAGTAAAAAACACCGAATTACATGCACTAAAATTCAATAAGGGCAAAGATCTGCAAGAAGTTGTGAAAAAAATTGAAATGAAACTGAGTCTAAAAAACAGCCTAAGCAAAATTGATGAAATTCATCGATTCCCATCAAAATCAAAGATCCTATCCAATTATTATTAAATTTAAATATTATCAAACAAAAAGAGACTGGATGGAGTAAAAGAAAAATCACAAACGATGATGTATTAGGAAAGGGAGATAGCCAATAGATAAATATGAATGACAATATAACTACAAAGAAAAAAAATCTATTCTGGCAAACCAAATTTAGGGCAAAAGAAAAACAATACAAATTCGTAACAATGACAGATAGTAATATTTCCACAAGAAAATCAGAACAATCGAATATACAGTAAAACCTCGTTAAGTCGTCACTCAAGGGACCAAACATTTTTGACGACTTATGCAGAGTGACAACTTAGGCGGAGTGGGAATTTTTGAAAAAAAAAATTCGGTGAGAAAAACAAGATTTCAAAAATCAATTCATGGAAATGAATGAGTGGAAAATAAAAAAAAAAAACACTTTTTATAGTTACCACATTTTAATCGTTTTAAAAGAAAGGCAATGTCTTTGAAACGTTCCAGTCAACCATTGCTGTCGCCGAAATCTTTAATGTTCAACTCTTTAGCAATTTCCATGGCTTTTTCTTTGAGAATCACGGCAGAAATCGGCACATTTTGCGTTCTGGCATTTTTTAGCCATCGAACTAAAACCTCCTCGATCTCGTCAAACTTCGATTTCCTTATTCTCTTTCTTTTGTCTTTGCAATCAGCTTCTTCAATTACTTGTTTCGATGAAAGAATATCGTTTAATGTAGTCCTGAGAATATGGTGTTCTTTAGCAAAAGCTGTTTTCGAAACATTTGATTTTTCAAAAAGTGCAATTAAGTCTTTTATTTCTTTAAAAGATAATGAGGTAAGTTTTCGTTTCCCTTGTATGTTAAAAACGTAATCGAACCACAAAATTGCAAGAGAAAAAACAGCCCTTATAGCGGGGCTTACTCCTTATAAAATGGAGTCACACTCAGGAGCGGTCAAGAAAAACGTCTACACGCGACAGAGTCACAGCGAGAAGTGTATGATTAGCAGCGAGATTCCAAGAACCCAAATCCTCTGAAGGGGTAGGAAAGGAATGAAGTGACAGGCATGGTCAAAAATTCCCCGTAAAGGCTTGGCTTTCTTAAAGTGAAAGGGCGGGGCTGAAAAGACAAAACGATGGCATGCAAAATGGAGAAGAAAGATGTTTTTGGCCATTTTGAGGGTGATGAGTTATCCAGAGTAGAATTAAATTTGGTGATGGGTAAACGAGGATTATTTTACATTATTGTGTATGAGACCTTGTCGGGACCAAAGGAAAACGACGACTTAAACGGAGTGACGACTTATCCGGGTGACGACTTAACGAGGTTTTACTGTACTTAAAATTATCAAAACAACTGACATAGAGAAAATGAATTAATGTCTAATAGGTAATTAAGAATAACTTTCATTATGGAAATGGCAACTGATTTTGAATTTGAAAACCTTATCATTAAGCCAAAAATCAAAAAGTTAAATACTTCGAATCATTGGTAAAAACTCTAGAAAAAAAAAATGAAAATGAAGACAATCAAAACTTAAAATCTTCTGTACATTTAAATATAAGATCAATGAGAAAAAATTGGAATTTGCTATTAATTAAAATTAAAAATATCAATGATCTAATTGACATCTTAATATTAATAGAAGTAAATATTACAGAAAATTAACTAAAACTATATAAAATAATCAATTTCAAGATGATTGCAAAATTAAGAAACACAAAAAGAGGAGGAGGTATTATTATTTTCTATAAAAATAACTTGTTTCCATCAAACCCTGAAAATGACAACTTTTTTTGAAAATTTATTAGTAAGATTTTCAAATAAAGCCCAAAATATTAACATTTTAAGCCATATATAAACCACCTAACACAAAGAAAGGTAAATTTACTGACAAATTAGAGAATCTACTCATAAAAAATGAAAATATATTAAACACCTGCTGTCCAACTATACTAACAGGCGATGTGAATATAGATCTTTTCAGGATAAAATAAAAACAATGAAATACAGAAATATCTAAAACTTATGTGCAATAATAATTTCAAAAATTGTCTTTATGGAACAACAAGAAATAACATTACACAAGGAATAATATATAAAGAACGAATCTCGGATCACTATATAACAATTCTGGAGTTAATTAATTATCTCAGAAAAAAAGATATAAAACCTAAAAAAATGGAAAATTATAGTAATAAATATTGTTTAAATCCAGCCAAATTAAATGAAAATGTAACAGATCCAAATATAATCTATAAAGAACTAATCAAAGAGGTGAACAAAACAAAATTCATGAAAAAAAAATAAAGGTAAGCAGGAAAAGAACTTAAAAAGAAAACAAAAAAATTGGATTAGAACTGAAATAATAGAAGAAATAAATAAAAAAGATAAGTTATTTAGAATGCACAAAAACAATCCAACAAATACAAATTATCTGAACAATTAGAAACAAATTAAATATAATGATAAAAAAGGCAAAAAAAGAATATACAAAAACAGATTCAAAAATCAATCTAATACTCCTAAAAACCAATGGGATGAAATAAATAAAATACTAGGTAAGAAAAAAATTAAAAATTCGAACAAAGAAATAAAAAACCTTATAAACTCCATGGAAGGAGACAGACGAGAAATATTATTAGCAAACAAATTCTGCACACAAAACAGTAAAATTGTTCAAAACTATTTACATCCACAGACTCCATAGGAATGATCAGAAACACAAGGGTCCTAGAAGAACCCTCATTAAGTGAAATAAGCAATATAATAACAAACATGAAAGACAAAAAAAAATCTATGGGCCATGACATTAAATATAAGAACAATAAAACAAAACAACATGTTATTTTCTCATATAATAACTATAATTATCAAAAACATTATATCAAATGGAAAATACCCAGCAGATTTAAAAATTGCTAAAAATTATTCCAATATATAAATGCGATAACTATAAAAACCTAGCAAACTACGGACCTATCTCCATCCAATCTGTTATCGGAAAAATAACAGAAAATTACATTTCTTTGAAATTGAACACTTTTTTAGAACAACATACTATAATAAACATTTAAACACTTTTTTAGAAAAACAAACTATAATAAACTCAGAACAACATGCATATCAAAAAAACAAAAGTTTTAGTACATACTCTACTAGAGACATTAAGCAGTAATATCAATGAAAGCCTAAATAACAGTAATTTTATTCTTCTATTTTTCTTAGAACTGAGTAAAGCATTTGATTCAATCGATCTAAAGATCCTTTTTGAGAAACTGAACAAGTTGGGAATCAGAGGTGTAGTATTGGAGATAATGAAAGATTATTTTAAAAAGAGAAAGATCTGTGTATCTATTAAAGGTCAAAAAAAGTAACAAAAAAAAAAACAAAGGCTGGAGTGCCTTAAGGCTCCAATCTAGGGCCACTTTTTTTCATCTTATATATAAATGATATATTCGAAATAGCAAAACAATGCAAAATACACATATATGCAGATGATATTCTAATCTACACAGCTGACAAAAATGAAAAACTAAATCAAGAAAAACGACAAAGTGACTTTACAGAATTACAAAAATGGACACATGACAACAAACTAATTATAAATGAGAAAAAAACAAAACCTCTATGCATTCATCCTAAAAAATTATTGCCTAAAAGCAATACTCAAATATTTTATCCTCACACCACTGCTTACACAAAAACCAAAACTGTAACAACTGCAAAATGTTAAGACAATAAAATATCTAGGAATAATAACACTGAAAAACAAATTTTAAAAAGTGGCGCATATCTTGGTATCGAACACTTGTTCTAAGACAAGTGAAACTTGCTGATTCAAAATATGTAAACCATTTGTCTCCATCACCCACCGTTTTTTAGATATACTCCTTCAACCATTTATATGTCACTAGAATAATTATTGTTACATGGAGTACTAATGAACATTGCATTAGCTAAGAAAATAGTGAGATTGAATGACATGACACATATACTATATAGTGATATCTAGTTCAAGATATAATACACACATAAAATCCATACACATTGAAAATACTTCCTTAATTTGTGTTTGGTTTGAATTTCTTGTCTGTAGACTTGCATTTGTGCTGAGCATTTAGCATGTCACGCTGAAGTGTCCAGCAGTAGTCAGCCAACATTGCTGCACTCCATCGACCCTAATACCGTTACTCCATCACCGAGATGTCCTGGTGAAAACGTTCACCATGTTCGTCACTAACTGAACCTAGGTTTACGGGGAAGAAGTCAAGATGTGAGTCGAGGAGGTGAATTTTGAGGGGCATGTTGACAGCCAGCTGTTTGTACGCTCTGATGCACTTCTTCACAACATTTACATAGTTAGCAGATTTATAAATTCCAAGGAAATTGGCTACAACTGATTTGAATGCCACCCATGCATTTTTTTCGTTATCATTCAGTAAGTCTTGGAAGTGGGTTCAGCAATTACCTTCCTTACTTGTTGACCTATGAACAGAGCTTCTTTCACTTTCGCATAACTCAACTCTGGAAACTTGTTGCACAGGTACCGAAAAGCATCTAAGTCGTTGTCTAGTGCCTTCACGAAATTCTTCATGAGCCCAGCTTGATGTGAAGCGGTGGCAAGATAACTTTGTCACGGTCAATCAACACCTCACGAAGGACATTTTTATTTCCTGGCTGCATTCTGGTTCTGATTGGCCAATTTTTCTTTATGTAGTGGTGCTTTCTATCTCTACTGTTCCACTTGCAGATAAAACAGCAGTATGTGGTGTACCCTGTCTGCATTCCCATAAGAATTGTGATAACTTCTAAATTACCACATACATACCATTTATTCTCTTGATAGCGTAGTTTTTCAAGAAGTAGCGACATAATCTCTTTCAGATGATAGAATATCCATCCGGTACTGATGCATATTTGTTTCCATTGTGTAATAATACTGCTTTCAAACTTGTTTTAGATGAGTCGATGAACAATCGCCATGCTTCAATGTTGTGTTCCACCCTGAGGCTCTACATGAGACCTTGAACTTCCGTACAGTAGAAAATGTGAAATTCTTTGCAATGAGTGACACTAAGTTCTTTGTGTCTGTGGCGAAAATGTGAAATTGTTGTACACGGTGAAAGCAAATTAAATTCTTTAAGGCACGAACCGAGCAGTTCAGCTTCACCTTTTGGTAGTGCTAGGTCTCGTAAGAAATCACAAAGATCAGCATTGTCAATTAAATGAATACCTTCTCCAGATTGGTAGTCAGGGTCTGATACGTTGCTGGAAGATGAAAGAGAACTTTCTTCTTGAGTTTCTTCATCAACTGTATATTCTGTAGGTGCTATTGGTATTGGACAAGCGACGTGATCATGTGGAATTGGTTTAGAAACTGAAGGAACGTCTGGATACTTTAAAGCTGCACAGGTTTTGTAGGAAAATCCGGTGACGTATGACAAACAGAAATAACAGTCGGTGGTGTGGTTGCTCGACTCACACCATATCATAGGAACTCCGAATGCCAGATGGTTGTTTTTCTTCGCCTTCCCTATCCAACCGCGCAAGTTGCATGCACATGTCAAACAGATGAACTGAGGTGCCCACGATTACCAGTATCCACCTTTGAATCGAAGTATAGTTCATATGCTTTCTTCAGAAACGGTGTAAAAGTCTTCCGATGGGATTTGTCTGTTAGATAGCGCACACATAGCAAAACAGATATGGTGAATTTATGCCCTTTGGACGCCATAATATCGCCTTAAACTGACAATAAAAAAGAAACAAACGAAAGATTAGTAATGTGATATCGAAAATGTTTTAAAGTAGTATCTTAAATATAACTACTGTCACAGACGACGAAAATATTCTATGGCTTTGCCTGAAAAATTACAAAAAACGCGGGGGTAAAAAAATTGATGAACGGTATTCCATGAAAATTAATTTTTGTCAATATCTTCAAAACCTGAGGTGATAGAGCAAAACGGTTTTCAGATTTGAAATCAGCATAAAAAATTACATTAGAAAAAGTAAACACCTTGTCAGATATTTATAGCTTGTTTATCAGTGTAATAAATGACACTTTCCCATGGTATGATCATATAAATATAATTTGCAATAAATTGAACTCATTATATATTTTTTATCATATTAGAAATGTTTTACCAATAAAAATTAAAATTCTTAATATATTATGCAAATGTGATTTGGGCAAATATCAATAAATTAATACAGAAAAAAAAATTCAAACTCTTTATTCTCAGCAAAAATCTGGAATAATAAAGAAAAAAGAACAGAGCAGATAAAACTCCTCAACACAACCCAAAACCTTTATTATAATTTAATGATCAGCCATTTTTACAAAATCACAGACAATAATATAAACAAGCAACCTACAAATTATCAATACAATCTCAGAACAAGAAAAAAAAAAAAACCATTAGATTACCCATCCATTAATAATATGTATGGTGACAGAAATAAAAATTATATATATAATGAGTTCGATCTAAAAATACTATAAACAAAGACATAATTTCTGCTGTTAAAAGATGTAAGAAATTGGATTATAGAATCTATGAAAATTTAAAGAATAAAAAAAAAAAAAGAAAACAAGAAGCAAAATAAGATTTATTTTATCTTTTTTAAGTAGTTGTATGTTTCTTTCTTTTCTCATTCGCTTTTGGACTCAAATGAGTCATCTTAAAACAATATACATATTGTTGTTGTTGTTGTTTTTTTTTTTTAGTTATACATATGTTGAATAAATGGATTTTCATGTATAAATGCCTGTATAGACAGCAAAATGTCTGTTTAGGTTATGTGAACATATGTACAGTATGTATATATTTTTATGTTTATCTCATTTGTATAGTTACATGTAGTTTATAGTTGTGTGTATTTGATTTACAATCATTTATAAATTAGATTTCAAACCCAAGTAAAATTCAAAGTACCAACCAACAAAGTTTAATAGGAAATATAAAAACAAAACAAAAAGTCAACACTAATTGACATAAAAAATGTTTATATAAAAACAAATTATTCAATATTTATTACTGTAATAAAACAGCACCTGTTGATAGGAACTAATAGTTCCTAACAGGACTGAAATTGTAATCACTTAAAGGAAATAAATAAATAAATAAATAATATACCAGGCTTTAACAAGATTTATAGACTCAGAAAACATTCTAAAGGAAGAGGAATTATTATGTTTTATAAAAATGAATTTTTGGTAAATAATATTGTAAAAGACTCAATTACATATGAAAATCTACATTGTAATATTAGAAATTCATCTACAAAAGGAAATTTTATTTTTTACATAATAAATTGTGTGCGGTGAGTTTTCCTATTGATGAAGTAATTCACTATTAAATCAACATGTCGATTAGCATAATGCCAATCCACTCAGGTATGGGTAACTTCTGATATTTAAATTAGATGATATATGCAACAGACACCTTTCTTAACAGTAAAAGCATTTATTAACAGAATAATAACAAAAAAAAAGGAACTATAAAACTATCTTGCTGGCCCTAAAGCTGGCTATAACTAAATTTCATAATAAAATAATAATACATTCCATAATCCTATATCTAAAGGGGAAAAAACTGTGAACTACTAATTAATTAATAAGGAATTGATTAAATTTATATTACCATAACTTAAGCATTAATTAAGGAAAAGGGGAAAAATTATCGCAAATCAACCGCCAATCTAATAACAAGAAGAAAACAATTTAAATATAATCCCTGATATAGTTAATCATATTTCCCCAGCATTGGATCGAAATCACAAATTCAACTACTCCCCATAGTGAAAAAAAAAGATACATGATTTACAGAGGAAACTTGATACATGTGTGCATAGTTAATGGATCCAACTATATCTCTCTGACACTTTTCCTCAATATTCAGCAACAGCGTGCAATTACAAGGTTTATCAACTTCAGTAAGATCTTTAAGAGATATTCCTTTCTCTAATCTTCTTATGTTTTTAAATTCCGTTCTCTATACATTAAACCTACACTTTTTCTCTTAGTGGTTAGTCTCCTTCTGTCTGTATGACATACTTCCCTATCCGTACAATATCTACTGCCAGGGAATCAAGTTGATTTGATCATCGATTTCATAGCTTGAGCATTTCCAAAGTCCCATATAGCAACCTCCGTCAGTTAATGGCTTGTCCTAATCCTGGGCTGGTTGAAGATGATTACAAGTTCGAAGATGGGGCGGAAGAAAGCAAGTGATTCTCAGCATCTGGTATTTACATTGTCCCCGAACCCCAAAATTTTGCATTGTGATTGGCCGATTGATTTGCGTACACCCTCTTATGGGTGTAACCTAAACAAGAACAAAGAACAGGCCTAAAGGTTAGATCGAATGTCATGGTCAGTGACCTCATCTTGGACCTTAGCAGGGATTAAAGTTTAGGATTTCCCCAATTGAGCTAAGAGGGACAAAGAAGAATGAAGGAAAGAACAAAATGAAAAGTGTATTTTTCCATATAATCTTATATTATAAAAGCGTTATTCTGTCTGTCATAAGACTTTACGTTTTTCCAATTTTGTGACCAAACTATAAGAGATAGATTGGTCATGTAAATGGATAAAATGTAGAGCTTTTTAAGACAAACAAAATGCTCCAAAAATCTTTTGCAAAAAGTTTTTGGTTTTCAAGATATCACCTTTTAAAGGGTCAAATTTTGACCTTTTTCTTAATTTAAACGAAAAGTATAAAAGTTGGAAGAGAACATTATATTGAGAAAATGTTGGTATTTGAAAGTTCTATCGAATGACATATCAGTCATTCACAAACTTTTCTGCGATTGCAAGATACATGCAAAAATGTGATTTTTCGCTTTAAATTTTTGGTGTGTGGCGCCAACCCGCAATACAAATGAGTTATCCGGAGAAGCCACAACAGGCTGGGAAATTGTATATTCTCCGACGATCTCAATATCAATTTGCTAAATAAATAAGTTGTTTTTTTTAATGCTATATATGCAAGACTTCCAGGACGAAGTGACGGTACCCAGCTATTATTATTGTATATTATAAAAACATATATTATAAAAACGTTATTCTGTCTGTCTTTCTATAAGCAAAATGTTAAATTACAAATTACTAAAACGTCGGAGCAAGGAAATCTTTTGGAAAACGATTCAAGAATTTTCATAAAACATGTTATTTATCATGAAGTTTTGTAATAAAACCTAATATGTTTCATTATCAAAAATGTCTTTTGTCTTACCAAACACAAAATATTAACATTTTAGCCATATATAAACCACCAAAACACAAAGAAAGGTAAATTTACTGAAGAATTAGAGAATCTATTCATAACAAATAAAATTATATTAAACTACTGTCCAACTATACGAATCGGCGACTTAAATATAGATCTTTTCAAAATGAATAAAAACAATGCAGTACAGAAATATCTAAAATGTATGTACAGTAATGGTTTCACAAATTATCTTTACGGAACAACAAGAAACAACTGTACAATTCGTGGAACTACAAAAACAAATATAGATCATATTTTCATAAATAAGCATGATATCGAAACACCAGAAATAATATGTAAAGAACGAATCTCTGATAATAAGAGTTGAAAATGAAAAAAAATAACAGATCCAAATATAATCTGTAAAGAACTAATCAATGAGGTTAACAAAACAAAATTCATGAAAATCTATATACATAAAAAGAAGTCCTGACTCACTCACTGACTAACTCATCAAAACCCATCCCAAACCCTTGGACCTAGAAAGCTGAAATTTTGCATAGAGGTTCCCTTTATGATGTAGACAAGGAATAAGGCCGGATTTTTCAAAATTCTCACGGGATAGAGAATAATTTGGCAAACTGACCATCAAGTTTGTGGCAGCAACTCCAGATGTGTGGCGCCAACCCGCAAAGCGGAGAAGGCCACAACGGGTTGGGAAGTCACATATCCTCCGATCTCAATATTAATTTGCTAAATAAATAAGGTTATTTTTTTTTTTTAATTCTATATATGCAAGGGTTCCGGAGTGAAGCGACGGAACCTGGCTAGTAATACTTATAATATTTCTTAATCTTATAAATAGTTTTTAATATAATTGAAATAATGATAAACATTATAGTATATGATATTGTGTTGTAAACATGTTTGTCACAATATAAACCTTCATTAAATAACAAAATTCTTTTTATAAAAGAATTAGTTAGAAATAACTGTAGCATATATATTATAATTTTATGTGCTTAGACGATTTTAATATTGACATCAATTTAAATAATAAAACTTGTAATCTCATTAATTGGTACCTAAAAAATTTTTATAACGTCGGTTACATAAATCAAATATATAAAACTACAAGAAATGTTACAACTAATTCATAGACTTCTAAAACATGTAATGACCATTGTTTTACCCATATGAACAACTATAACATTAAATCTGAGATATCCCATTGAATTATGTTAGACCATTTTGGAATTCTAAATGAAATTGAAAAACAAGAAAATTCTATACATAATATCATTGAAAAAAAATTCAAAACTAAATTTTTAATAAACACAAATTTAAATGCTAAATTATCAAATCTAACCGACGAAATCCAAAGAGATTACAATAAAAACCCTAATATTTACAACAATTATTTCCAAATCTAGAAAAATAATCAAATTTAAAAATGAAGAAGGAAATATTGATAATAACTACAAAAAGAAAAATAAATACAACATATTTAAGCAACCTTGGATGAATCAAGATATAATGAAATATATTAAAGAGAAAGATATTTTATTTCTTAAATATAAAAACAATAAAACTAATAATATTTATTAAAATAATTATAAAACGAAAAGAAATTGGTTAAAAAAAATTACATAAACAAAACTAAAAACCAATATATAAAAATAAATAACAACAACATTAATAATAGAAATTTATGGAATCTTATAAAAAAGATATCAATTACAAAAATGAAAATAACTCAGAATTTCAAAATCTAATATCAAAATATAATAAAAATATTGTTTTCTATAATTTGTACAAAACATGTGTTCAAAAAAATGACATTTTGATATGTAGATACAAATCAAATAAATAATAATGATTATAAGAATTTAAACTCCATTGCTTTCTTTACACCAAATCAAAATAATATTTTAAATATAATTAAGAAATACAAATTCCACTGGTTTGGATAACATTACCACAAAGGAAATAAAAAATTAAAGAAAATTTTTCACTTCTCATTGTTGAACTTTTTAAAAATATATATCAAACAAACATCCATCCATCCATCCATCCATCCACATATGGAAAATTGCATATATAATTCCCATTTACAAAGGTGGAAATTCAGAAGAATATAAAAATTACAGACCAATATCTTTATTATCATTTCAAAGATAATAGAAGGTTTTCTCAAAGCCATGTTTTAAATATACTAGAACATCATTAACTATAAAATATCTTCTTTAATACTCTTAAACAATATTTCGTTTCTTTTGAGCAAGAAACTTCTTCAGGTTTTAGTTGAGGAAAAGACTTCTCTTTCCTCTAATACTTCATAATTTGTTATGAATACAAACTTTAAAAATTAAAAAATTTACATTAATACATATTAACTGATATCGTGCTAATAACATATTAATCGACATAGTACAATACTTTGTTCAAATTGCCTAATTAACAATACTTTGCTTTATGTTTCTAATTAACAATAATATTTTCCTCTACTAAAACCCGAAGAAGTTTCTTACTCAAAGGAAACAAAATATTGTTTAAGAGTATTAAAGAAGATATTTTATAGGTAATGATGTTCTAATGATGTTTTATAGATCATGAAGGTTATTTAACAACATCTATTAATGATTTGATTATAAAATCAAATATTTAAAAAAAAAAAGAACAATATGCATATCAACTAAATAAAGGCACAAATGCCCTACTTAATAATTTAAATAACGTTATAAATAAAAATTAGATAGATGTAGATTGTCATAGATTTTAGTAAAGCATTCAATAGCCATAAGTTATTATTAAGAAAATTAAAAGAGTATGGTATTAAAGACAATTTACATAATCTCATTAAAAACTCTTTAAAAAAGCAGAAAATTTAAAATCAAAATACAGAATTTTATAAGTAAAACTTACAATATTAAGTTGGCATTCCTCAAGGATCTAATTTAGGACCTTTGTTTTTTATATTGTTTATAAATTTTATGTGTGATTCAGTTAAAAAATGTAGTATTTACATTTATGCAGATGATGTAGTACTTCTTAGTAATGCATATGATCAAAATCTTGCCATTATAAATCTTCAGCAAGATCTAAATAATATTTTAAAATGGGACTTAGAAAATAAAATGAAAATTAACCAAAAGAAAAGAAAGATTATAGTGATTAAAAAACTAAAAATAAGAAATTAAAATTCAAATTTACAATTTAAATTACATAAAAACTCTTGTTTTAACATTTTAAATAAGTAATAATAATAGTTTGAATAATTGTGATTGTCCACGCATCGATTTAATAGATAATCATAAATACTTAGATTTACACAGATGATTTTATTATAGTTGGAACAATCACTATAATTATGTTCTAAAAAATATTACATTCTTCCACATTCATGTTTTATTACTTAAGAAACAAGTACCAATTTAATCATAAACTTATTGCTAACAAATCTCTTGTAGATTCTGTCTTGAATTATGGTTTAGAATGTTGGTGTTTTTTAACAAAGAATCAGATTAAAAATATAAATAACTTAATTTACAAAATTTTTGATAACATATATCAATTGTAAGCATCAAACAGAAGAAAATAAACTGAAAATAAGACTTAAGTACAGAATTTTGAATATTGAAGAAAATTTCATATATACTGTAATCTTACAAAATATCCATAAATATAAAAATATTAAAAAAAAATTATACCAGGTGTTTCAGAAATGGTACACAAGAGTGAAGAGATACATGTTCCAAAGGTCATTTTGATTTGAAAATGTTCTCTGACATGTTGTTGTACAGGTCATAGTTTTAGAGTTAGGAAATGAATGCTTTGGGAATGGTCCCTAACCAAAGAAAGCTCAGTTCTGACCATTTTCTTTAATTATCATACCTGTTTTCAGTCATGATATTTGTTATCTGGATTGCTTTTTGTAATAAACCTTTACCTTATTTACTTACACTTCCTAATGTAAAGTTAGCTTTCTTTGATTAAGGGCCATTCCCAAAACATTAATTTCCTAGCTCTAAAATTAGGGTCCGAACAACAAAATGTCAAAGAACATTTTCGACTCAAAATGACCTTTGGAACATACATCTCTTCACTTTGTCTACCATGTTCGAAACACCCTGTACAAACAAGTTGGCTAAGGGTATTTGATATTCTAAACATAAAAAATTACTTGGTTTTAGAACTAACGAATATGCATATTCAAAAATATTCAGACAACTAAAATGGGACAATTAATAAAATAGTAACAATTTTAAAACAATAAAAATCAATTAGTATGTGATATTATAAACAAAAATATTGTTAAACTGCTAATTTACTAATGAGAAATGATGTAATAACAAGAAATACTTTATTAAACTTAGATTTCTTTTCTTTTTTTAAGACACATATTGAACTTTCCAGTATTTATAACACAGGAGTAATTTAGTAATTACTGATAGGACTGGTGAACATTTAAAAAAAAAAGTATGATCAATAAGCTTGATCCCTTCATCTCTATTAATATATCAGCATTGGGACTGATCAAATATTGTAATTATTGGTTATAGAAGAAGTGATTAAAGATATTTGAAGAGATTTACATGGATTTATTTATTATTTTGTTTTATTTTGATCCAAAAGATCTGCATATTCCAAGAGGAATAAAAAAATTCCATAAAATCCTGTAATTACATTTTTAAGTGGATTTAAGATTAAAAATAACAGAAGAAACTTAATTTTCAAAATATAGAATCCAAATTACTGTAAATCGATTATTTCAAAAAATCAAAATAAGAATCCTGGCTGCTTTTGAAGAAGCAATAAGCAATATAGAGATCTTACTAAAAACTCAAGAAAAATGATTATTATTCAGCCAAAACCTCAATAGGATTTTTTTTTTTTTTTTTTATAGGAATAACTTTCAAGATAACAAAAAGGACTGAATGAAATGAAAAGAAAATGAATGAAAATCATGCAACTATAAATTTGCATTTGAAGCTATCCTTTGAGGGCAAGTATTCTGAGATGGCTGTTTTGCCTTTTCTCAAGGCTCATCAACACGGGTCACATTTAACTCGAAATTCAGGTCTGAAATGAGAATAGCATTAGATGTTATAAGGAAAAGACAGGTGGTTCCTGAGAAACTAAATAAAGGAAAACA
>JAFIDM010009631.1:198042645-198065670 GCA_023159025.1 Thereuonema tuberculata
TGTTTTGTTTTTTTACGTACAATTTTGAGGGAAAATTCCAAACATTATACAGTACTTTCACTATTGCAAAAAAAAAAAAAAAAAAAAAAAATTCTTACAATGCGACAGAAATCATCATGAAATAACATAATGAAGCATTTTGAGTCAATTCAAGCAAATGAGTAAGCTATTTCAATTTTATTAACTTCTATAAAACTGCCCGTTGAATTAATGTCGATTGATGGCTGATTCCAAGCTCCTGGAGTTGTTGAACCAGATTTTATTATTATTTTTATTTTGTAAAAGTTTCAAACCATGGGTTTCCACAGCAAAGACAATATGGCGGGTCAAGGACCAAAGCACATATTGCCAAGTGTAAAAAAAAGTGAGGAAGAATGGATAGGGATATGTGGTTGTGTCCATAAATTTCCTAACTACGCGTGTTGTGTTGAGTATCACGGCCTTCCGGAGTTGTGCATAAGTGTTTTTGTGAAGTCCTAGTGTGCTGAGGCTGTGGTGCAATGTGTGAGGCACCAGACCAGTGGCGGACAGGACGATGGGTACAACATGTACTCCTGCCTCCACTGCTTCTGGAACTCGTATGCTAAGTCTGTGTATTTACTGATCTTGTCTGCGTGAATTTTCTGCATGTTCTTGCTAACAGGCACTGCAATATCAATGAGATAGTTGACCTTATCAACAAGTATGATGTCAGGTCTGTTGTGATGTATGGTTTTGTCTGTGAGAATGGGGCGGTCCCAGTACAGTTTATGTGAGGGTGTGGTGTGAACTTGTAGTACCGGACCGTTTTCTTAATAAGTGAGTGTTTGTGTGCTAGCTGTTGATGAACGATCGACGCTACCTGATTGTGTCGGTGGAGGTAATCTGTTTGGGAGAGAAGGGGACAGCCTGATATTATGTGGTCGATCATCTCATGCGTAGTGTGGCATTTCCTGCATGTGTCGTAATGCGTGTTTGTGTCGTGTAGAATGTGTTTCTTGTAGTTGCGTGTGGGGATGACTTGATCCTGTATCGCGATCATGAACCCTTCGGTCTCCCCAAACAGCTCACCACGCGTCAGCCATCTGTTCGACGCTTCCATGTCGACATGAGGATGGCTGAGTTCGTAGTGATGTCTGCCATGGAGTTCCTTACGAGCGAGTCCTTATAACGAAGACCTCGTTACGAGCCCATGATTCACGCAGCTGCTGAGTGTGGGTTGGATAAAGGTTTTCGAGGTCCGGGGGGGGGGGGGTAAGGTGTGTGTCAGCCTTGACAATGACTGATTGGAGTGATATTATTATTATTATTATGCTAGATAATTTTAATTTATAATTACAAAATAATTTTATCAAGGGAAGGACGAATTTACAAAGGAAGCTTACACAATTGTAATAAACAAATAAAAAGTTGTAGTTGTTAACAGCTTAAAAAATTAACCAATTTATAACAGATATTATCTACTAATGAAAAATAAATGCCATAATTAGTATGAATTTCTATTTATATTTATATTCTATTTTATTACGAAGAAAAGGAAACACTTTAATAATGAAAATGAGAGTAATGTATAGAAAAAAGCTGTAATTTCTGATTAGTCTCTCTCTTAATTCAGATTAATTTATTTTCTGGAAAATATATACCTTCTTTCACTCAATGCTCTTTTTTTTTTCTTTTCTTTAGCTCCTGAAATTTTCATTGAAAAATACTGAGGAGCTCATATCTTTATTTATATTTACATCGTATCTTTGTTTGTGTCATATATATTGTTATATACGAAGAAAGGACTATTTGTTTTAATCTCCGTATATAAATAATAATATAATCCTTTAAAAATAATTACACAGACTCTCAAACTAACCTATTAAGATACTAATGAATAACACTTTCTAAGTTTATTTATTTATTTATTTATTTATTTATTTATTTATTTATTTATTTATTACGAGCTTCTTTGTAATTTCTTCTGGCCTTTTGTTAAAATTAAATTATTTTGTAATTACGACATTATAAAATTATCTGGGAGATTAATAATAGTAATAATAATTTCCTTCATTTTTGAATACAAAAGTTTTCAATATGTTTTGCAGAACTCTTAAATATCAATTAAAAGCTACAGACAGATAAGACTTCAGATTTATAATAATAAAAGAAGTACAGTAGAGTCCCGATTATCCGAGTTAATGTGGACTAACTCGGATAACCGAAAAACTCGGTTAAAGCGAAGATTGTAAATAAAATAAATCGTGTAGGTTTAAATGTATATTTTAACAAATACAAAAGTTATACAGATACACCACATACAATTCATATTGAAAGAGTTTTTTTACTTAAAAAAAGTCCTTAATTGTTTATTGTTTTACGTTACTTTGGCGTTTTTCTGCAGCAATGTTTCCATTTCCCGATTCCAGGTAGGGGGTCGTATGACTAGACGAACGAAGATTAATTGCGACTAATATTCTGCGAATTATCTTTCGTTTTCCTGAGTGTTTGTGAGATCAAGTACAGAATTTTTTTCGGTAGTTTTAAAAATGAAAAATGTAGAACCAAAAAACAACAAGAAATCCTAGATATATTTGACAGCTCGGTTAAAGCGGAAACTCGGATAATCAGGGCTCGGATAATCGGGGTTTTACTGTATATATACAAAAAAAAAATATATTTTTTAGATTTTGTTGTGAATATATTTAACGTGTATAGATATAATTAAAGACATATAAAAACTATAACACTTGCTTAAAAATTAAAATTAAAAATTAAAAATATCTAAAAAAACTTATACAGGATATCCAGACCAGGTTTCAGCCTGAAAACTTAAGTTTATTTAAACATATTTTTAATTTTAATTTTTAAGCAAGTGTGATAGCTTTTATATACATCTGATCGACGTTTCATACCTAAAAATAAATTATTTCTTTTGATAAACTATTGCTTTGTTGAAAAGGGAAAAAAATCGTTATAATAGATAGCATTTTTGTAGTATAAAAACATTTAATTTCTTTATTGGTGATATTTAAGAAATAAAGATAAAATTGGACTGAGAAGCGGGTGTTTTTAACGCAGGTTTCTAATAAGGGCAAAAATTAGAGAAGACTTCGGAGATGGGTGGCTCCCTTTATAAATGAAGTTTGGACATTCATCTGTAATATAGGCTACTGAAGAGGTATATGCAATCTGTCTATTAGTCTCTCTAACAGTGCCGGATCAAGCTTGCTTGGGGGCCCTGGCTGAAAATTTTGTCGGGGCCCTTGCATCAAACTGATTTTATTTACTAGTAAAAAGGGATTGTATTCTAGTTAGATTTACGCAATTGGTACACCACACAAATTGTTAATAAAATTGGAGAATTAAAAAAAAAAAACTGCGTTTTAAAGCGGTGTATTTGACACACGTTTCAAAAGCACTGACTGTATACGAGCGACTAAATGTGACGCTCGATTGCAATAAGTGCAATCGAGCAAATATATAAATTCGAATATGACGTAAATCATGCGTACCCGTGCGAATTCCTCGATAACTTTTTAATAGTAATATATCAATATTTTTTAATTACGTAATTTGGGAGCCACTGGCTGCAGCCCAGCAGCTCTGCCCCCGCCTTTAATCAGTCAGTGCTCCCTAATACATGACTCTGATCTCTCTGGTTTTTACTTCAGATATTTTTGCATGAATGATCAGAGAAGCATCTATTTTATAATTTTATTAGTGATCTGCCGTGAAATGTCGTGGCTTGTATTAAATATAGGTTTTATTTTACTTTTTATTTTCATAACATTGTAATTATTAACTTTACAAATGTATTGTCGAATACACAATGACAACAAAAAGTCTAAATAAAATTTCTGAAAAATAAAAAGATTTATAGAATAATGTTTAATGTGTGTTCTGTTAAATAATTTTTAATTTAACTTACAGTTTTTAAAATATAAATATTTCAAAGATTAAAATATAAAATTTTAAAAATAAATTAAAAATTTTAAAGACTAACATATAAAACATAAATCTGTTATGAATTTGTTAAGCACACCGAAACAATTAAAACTTTCATATATGTACATAAATAAAAATATGAAAAAAAGAAAATTTTAACTTAAGGAAGCAAGATATATTTAAAAAGTGAGTGGTTCAACAGTTTAGGAAAATGTCTTTTTTTGGGGTGGGGGGGAGGGTCGTTAAAAAAAAAGTAACTAACTGTAATTCAATTACTTTTTAAAAGTAATTTGCCTATCCCCTGATAGGCAGCACCAAGACAAACCTTTTTCGTCTTTGAATGTATATTCGCGAATATTTCCTTCGGTGCTAGAGAGCGCTATTTGTTCAGAGCCTCCAAGATCGACCGATTTAACATGTATCGATTTCTTCCTCTAGGGATGAGACTCCCATTGACTCAGATGAAGACCTTGTCGCAAGCAGATGCTGCAACTATTCGCGAAAAGCCTGAAATCTTTCAAACAGTACGGCAATGAATGCCTCGAAGCTGTCATGCATGCACTGCTGTTGCCGGTCACAACTTGTGGGTATAACATGTTTATTCAAAGAAGGTGCTCATTGTTTCCATTCATTTATGTATGTCTTGGTGTTCCATATCTCCACTTTAGCTCATTGCTGCGCCGCTAAATAGAGTCCTCTAGCACCGAATGTTGCCGTCAGCGGACAGAGGCCCTACATTCATACACGAAAAAGATTTGTCTTGGTGATCCCTATCTCCCCCAAGAAATTTGTACAGGGAGTTTTGATACATCTTGTGTGTTACATGTAATAAGAATGTTAGTCGGGCCATATTAAGGGCCGACTTAATTATAGCGGGTCCTTACATGATTGAATACTTTTTCCAACTAAACTCAACTAAGAAAGTCTTTCTGCTAAGGGTTCCAGGAATCTTAGATCAATTGAGGGGTTTTAAGCCATACTAGCCTAACCATCAAAGAGCAAATTATTGGGGAAATGGTTTGAAACGTTTGGTGGTCATGTACAAAAAAACAATATACACTTTGCTGCTGTAATTTATATAGCTAATTTTCTTTACTACATAAATTACAGCAGCAAAGTGTATATTGTTTTTTTGGACACGACCACCAAACGTTTCAAACCATTTCCCCAATAATTTCCTGCTTGAGGGTTAGGCTAGTATGCTGGAAAACTGACTACAACTTTTCATGTTCGGCTTCCCTATTAAGGTCTTGACTCAAGCAATTCAGGCGACTGCAAACCTTTAATTTCTTTTATATATTTCTTTTACCAATGCACCTAAAATTCTGAAAATTTAAATATGAACTTGTGAAGCATGTGGCATTTATCTTTTCTTGTTTTTAATTTTCAAAATATTCCGTAATTAAAGCAATTAAAATTCAAAAACAGTCAACTTTGGGGGGGGGGGGGTTCGAGGTATTATTCGGTATTTTCAACTCAAAAAAAAATTTAAGAAAACCTGAAAAGATAAAAAATTTGTAAAATAATGATTTGTATTTAAGATATTTATTATTTGTGCAAGAATTAATTTAAAAAAAAATAAAAGTTGTATTTTTTAAAATTGTTTGAGATTAAACTATTTTTTTTTTCTGCGTGCTATCAAATAATAATCATAATAAAAAAACATTTTCTTAAAGGCTTTCTAAATATCATGCAAATTCATTTGATGCTGTTCGTTTCCAAAACTAAATTTGTTTTGATACATTTTTTTATAGAAATAGATTTTAATATAATTAAATTAAAAACATAACGAAATAGATCACGAAACCCAAACTAATATATTAATCAGTACAGTGTATTAATGTGCCAAGAGAATATAAAGGCAACGAATGGTGAATCCAGAAAAAGATTCAAAGACTTGTCCCAAGTTAGTCCTATGCTGTTCCTGTTCAAGACAACATTGCAAGGTCGGGATTTCGATCGGTAGAAGAAATTTACTGAATATATGCATCAGAAATTCATCAAGTACCAGGTAAAATAAAGTATGTTTCTAAAATTCAAAACGAGAAGATTACCAAAGCAGTTTTGGCAAGGAGCCAACGACCTAAAATAAACTGTAAAGTGCACTTCGCTTTCGAATTAAGAAGTGTTTAATAGTAAACGTTTTAATAGTCAAGAACAGATTTAATGTAGTTTATTTAATCTTCAATATATTTTTATTCATATTCCAATTTCTAAATTTTTTTTAGTTTATTCTATAAAAAAATGCTTTAAAACAAATTTATTTTTGGAAACGAACAGCATCACATGAATTTGCATATTTAGAAAGCCTTAATAATTAGATATTTAATGAAAACGTTTTTTATTATGATTATTTGATAGCAGATAAAAAAAAAAATATTTTAAAAAATATTATTTTTTTTTTAAATTAACTATTGCACTAATAATAAATATTTTAAATACAAATCATTATTTTACGAATTTTTTATCTTTTCAGGTTTTAGTCGAGTTTTTTTAAGTTTAAAATACCTAGTAATACCTCGAAAAATTCCCCAAAAGTTGACTGTTTTTGAATTTTAATTTAAATAATTACAAAATATTTTGAAAATTTAAAAACAAGAAAATATAGATCCCACATGCTTCACAAGTTCATATTTAAATTTTCAGAATTTTAGTTGCATTGGTAAAAGAAATATACAAAAGAAATAAAAGGTTTGCAGTCGCCTGAATGGACCACTTGAGGATAGGCGGGGCTTCGTAGTTCCAAAATATCCCACCAGTCTACTTTTTGGCTTGTGGGATAAACAAAGCCATGTGCTTCGTTTTAACCCTAATAGATATAAAGGCTGAACTAAAAAGATTTGATTTGGATGCAACGATTGTAAGCCTTCCAAAATTTTCAGATAGGATATAGAGTTGATTATCGCCTATTGAAGAAGACGACAGCAATATATTTTCAAAGAAGGATATAATTTAATGGATCACTTGAGGATAGGCGGGGCTTCGTAGTTACAAAATATCCCACCACGCTACTGCTTCGCATGTGGGATAAACAAAGCCACGTGCTTTGTTTTAACCAGTTTAGATACAGAAGAAATATTATATTAAAGAAGGATATTCCAAGCGTTTTTACAGAATTATTACAATAAGGATCTGCACAGTACTGAACCATCGTCTTGAAATATCAAATATCGACGATTTTTTAAGTAATTCAAACAAAGTTATATGTTTGTTTATCCCACAAGCTCTCGCCGCATGTGGGATACACGTCATACGTGACGTCGATAGGGGCGTAAACATCAAGTGGTCCAATATGATACTTAGTTTAGCAAAAAATTTCTGAAATATGCTGTACTTGTTTCGTTTTTTTTTCCCTCTCCACAGTGATGTGTTTTCTCCTACAAAAGACATGTAGACGATATAATACTAAAAAATGTTGTGGATCAAATCTGTAGTGATTTGCCAAAAGAAGTTAAGTCCTGAAACAACATTTCTGGGAAAATGAAAAAGAAAGTTGTGTAACACATAGTGCAGAATGCAAGGTTTTATTTATGTAGTCTATAGAAGCTGAACTATGTACAGTGGACTTAGATCGGTTTGGCATATCATGGATGCATCTAAAATGGATTGACTGAACATATTATCTCAAAATGGCCAATTGTGGACTTCCCCATTTTTTTGGCAAATCACCACAGAAATATAGTTTAAATAAAATTATTTATCCATCTGTTTGAGCAAAAACGGCACATGCTGGGTTTTGTTTTGTTGTGAGTTGCCCGTGCTTCAACAAAGTGCGTACGTTAGCACATATCAATTCACGAGCAATAATATGGGAGTTTCAAATGAAATTGAAACGAAGAAAAGCAGTGTCTTGTTGGGTTGCTAACGATAAAGGAAGTTATACAAAAACAAGTTAACAAGTTTTTGTTTGCTGGTTACCAAAAAGACTGATGCCAAGTTCCACAAAAGAATGCATCCTGAATAAGTTTATGTGCTATGTGCTCAGGAAACATAACAAAAAAGATCACGAAACGCAACCTAATATACTCATGGACAAAAAAATTAGCGCACCAAGAAATAATTGCGGGATCGTAACGAAACTTGCAATGAAGGTACATGTCGGGGAGATATGCAAATGATTAGAAATGCAGCGTGATTGCGCATTACGTATAGCCGGTAGAGGGCGTTGAACATCGTACTCTGTGGAGTATAAAACAGGTAACCAAAGCTTGTTTGAGTGTGCTGAATCATTTACAAAGGAAAAGCTGAGGTAGACATGCCATTACGCCGTGTTCGAAGACAGTATACGCAGTTGTCGCAGTTTGAGAGAGGGAGAATCGTCGGGATGATGGAAGCTGGGTGGTCAGCTAGGCGAGTAGCTCGTCAATTAGGCCGCTCTGATTGTGTTGTGAGGAGGTTTTGGGACCAGTGGACCCGAGAGATGTCATGTACACGAAGACAGGCTCAGGACGCCCTCGACAGACCAGTCGTCGAGAAGACCGCCACATAGTCAGAAATGCACGCGTACAGCCAACTGCTTCATCGGCCGCCATCCAGGCACAGGTAGCACCTTCACTAGGGGCCGCTGTGTCTTCTCGAACCATACGAAGGCGCCTGGCTGAAGGACAGTTGGTATCGCGGCGCCCATTACGTGTGCTGCCCTTGACGCCCACCCATCGACGCCTCCGTTTGGAGTTTTGCCGCGCACGAGGAAACTGGACTGCAGCGGAATGGAACCAGGTCGTCTTTAGCGACGAATCCAGATTCAATCTCGGCAGTGATGACAATCGTGTTCGTGTGTGGAGAGCCCGTGGTGAACGCTTCAATCCTGCCTTTGCTGTACAGCGACACACCGCTCCCACAGCTGGTGTGATGGTATGGGGGTGCCATTGCCTACAATACACGGTCACCCCTAGTATTGTTCCGTGGCACCATGACAGCCCAGCGGTATGTTCATGAAATCCTGCAACCACATGTGTTGCCACTCATGCAACGGCTCCCAGGAGCCATTTTTCAACAAGACAATGCTCGGCCTCATACGGCAAGGGTGTCACAAGACTGTCTCCGCACTGTTACTACCCTTCCTTGGCCTGCCCGATCCCCAGATTTGTCTCCAATCGAGCATATCTGGGATCATTTGGGACGACGAGTTGGGCATCCCACGAGTTTGAACGAACTAGAGGCAAGGTTAAAGCAAATATGGAACGAAATGTCTCAAGACATCATACAGAACTTGTATGATTCAATGCCCGATCGTATCGCATCGTGCATTCGCGCTAGAGGGGGTCCAACGGAGTATTAACTCCTCCGTTCTTTTGCCTTTTTCTCTGAAATAAATTATCCTTTTTCTTTGATTTTCTAATCATTTACTTATATCAAAGTAGTCGTTACGTATGTAAATTTTCGTTTCATTTTGACGACTCCTTCTTGGTGCGCTAATTTTTTTGTCCATGAGTGTATATTAATCAGTATATTAATGTGCCAAGGGAATATAAAGGCAAGAATGGCGAATCCAGAAAAGATCGAAAGACTTGTCCCAAATTAGTCGTATGCTGTTCCTGTTGGAGACAACATTGTAAGTCGGGATATCGATCGGTAGAAGGAATTTACCGAATATGTGCATCAGAAAATCATCAAGTACCAATCCAATTTCTAACGTGTTAAAGTTTTTTTTTTCGGACTTTCTATGCTTACATACAGCCACATATGTATCTACACTGAGTGGCAACTTTATACAACTTACGAGTTGGTTCTCCTCTAGCTTTGATCACAGCCATAATTCTTCTAGGCATAGATTGTACAAGGCGTTGGAACCATTCCGCAGAATAGCCCATTCAAACAGAAGAGCAGCCATTAGTTGGTTCATTTTGGATAATGGCGTTTCTAGGCTTCGAATGGATCTTTCCACCTCGTCCCACAAATGTTCGATGGGGTTGAGATCAGGTGACTGAGAAGGCCAATGAAGCAAGTGGAAATCAATAGTCACGTTCACTGAACCAATCGGATTGCAATCGAGCACGTGACAGAGTGCACTGTCCTGTTCAAAGTGGTCATCTGCGTCGTGGAACCCTGTAGCTATAAACGGGTGCACTTGGTCAGCAACAATGTTGAGGTAGCCCGTGGCAATAAGAGATGTTTCCAGGGTGTTAGGGGACCATGTGTGTCCCAGGAGAACATTGCCAGACCATTATTCCACCACCACTTGGGTTGTCACTTGGCAAGACTGGTCCATATTCTCATCCTGCCATCAGCATGGCGGAGAAGGAACCGAGACTCGTCGGACCAAGCGTCCTTCTTTCCACTCATCAAGTGTCCAATTGCGATGTTCCTGAGCCCACAGCAGGCGCGCTTTTCTGTTTTTCGGATATGCATTTTGTGCACATGCGTTGTATTCAGCTGCAATCTGCCATGTTGTTGTCCTTCTGTTGCCGCAGATGATTCGCGCCAGTCGCCTGTTACTTCTTTCATCCACAAGCCTTTTTCGTCTACAGTTGCGCTTATTGCTTTGAAGATTTTTGTCGCAACTGCCATTCTCTGACACTGTTGCACGGGAAAAGCCGAGGATCTTCACAGTTTCCGAAATACTGGAACCGGCTCTTCTTGCCCCCACGATCATGCCTCATTCGAAGTCGTTTAAATCTTTAAATGTACTGATACACAATACCCTTAATACCGAGCAAGCCTTTTATTCGCTACTCGTTGCTGTTACGTCACCGTGCGTCACTACTGGGTGTGGTCAGGAGTTCCTGATTCATTCCACATTCCCTGCAGATACTATACTGGCAAATGCCAAGCAGATGCAGGTATCTGTTGAGAGTATTGTCCTGTAAAAAGACTTGTAATCGTTCTGCAGTGTTTCTTATTTACGTTCAGGATTGATATTGTCATACTATGGTATTTTTTTTTATAAACAACTAGTCGGCTACCCGTCGCTACGCTCCGGAAGCCTCGCTTATGTAATGGAAAGCAACTTTTTATTTATTAAAAAAAAAACACAAACACACAAATTTCATCAAGTAAACTAAAACTAAAATTTTTTAAAAGTTTTTTTTTTTTTTTTTTAAATTTAATTTTTGATTTATACATTCTCTCAATCCACGACTGCTTTTAGAACCAGCGTGTGAATCATATCTATGATTTATTTTTATATTTTATAGAGCTTAGAATGTAGTCCTCGTGGTCTAATGGCTAAGACGTCTATCTTCGGAGCAGAAGGTTGCATGTTCGATTCCCGTAGTGAACTTGTAGAAATCATTTCTATTTTCACAAATTACAACAATTGCACCAGACAGACAGAGAAATAAAAGATTTTATAGTAATATAGATATACTTTTAAGTGGTTTTTGAGTTACAAATAGTATTGATTTTTAAGTTAAAAATAGTGATATTTCAGTATTCTACCTAACAGAAATACTGCTTCTTTCTTTTGACTCCCTTTTTTTTATTTCAATTGATTCTTTACAGTGGTTTTTGAGTTATAAATAGTGATGGTTTTTGAGTTACAAATAGTGATTTCTCAGTATTCTATCTAATAGAAATAGTGCTTCTGTCTTTCTTTGAAACTCTTTGGTTAATTACAATTGATACCTTTCAGTAGTTTTTGAGTTACAAATAGTGATTTTTCAGTATTCTATCTAATAGAAATTGTGCTTCTTTCTTTCTTGACTCTTTTTTTTATTCAAACATCTCCCGTGGACACGTGCTTGTTTTTCAATATCACATAGAATTTGATTAAGTAAGAATATTATATTTAAAATATTCCAACATTTCGGCAATTATAGTTCTAATTGTCATTTTCGAATTAAAAATAAACAGACGGATCGGAAATAAATAACAAATCTTGAGATTCAAAAAAAAAAAAAAAAGGTTGAATTCATTCATTATTGATTGGGGAAGGGGAAGGACAAATAAGTCAAAAAAACAATACAAAGTGAGTAGTAGTCACCTTAGCCTAATTGATAAGACATCTGACTTCGGATCAGAAGGTTGTAGGTTCGCTTCCTGTCGCGGACGTTTCATTGTAAAAATTATTTCTATTTTCCATTCGCTCAGGAATTTGCGCCGGACAGACAGAGAAATAAAAGATTTTAGTAATATAGATTAAACCTGCGTCATACCATGCGAGGTAATCCAATCTCTGTGGAACTGTTTTCCCAAGACAGCCCTAAGTAATCATTTACCAAAATAAATAAAAAAAAAGCCTAAAAACGGTTCAGGGACATAAGGAAGCACAAAATACCCTTTTTAGGGGGGAATGATCCGCTGTTTCGTTTCCATCAATGCCAGCATGTCCGTGAACCCAGTACAAATTGACCAAACTTGCCCTGGCCAGCCAGGTGAAGGCCTTCCTATATTTAGATTAACTCTAAAGCCAATGGCGTTACACCAGTTCTGTATACTGTTAAGAGCCCTCAAAAACTGTGCCTAAGTGCTGGCCAATAATTAAAATAACGAGATCCTCATCATAAAGAATGCATATAGATCAGTCAAGCTGTCATTAACTCTTGAATTTGGGAAACTAACTAACATCTAGCAGGCGCCGACATCCTCCTCCTCTTCCCCAGATGAGACATAATTCCCGTTAGGTAAGAGTAAAGATCCCAATTTAATCTCAAGAGTTTTTTGTCAAAGTCTTGGTCAGCCTTGTGGCCACAATCAATTTGCATATGTCTTCACAAAAGGTTCTCAGGGTGCTCTTTTGTAGTGCCTAATTGCACGTTTGTAAAATCTTTAGGATTCCTTATAGCACTCTCAGGCCAAGGTAGTAACCAAACTTTTGCTTGATTTTATAATTTGCGGGTCTTTACCTGATTCTATCCAAATGTAAATTCCACCAGGATTTTCTGTTCTATTGTTTCTTCGAAGTGGAAAGTAGTCTTTATAGGCAAAGATAAAGACTTTGGAAAGGAAACTATAAATAGAGTTTTCTATATCAGACTCATCACAATAAAGGGTAAGAAAACCAGCCATTCTAAGGTTTAGGTCATCTTTATAGAAATCTCAATTGGTAAACCTTGAAGAACCTTTTCTGTACCATTATTCAGTACACAGCGAGAAGTATATACGTCGATATTCTGACAGATAGACTATTTAGAAACTCTCCATTCACCAATCTGTCATGAGACATATGTAGGTGAACATGAGATCCAATACTTGTTCCCTATAAGGAGTAAAGAAGGTGGGAACTGAACCTCTATTCAAGATGTCCAGATCAACAGTAGCAAGAAACCTTAGTAAAGCCTCCGCCCTAAGATGAATGTCACTGCTACCTCCTGCTGTAAGGTGGTGAGAGTTAGCGTCGCATCTCATAAGGAGAAATCCGGAGTTTTTGCAAAAAAGTAACAAACTGTAATCTCCTATTGAGGTGGATCAGATTCAGAATCATGAGGAAAATACATAGATGCAATGATAATGTTGCCCTTGTCTTTTCTTGAAAGCCTTCCTGCTCTAGATTCTTGGTGTAGAATTCTATGAGAAGGAGGATATTTGTGTGCCGTGTAAAAATATAGGCACCTGGAGCAGTCTAATATTCTGAAACAAAAGACCTCCACTGCCTCCTAAACCTCTAACCTTCTCCTTATAGAGCCATGGCTTCTGATAAGGGCAAAATCAATATTCAATCTGTGATTTTCTTGGAGAGTATCAGCTACTGAACAGTCATCTAAATTGATCTGGAAGAAAAAAAGAAAAGGACATGATTAGCATATAAATAAATAAATAAATAAAATTTACCTAGTTGGAAAGATCCATGTCATCAAGTTAGGCGAAACTCCTTCCCTGTTCCTAGCATTTTCTTCTGTGATCTAAGTACGATTCCCTTCTTGTTCTAAGAACTTATGCTTCTCATTCAGATTCACTTCGGCTATGTCAAGATTAATGCTTGGGCAAAAATTAAATTTCACTAGATGACGAACAGAGGCCTTATCTAGCCAAATGAGTAGCCTGAGGCCATGTCTTTCCTGTTTGGTCATTATGATTCTCCAAATGGAGCCTTAAGCCCAGGATTCTGTCTTTCTAACAGAAAAGTTGCCTCACTTGAAATAGAGGCTTTACCAAGAATCCAGAGCATTGCTTTGGTTAATCGAAGGATTTTAGTAGTCTCAATTGCTGAAAGCTCTATCCCTTCTCAGATCCTGTTACAAAGCATAGGAGGATCTGGCTTACGTGCTTTATAAGTGCCAGTGAAGAGAATAATTATTAGTTATTTTGAAATTCATGACTATTAAAGCCTGTACTCATAAAAAGTTTTCCTATATAGAGTTTTATTTTTCTAATTGATATTGGGCAGTTTTAATTTTTATCTGTAGGAAACTATGCTACCACAGTTTCAGAACCACTGCTTTTTGACACTCGATAGTTTCTTCACCAACTGCTCTCTGTGGATGTCAGTGAGAATCCCACGAGATTGAGAAAAGACATGTAACACAAATGACAAATGCACATGCCATGACAAGTTATTGAAAACTGCTATAAAAGTAGACGTGTGAGGAATGCCTCACTTCATTGCATAATGAAAATGTTACCAAAAAAAGTCTCGCGCACTTCTTGTGAAGCTGTTTTGTCAAAATAACAGCTGTGCTTTATGCACTGCGAAAGTTTCTGATAGTAAAGGGATTAAAAACTGGCCCTGTGACCGCAAATGTTGTTCGAAAAATGATCCAGAAAATTGAAGAGACAGATTTCTTCCTGACAGAGGACGGAAAACCGTTGACCAGCAGACAATGGAGGATGTAGCCATAACGGTGGACGAAGAAAGGATGGCTAATGTCCTGGGAAGCAGCAATGTATAGCTTGTTGCACGGTCATTAGACAAACTCGTAAGCACTGTTCACAAAGTTCTACGACAAATTTTGCATTGGAACCTCTACAAAATCTGCAATGTTCAGCAAGTATTGACTGGAGAAAAATAAAGCAGAAAAAAAAGGTATATGGTTGTTACTGTTCCTCATTTTTGAAAAATGCTAATCTTCATGTTTATATGCCTTCTAATGAAGAACCTAACAAAATGATGGAATGGCAGCAAAAATATAAGAAGTTTAAACAACCTACTTTTTTTTAATGTTGCATGTTTTGTTTACTTTTAAAGTATTGGAAACAATATAAAAGATCCTTATTTCTAAATGATAATACCAGTGGAATATTTATATTCTTATTTTCAAATTTTTCATTTGCCGATAACTGATTAAATTAGAAGTGTTAATTTAAAACGCATTAATCCAGATAATTTAATCAAATCGTATGCAAATTTAAAAAGAGTTTTATTACACTACGAGACATTCATAGAAATATTGCCACTTACGGATAATTTCTTTCTCTTCTAATATAGGGCTGATTGGACCCTGGCCTCTCCCCCCCGCCACTTCCGAAATTTCAGAATGTATAGATTAATCGTATTTTCTTTCATTTTTTTTTTTATGATTGTTGTTGGTCAGTTCCCTATCTTGCCCCACCGTCCTCCGATATAAAATCCTGTATTCGCCCCTGCTTTTAATGCTTTGTTCTGAGAGTTTTGAGCAACTTCAAGCGCAGGATTTCCATCGCGATTGGCATTGAATATTTTTCAAATACAAAAAAAAAAAAATATCTGATTGAATGCCTAGCTTCAACAAGATTAATTCACTGGTTCAAAAATCATTGCGAGAATACCCTCCAAGATTTAAAGATCACTGCAAGTCTGCAACAACTATTTGATAAGGTTGTGCCTTCCTTGGTTTTCATTTGTTGAATTATTTAGACATGTTAAATTCCTTATTACTTAAACTGCATAATTTTAATGCTTTCTTTTATGCTTTTATTAAATTCCTTTTGAGCCTAGCGGAGCGCAAGGTATCGACATTTTTTGTATTATTGTTTATTTTTGGTTGGGATTTCTTCTGGGGAGGTCTCGCTTTCCCGGGATCCTTAACCTTTTGCACCTTCTGAGTCTGTCATCGGTGAGTTTGACTGGCTGACGAGTCCTAAAGAGGACGAAACGACCGTTCCATTCTTTCCCCGGTGACAGCTCTGGGTGCGAAATCCTTTTACTTAGCCTTGTGCCTTTCTTAGTTATCATTTGTTCAACTATAATTTAATTTTAAGTAGTTAATATAAGGATTATTTTTGTTATTAAAGTTCGTAAAACAACTGATAGTAAGCT
Source organism: Thereuonema tuberculata (assembly GCA_023159025.1). Classification (NCBI taxonomy): domain Eukaryota; kingdom Metazoa; phylum Arthropoda; class Chilopoda; order Scutigeromorpha; family Scutigeridae; genus Thereuonema; species Thereuonema tuberculata. The sequence continues at coordinate 198,058,670 of JAFIDM010009631.1, forward strand.
GATGTTACTCTTAAAGGTTTTTTTGGGGGGGGGTTTTCCGTCAAGCTAACTCTGAATTGATACATTTTTTAAAGTTTTCTTTATTTTAAATGATCGAAAAGTGTTGTTTCAATAATATTTTTACATTTCTTCTTTCGTAGAATATTATTTTATTTGTCAATAAATAAATAATCCGCTATTCAGTGTAAGTAATGGCGGATTTTAGATTAAACATGGCGGCTGATCATACTCATGACGATGACCCTGATTTTCAATCCTTAGAGACGGATGTTTACGTCATCATTTTTGGTGTAGGTGTGACGTTTTTCACATGCTTATAGAAGTTGATTGTGAAGGGCGAAAGTCGTTTGACACGTTGCTTTACCTTACTTAAACCGTTTGCTACAAAGTTTTTCGTTTATACACGATGTCTTCTCCCGAAGAAGTTGATACTTTAAAAGCGGGTCATCCTCCAGCAGGTAGTTACATTCAAACTCCATTAACTTTAAATTATGATGGCTTAGATGGAATGCATTTGAATATGACAATCTTCATGAAACAGATGCCTTAGTTTTGTTAGATATAACGAAAACTATTTAATGTTGAGGAATTGCCTTTCTTTCCTATGCTTTTAATGCAATACAGCGCATAAAATTCGGTAGAACTAAAATTCGTGAATGTTGTTTTGAATTCCGCTTCATAACGTTTTATTAGCAAGTCGATGTTTTTAATATGAAATTCAAATGATAATATCTTTTGTCAACAAATCCCAATGAGTTGGCATCTCCTTCTTGTTGCATTAGGCAGAAGCAAGTTTATTGTAGCTTTCTTCTCACTCCAAGTGCTTTTGTTTTTTCTGTTTTAAAGTCATCTGTTTGCATCATTTAAATACGGTTGTTTTTTTTTTTGTTTTTTTAAATGTGTTGTCATGAATTTTAAAAATGTTGAGTTTACAGGAAAATGATATTTCAGTCTCTACTTATTCTAAGAGTATCTTTTAAAACAATTTCTGACGTAATCTTTAGTGGCAAGCGTAATCTTGAACAGTTCTGTAATCTTGGAAAACAAAATAATAATATACTGTAATTTTAAAAGTGTGCAGAAAACGCTGAGTCAGACCTATTAAGTAATAATTTGATTATCTGCCAGTTATGGCGAGAGTAAATAAATGCTGTTACGGTAAGAGTTAAAATGATAAATAAATAACAACAATGTGTAAACAACTTGATTCAACTGTTGAATACCCTAGCTGGCGAACAAAGTTTGCTTTTATATAAGCATTATATAAAAAAAAAAAATTCGGAAGCAGCTTAAAAATATTACAAGCTTTTCAAACGTCTGGCCTTCAGTTACGGTGGACTGGCCTCGTATCGTGCAATTTATCATTATGCCATTTTACACGTATGCATTTTACTTTGTGTTGTTGGAATTTAACAGCCCTTCTCCATGTTAAAATGCCGACCGTAATAGCAATTGGCCACAGTGTTTATGATGTTTTTAGAAAATGCTCCAATTTAAAAATTTCAAACCCATATGGTAATTAGTCTCCCTCATTAGTGCTTCTTTTCCGATGCTGTTTGTTGAACAGTTTAGTTAAAGTCGTTAAGACTATGAAAGAAATAGATCCCAAAATGTGTATGTCTATATGTAATTTAATGCTATCCATCTGGGATCGCTCACGTTCAGTGCCACGTACCTAAATGAAAATGCATTAACAAATAATCGATTCCTCTTTACACGTGACAAGGAAGCAAGTGAATTTCGAACATTAGTTAAATAGGTAGGAATTAACACAGGATAATGCAGAAATGTTTGTTATCAGTTATCAAGAGCATACATGGATATTTTCCATTTTTTTTTTAATTTTTTCTAAAAGTCATGTAAAATGAAATTGATAATGTTTACTTATCTGTAAAATATACAGGCATATTTTGAAAAATAGCTGACCACAAAAGAAAGGTAAGAATAAAAAGAAATAGCGCTTGAATATAATCAGTAATACATTCAAACTTAATTTATAATCTACATTTTCGAAATAATCAGTTTCAGTATCTTAATTTTATTTAAGGATTATCCTGGTTTTTTTTTTTTTTTTTTTTTAATAAATTCAACAGATATATTTTCATAGTTTTCTGATCCCAGCTGAATTCAAAGGTTTAGATGATATTTAAGAGTATACTGCATTCACAATATTATATGAAATAACAGTGAAACGATCTGAAAAAATAATTCTTTATAGCGTAAAGTCGTCTTTCCTTTTACTACATATATTAACTTTGTCCATATCATATGTATTAAAAGTTTATCTTAATTTATTTTGTAAAGCATAGTCTGAAATTGCTGTCGTGGGAACAGCTGTTAATGTTTGACCTTCGCTTTGATACAGGTGTTTGCATAGTTGGGCAAAGTAAGAAAGCAGTCAGATTGGTCTGCCTCAAGGCCACATGCCTCATTGGTATTCTTCTTTAGTTTAACATTTAAATTTTAAGAAGAGAAAAAGAAATGAAAATTAATATATGGCTTTTGCATTTGCTTTCAGATATTCTTAGATTTCGTTTCTTCACCAAACGGATAGTTATAAAGTATATTTCATTTAAGAAAAAAATAGATGTATATAACTCTCAGTTCTGAAATAGAATGTCTGCTTATAAATAAGTGGATGTAATTGTTATTGAAATAGTATTTAAAAAAAAAAAAGTCTGTATAAATGTTAAACTATGTAGCTGATTTTATTTGATAAAAATTGAGGAAAAAAAAATATGTTGTCAAAGCAAAATGGGAGGGGGAAAAAAAGCTATTAATAAATAGCCTTTGAATTACGGCAATTTGGAGTTTGACTGATTTCAAAGTCGACTAAGATAAGATAACCACATTGACTTGACTTGTTTTATTCATATATATTATACAAAACTAAGTTATTTTATAACTTATTTTAGATTTTTTTACTTAAAATTAGTTCAAATTTGTTTATTTAAAAAAAAAAATGGATTAAAGAGTTCAGATTTTCCTGATTTATCTTATTTTATATCTTAATAGTAAAATTATGTCTAGGATATAAAATAAGTGTAGGAGATACATAATGTCAACTTGCCAGTTTATTTTTATAAACAAAATGTCAAAAATACATTAAAATACTCTATTTGAATTAATCATTCTAAATTTTAATATATATTTTATTTTAATTTTTAATTTTTTTTTTTTTTATATATATAGTTTTAGTAACTTAAATTTTCTTAACTTTTGCTACCAGGCCCTCATTTGATAATCAATCAAAATGTTTCACTCCCAGTTTAATATATTCAATAACAGGATCTTAATTAACTTATTTATTAACAATGAAATAAAAAAAATTACAGATAAATTATTTCTTTATGAATTATTTTGTACGTAAAATAATTAAAAATGAAAAGCTAATATGTTTATAATTATGTATGGAAATAAAAAGTAAAACGGACGCCATTTAATGATTTTATAAGTAATGCTGTGTTGAGGTTTTAGATTAATTTTATTCATTTTTCATCCTTTTTTTTTTTTAAATGGTTAATTTGCTACAAAAAAAAAAAAGTAGCAGTAGGTGTAGTAAATTGGCATGATTGAAATTGCATCAGCTGATGCTAAATTAGTGATGGTCAACCTTGTTCTTGAAACAAGAATCATAATGATATTAATCTTACTAATGCCTAAAGTAGTCAAGCCTCGTGTTCTCATATGACATGGTTTTCAAGGGAAAGTTAGGACTGCTTATTATGTAAGAATGATGAATTTTTACTCCTTTTTCTTAGAATTCATATAAAAAAAATATTCAATATATAAAAATATATAGATAGACTGATTCAATTGTAACTAGAAGTTTCACTCTCTCCTTTAATCTTGGTAATTCTTTGTAGAAGTGTGGATATGAGTAATAGTTTTAATGAAATGAGATTAAAAAACAGTTGTTTGAGAAGGAGTGACTGACAAAACTTGAAAGTTTGCTTTCTCCTCCAATATTTCACAACAGATTTCATTGATTATTTTTTTCATAAAAGTAATGTGTGTGTGTTTGTGTGTGTGTATGTATATGTATATATATATATATATATATATATATATATATATATCAAATAGGCAAAACTCAAAGCAACCCCTTCGAGTTTCGCAAAGCAAAGATTTCAATCAATCATTTGCAATTTAGAAATTTAGTAAGTATAGAATATAAGAATAAAATTGACTTATATTACTAAACATATAAAGCTGGACAGCGATTTGAGATTTGAAAATGTTAATACCAAAAAACAAATCACTGTTTCTATGGAGATATAATCTAATTACCTCCACATCTTCAGTGGCAAAATTTAGAAACAATTTAGAAGAAACGCAATATATCAAGACTTTGCTCTTTTTAAATTTAAAAACTACGACCAAACTACCTAAAATTTAAAAAAAATACCAATATAATAACTAAATTACCTAAATCTAAAAGCTAAAAATACTAAATATAAACGAAGCAATAAAGAGATTAGGAGTTCTTTATTACTTATTGAATTAACCTAATTTTATGTATTAAATTTAAAATTAAACCAAACTACCAAAAATTTAAAGATTAAAAAAATTACCAATATAATAACTAAATTATCTAAATCTAAAAGCAAAAAATATTAAATAAAAACGAAGCAATAAAGACGTATTTAAATTTAAAATTAAAACTAAACTATCAAAAATTTAAAAATTAAAAAAAATTACCAATATAATAATTAAATTACCTAAATCTAAAAGCAAAAAATATTAAATAGACGTATTTAAAAGTAAAAAGAGCAAAATCTGTAATATTGAGTTAAATATAGGTATTTACTTATTTTATTTTATATTTCATAACTTTTAACTCAATATTACAGATTTTGCTCTTTTTAATTTTAAATTTAAATACGTCTTTATTTAATATTTTTTGCTTTTAGATTTAGGTAATTTTAGTTGATTATTATATTGGTAATTTTTTTTAATTTTTAAATTTTTGATAGTTTAGTTTTAATTTTAAATTTAAATACGTCTTTATTGCTTCGTTTTTATTTAATATTTTTTGCTTTTAGATTTAGATAATTTAGTTATTATATTGGTAATTTTTTTAATCTTTAAATTTTTGGTAGTTTGGTTTTAATTTTAAATTTAATACATTAAAATTAAGTTAATTCAATAATAAAGAACTCCTAATCTCTTTATTGCTTCGTTTATATTTAGTATTTTTAGATTTAGGTAATTTAGTTATTATATTGGTAATTTTTTTAAATTTTAGGTAGTTTGGTTGTAGTTTTAAATTTAAAAAGAGCAAAGTCTTGGTATATTGCGTTTTTGTTTTCTAAATTGTTTCTAAATTTTGCCGCTGAAGACTTGGAGGTAATTAGATTATATCTCCATAGAAACAGTGATTTGTTTTTTGATATTGGTGTTTTCAAATCCAAAATTGCTGTCAGGCTATATATATATATATATATATATTTAAACAGAAAAGATTAAAAATTAATTTTGTTCATGGGGAATAATTCATTCCAAAATTCATTCTCATGACTGTTTAACAACATTTATTTTTCAATGAAATGTTTCACCTAAGGAACCCAAGAACATACAAATATTACACGCTCATAATTTCCTCCAAAAAATAATACCACTATTATTCTCATTGATAAAATATTCCTTATTCTGCTATAAAAATTAAAGCAAAACCTACAATTCTATATTCAGTATTAAGTGCTGATACTAGTTCTGATTCTGCCAAATCAAAAGAGTTTCGGTTAAGTTTCAGCTAATATAGTGATAATCATGTTATTATTAAAGGAAATGAAATAAATAAAAATCGTGAATAATTCTGGATATTCTTATATTCCATTAAATTGAATCTTTCAATCAAAGTAACAATCCATAATAACATTGAAGCTTTTCTTCATATGAAACAGTCTGAGCTTCTGCCTGAATTGTTCCTTATAAAGCATACTTAGAATTTGATGATCATCCTGCTCCTATTACACTACAATATTCACCTAAAAACCCAAGAACTGATATTGTTGGTATCTGGACCTACATACCTGTCAATATGACCTATATCATAAGATAACAAAATTAAAAATTATTTATCTCCTTGAAAAAAATACTAAACAAAATAATAAAAATAAAATTGTGAATATGCTTTCAGTTAAAAGTTGTTTATAAAAGTCAATAACAAGTTTACATTGTTAGATTTATGTTTTTGATTACTTTCCTCATAAATGTAAGTTCTTGCATCACTTAATAATTTGTAAGCAAAAACCTCAGCAATCATGCTTCACTCCAATTTGTCAGTGGCTTAGCTAATGATACACGTTATAAAGTTGCTCCTGATAGGTTAGTCTGAAATAAAGGTTACAGATGTTTCAGGGATTAACCTATACTTAAGTTGTAAATTTTTCATTAATTTCTTATATGGGTAGTTCTACAAGAATTGGGTAACTTTTTGGAGGAAAACGTGCCAATACTTTATTTATTTTAAATAATGTGTTTTAACATAGAGTAGGTGGGAAATATATACAATATACTGTTCCAGAAAGGAACAGTCACTTTATTCAGTATTTTCGAAGTTATTTCAGTTTTTCTGAAAATTGCCTCCAGGGGACTGACGAAAAAATATGTTTTATTGAAAATAGAAATGCTTTAAATCATTAAAATCATTAAAATCCTGAAATTCATTAAAACAACATCATAATCAGTAATTTTTGGTACATAAAATAACTTTGTCTCTTACATATTTAAAAAAAAAAAGTTTAAAAACAATCCCGTGAAGTTTGTCAGAACAATTACAAATAATTAAGAACATTGGCATTCGCACTTGTACTAAAAGATTAAAAATAGAATTAGATTGTCAATAGTAATAATAATAATAATAACTGCATGAATAACTGCAAGCTTTGATATAATGGAAATTTATGTTCCAAAAAAATAATGAATACCTGTAGTATAGGTGCCAGTGGCGAATATAGAATATATTTTTTTTTGGGGGGGGGGGCCCAAGATTAATG
>JAFIDM010009631.1:198069004-198079199 GCA_023159025.1 Thereuonema tuberculata
TAATAATAATATATGTAATAAAGTTTAAATTTTTTTCATTATTCAATATATTACATATGGAATTTCAGTAAATTCATTGAATAGGTATTTAGTTGTTAATCATAAGTTAACCAAACTTCAATTTTTATTCTAGTGAAAGTTGGGGGAATGCGAATTACCCAGCACAAGACTGTCACCCATAATGAAAGAGAAAGACATGATTCCAAGGAGAAACCTACTGATGAAGTTGAAGAAGAAGAAGAAGAAACTAAGCCTTCTACCACGTAATTTAATTCTTCATTTTATTTTATGCTGATTGCAACTTGATTAGGATATATAAATTGTCAGCAGTTATCTTTGGATCCCTTAAATATGCCATTATGTAAGAAACATACAATACAAAAAAGTAACCTACATGTTGCTTTATTAGAGAAGTTGCTATTCTATATATAATTCATAACTGTAATTGAAGAGATGTAAAAAAAATATATAACAATACAATAACAGAATAAATAGTATACAATAGTTGAATTAGCATGTAAACTTCCTGTATTGAAATTCTTTTGGGATTAAAAAATACTTATAATATATATAATTTAAGTAGCCTTAAGATTTAATTTCTAGTTTTTACAGTTGTCACTGTAAAAGCATAAATGAGATTAATCTTCATTAAATAGATTTTTTTTTATTTTCTTTTAGTCCGCCTAAACAACAGATTTTAATATCTGGTGCTCCAGCAAGGGTAAGTTTAATTAAAAATATAATTAAAATGTATTTTGATGAAGTGGGTACTGTAAACAGTTCCAAATACTTCTGAAGTATTGTTTTTGGAACTATAAGCTTCTTTTTAATACGGCAATTGCCTTACATTTATCTATTTGTATTTTTTGTGTTAACTTGCTATTGACCTCTATTATATTCAGTAATTCATGATTCCTGAATGAAGTTTATTTTCAAGACTTCATTGTATGATCATTAAGAACTGCTATTTATGTGAATAGATATATAGGATGCTTTTGTTTTATTTTTTGTAGCAGGATGTGTAAAAGATTAGACACATCTTCGTTGAAGCAAGCATTCTTTTTAAGATTAGCTTTTATGCAAGACTGATAGTCCTTGGAGGCTTTTAGTAATAAGTAACTTTGTTGTTCTGTTTTCTAATTTTGATTTGGTTTGGGTTTTTTTTTAGTCTAAATTTAAGTTTAAAAATCAACTTGTAATTTTTGTAAACTAATTCACAAAAATAATTTTTAAAAATTAGAAAATATTTGTTATCATAATTTACAAATAATTGAGTTTAAATTGTTACAGAAAAGGAAACATATTTTTATTTTATTTTTTTCCTTAATTTTAAAAATCTCTTGAGCACAGAAATTTGAAGATATTCCGTCTGAAAACCAATGTGTTTATTTTTTTATTTTTTTTTCAATATAGTTAAAGCTGTTGATGTCAATCCATTGAAAGTGGTTTTTTTTTTTTTTTTTTTAAATGAAAGTCATTTGAACTGAAAAAAATCTAATATAACGATTTCCTGTTAATATCATGAAGACAGTGTTTCACTGTTATGCTTTAAATTTGTTCACTTGATGATTCAGTTTTGAAGATACTTAAACCAGTTGCTGATTCTAATTAAAATCATAGAATTATTATACAATTAAATTCTTTATCATACAAACACTTTTAACACAATGATATATTAAACTTTTCATCCCAGAATAGTGTATGATTTAATAATTAAAATACTAAATCATTATTTAAACTGCTGTGCCGGCATGGTCGTGCGGTCTGCTGTGAGGCCGGTGTGCCGGTACCCAGGTTCAAATCGCGGTCGAGAGCATGGATGTTTCTTTCTTCTTCTGTTTATTCTTCTGTCCGTTCCTGATTATCTTCCTAAGCCGGATTGAAACACCATGGGGAGTATTTTCAACCCTCCTAATTCTTCTGTTGTGTTTAAAATGCATCTAGGAGAGGCCCTTGCTCTGAATGGGGATTGTTCAGGCTGATGTAGATGTAGATTTGAACTACAAATTAGTGATGCGCCAACCATTTAATTGATACAGTATTTGCCAGCTTATAGGATTGCTTCAGATCTCGTCATTGTTTTTTATAAACTATTTAATGGTTTTTTATTATTATTATTATTATTATTATTATTTGTTTTTATAGCTTCTGCTTCTATTAGTTTTGAAAAAAAGAGAAAAGAGGGTAAAGATAAGGTTTTTTTCCTTTTTCCTCAGTATTTATTCTGTATTGCAGTAGTAAGTTTACTCTGCTATGAACTTCAAAAGCCAGACAACTTCTTAAAGTTTAAGTTATAGACCTACGGACCTTAAAGCTAGTTGTTAGTAAAATATGATCCACAATTTAGTGGAATGATCATCAGTCCTACTTTACAATCGAAGTCCTTGTATCATTTTGTTAACATTGGAATTCCAATCTGTAAAGCTTTCTATAAAAAATTTTCCACAACTTATGTGCGTCTGAATTCCTGCCAAGAGAAAAAACTTTTAATTAAAATATATCTAAACTTCTGCTATGTTTGTTTAATGTTGCCATGATTAGCTACTATATACTTTGAAACAATAGAGCAAGGTTCCCAGGATTTTATTACTATGTCCAATCAGTCATTAAGTGGGATCTTCCTATGTGCTTGCAAATTCTAGGAATCATTCTGTGTCATCAAAGGATCCTTTTAAAATGATGATTGTATTAGGTTTGGTCCATTGCCTGGCACTGTTTTTATATCAGCAGCTTGCTTTGGTGCCAGGATTGGCTTCTGAATTATCACAACTAATATGTTCATGAGGACACAGTAGGGTATTTAGCATCCATTTCTCCCCCCCCCCCCCCCCCCCCCAGCAATTCTCAGTGAATTTTTGCAGGCCCAGGCTATATTGATGGAACAACGTCACAGAAACTTAGACTCGCTGTGTCCTCTATAGATTCAGTCCTGCATGAGACACATGAAGATTGTCACAGTCTTCTTCAGCAATCCTAGAAGATCTTTATTCAAATATGTATCTGTTTGAATAAATAACTTTGCCTTCTCCTTATCATTATACTTAAGTTGCTTCAGATCTTGGTTATTAATTTTAGAAGTCACATTTGTGTCCATTCTTATAATTTCTTTTATATCAGTTGATTTGGATTTACTTTTGTTGAGCAATTTTTATTAATGCCTTTAAATAGTTTAAATAACATACTTTGAAAAGCTATACAGGAATTCAATTCATTGAATAATATTATTGTATAGTATTTTATTTTTATATGTTCAACATCTGATAATATGAAGAATATTTCCCCATCTTTTAAACTTAGAAAATTTAAGAAATGCCAAATCCTATTGTCTGAATTTTTTTTCTTTATTTCATTTTTTTTTTTTCTGATCCTGTCGCCAAACTTCTATATAATTCGGAATGTCTTTCTTCCTTTTCCTTTTTTTTTCTTCTTTTAATGGAGTATAAAAATACTTTTTAGACTAATGATATTATTTCCATAGGGAGATGCTGACTTTCCTCCTCAAGCGGTGCAAGCAACTCATGTAAAGCCACTGCCATCCCATGAGTATCGTAGCACTCCAAGCAAACCCAATATCATTCACCAGCCAAGGAAATGAACTGTTTTATTGTATGACACCTGAGACCCTGTGATTGTAAATTTGGAGCAAGGTCTAATAGTTTTTTATTTTTGAAAGGTTTCGATTTGACAAGCTTTGTTAGTATTAAAAATAAAAAAAAAAATAAAAAATCAGTTGAAAAGTAATAAAAATCTGTTAATTGCAAGAATTTTAAATGCATCTTTTTTTAAATTTATGCCAAATATATATCTATCTGACTATCTTAGCCAGATTCTGTGAGAAATGGAGATAATGTATAATTTTTACTATTTAGTTTTAAGGAACAATGCAAAACCCAACACTAATCTTTCACACATATTGCAGTAAAACAATTAGAGATTATTATTCCTTTTCAACTGTCTACTGTATACCAGTAATTTTTGAATTACTTTTAAGGATGAATTCCTTTTCTTTATTTTCCAATCTTTGATTATTATTATTAGTGATTCTTCTTATTTTGTTTTGTTTTTTTCTAACATTTCACTTTATTAATTGAAAACATTGTTTAGTAATCAAATTGAATCATGCTGTTCAAACCAAAGCTCCAGTTTACAGAATGTACAAATATTTTTATAATTATATTTGCATTTTTGAACTGAAGTCATCAGTACTTAATCATGAATTCCCTCACTTAAGTTTTTGGTGAAGGAAAATTTTTCTTCCTTCAAATTGGGTAAGAAATTAGTGTTTTCTTACATCATGCAGCTGTTTTTGTAAGTTAACTGTTATTCTAGAATTACTGGATTAAAAAATCAAATAAAAAAAAGACTAATTTAAACCTTAAACTTTGAAGGGGAAAATTCAGTATGATCTTGAAATCAATGATGAATTATTGAAATTTTATAATAATAATTTGTAATTTTTGTATTGAGAAATATGATACAGTTTAGTATCTGTTGTTATATTAAATTTTGTTGTAATTTTACATTCTTGGAATTAAAAGAAAAATATCTTTTAACTGCAATCTATTCTACTCAAAACATTCTTGAAATCATGCTTAAAAATGTTTTTACAAAATCAATAATTATGAATCTAAATAGTTTTGATTTTTTTTTTCCCTCTAATTAGTACAAGGCTTGTACTGAATTTTTCTTTCTTTTTTAATTATATAAGATCATGTTATTGGTAATTAATCTTTATGGGGTAATAATGTTTTTTGCTACAAATTTATAATATCTTAAATTTATTTCTTTTGGGGAAATTTTAGCTTGCAATTATGTATTTTACAAATCGAAAATAAAATTTATGAACCACTTGAATGCATTTATTTATTTTTAATTTATATAAGGATAAAAAAGATAGTAGTGATCTTGTTAAAAATTCCACAAATTTACAGTTACTGATATCAAATTTTTGCTGAAATCTTTTGGTGAGACTGTTTTGAACAATTATAACAAAGACCCTTGTAGAGCATAATAGAAACAGTGAAAAGTTATCTATTCAAATTTCAGGATGCTGAAGCTCAAAAAACATTAAATTCCATTATTTATCTTAAATTTTTAGCTTAACAGATATTTTTTTTTAATTCTGAAAATATTTTAATGATTTTTAACCTATTAAATATACTTAATACTAATAGCTTAATGAATTAAAGCTATTAATAGGTAGCATTAATGCCATTACGGCATGGTCTAGTGTTTAGGTGGCGGTCTCCCATGAGGCAGATGTGTTGGAACCTAGGTTCGAGTCCCAGCAGTGACATGGATGTTTCATTTCCTTTCCTGTGTTTGTCAGACTCTTCTTCACTTTGTTTTTGGGTCTGGTGTCATTTCCATAATGGCTTTCTGAGGTTCCATAGAATACGTATCTCTGTACTCGAAGAAGAATAGCATAAATAGCTTAATGAATTTTGAAATTTAATATTTTCTCTAAAATTTCAATTATTTTTCAATTGATACTTTCCTATTTTTATAAAGATGTCTAAAGATAGTCAACTAAGATCAATTACCATTTTAATTAATCGGTCATTGAGTTAGTGTGTTATGAATCATCAAAGGCTTATGCATTGATTCTTAAGATTGTAATACCTTTATATTTTACATTGGCACCCATGATGATTGGATTTAGATACAAATATGCAGTGCCTTGAGTTCCATGAAGTGTTTAGGATAAGTGATATAAGAAATAATATAATTAAAATGCCTATACAGAATTAACATTTAAAAAAGATATTAAAAAAACTGATACACCCGGTTTCTCTTGTCAGTTTTTTTTTTTTAATTTTAATTGTTTTGTAGGCATTAATTACTTTAACGTGTGTGATTATATTAATATATCGGGGAGTTGAAAGTGAATACATCTAAATCAATTACAGATGAAAATTGAAACAAAAACAAATATTGAAAAGGTGAAAGACTTGGAAACATATTTTTTTCTTAGCCAGCTCTATCACTTAGAATGACTGAAAATTTTGGAGTTTGCTTGCAATCGTATAGGAACATGCAACATTTTCGTTCTTCCTAATTTACCATTTTTACCAAGAAAAAGTCCCTTTAAGGGCAGGCTGGAGTGAGAATAGGTGGTTTTCATCGCCCCATATCTTTTAAACTATTGCTCACAAAAATCTGAAACTTTTTTTTTTTGTTAAATCGTCAAACATATAAGAGTTATATTTTCATTTTATTATTTATTCATTATTATTTAAATTAATTTTATTTGCATTCAAACACCCCCAATATATCGTATATTTAAATAACTGTTGTGGTGTTGTTTAAACTCTAAAAGTCTGGATCCAATATTCAAATGATACAGAAACCTAATTAGGAAAATTTAATCTAAACACTTTTGTCATTAATTCCTTTGTTTATTTATTTATTTATTTTTTTTGACAATGCAGCCTGACAAATGATTTTTTTGTGAGACAGTCGAATAATTTTTTTTGAATTCTGTTTAGATCATAGTAAGCTAAATCAATTGCCGAATAATTTGACATTTTTCTTTACTTTTAATATTCATTATTTATTGAGATTTTAATGAATAACGGGAAATTTAGTTCCAAATTTGAATTGTAGGGGGCTTCAAAATTCTACCTGTCAATCGGCACTAATTTATGTTCTCTTGAGGGATTAAGGAGAAATCCTCAACCCACTCCACCCCTCCAACTTTTTAAAAGAGGGGAAAGAGAAGATCCCCACTGTGTTGCAAAATTATCCTTTCTAAAAAAAGAAAAAATAATCCAATAAACAAATAAACCACTACAGTATTAAAAAAATGTATCATATTTTCCAGAATGGGATTAATTTAAAAATATAACTAATTATTACAAAAATAGGTTTTTTGGATTTTTTTTTATCATTAAGTAGCAACAGTTTTTTTTTTTAATTAATGCAAGATTAGTATTCTATTTCTAAAAATTATTATAATGTGATAAATTGCAAAACAGGAATTTAAAATTAAGAGAAATAACGTCTTTTTCCTTTATAAAAACATTTGGATAAGTAACTTATAATACAAACAAGGTTGACAGATCAAAAAGACTCAATAAGATTCTCACTTTCATTTAATTTTATTTATAATGAAATGTATATTTTTGAATGGCAGTTATATATTGAGATTTCAGTTGTAAATATTACTTATAATTGTAAATATGTTTAAAAATTAATTGTAAATAAATTATATTATTATTGTGGAAGGTAAGTAGATATTTAGCCTATTTATAAAGTAGTACTTCAATAAGAATGGCAACTAAAATTTTCTGTGTTTCACTTTATAACAGTACACCATCTGAAATATTACATTAAGAATATATTTATATTGTATTTAGTGTTTATTAATTTAATTATACTTATAACTTTTATTAGTTGAATAATATTCCTGTTCCTTTAACATTCTAGAATGATGGAATAAAATTTCTGTTAACAAAAATACTCAACTGATATTACAAAAATATTACGTCCTTGCAACAATTAATTAAATAATAAGTAAATTTATTAATTTTTGAATAATTATAATTTTTATTAATTAATAAATCAATCTTAACTTTAATTGAATATTAATTTAACATTATTATAATTATCCTACTATTGTATTAATTATAATATTGCATTAAACAATGCTTTTATGGGACATCCAAACACACAAGAAGCAAAAACATCAAATTTATATTTTAAATAATTTTATCAAAGTTTAATATGTGGACGAAACTTATCATCTGCTCTCTCATGCATGTCTTTTTTTTCCCCTGTTCTGATTTTCATACAGCCATTTATATTAAAATAATTATCAGTAGGAATCGATCCTTATTATGGAAACAGCGAATTGTTATAATGAAGGAGTTTCTATCAAATCTGTTCCTTTTTATCAATTAAAGAGAAAACACATCTAAAGAAAAACTTAAATCTGCTATTTTTTTTTATCACTTCCTTACTATATTTGATTTTAATTTACTTTGCTTCTTTCGTATTTTATTTATTTCTCAGTCTCTCTTCGTACACATGTATTCATTCTATGCACTACAAAAAGCAACGCACAAGATTCTCAGTTGGTCGGTCGTTTCACGCTAATCCTGCTAATAGGGGAAAGAAAAAGCCCCCTGGGTAGGAAATTCTTTGACCCTAAGAACCCCTTGAAAAAAGTCTTCAGTCAGTTAGTACAGTATTTATTGAAGGGAGGGACAATCGATTATCTGTTAATTGATTATCCGTTTATTGAGCAGTTATCAGATGGCATTTTGCGCCATCTAGCAACAGAGATTACAAATGCTGGCGAATAATGGCCTTTCTTAATACTTGTTGGAATTTTTTGACAAGAAAGAAACGTTAAGTTTGATGCCAGGACCCTCGCCCCCTCTGATAGTAACATGTAATCAAATCTCTATCACAGTGCTGTTCCAGATATGCATATGCAAATTAATTTTAGTTGTTAACTTTATGGAAAGATGGTTTGATTTAAATTTCTTTAATTATATTATTGATTATTTCTATTAGCCATTTTGATTTGTTACAAATATGAGTATTATTTCTCAGGAAAGTACATATATCACCATGAAAATTAATGCAGATTGTAGTTCTTCCCATGTTGCCTTTACTGTCAATGTATGCCAAAATGAATACAAAATCTTTCTAAATTTGCCACTCAACTTTCGAGGATAAATAGTTTTGATTTATTGTAATAGCTGATGACTTAAAAAAATTGCATTCCAAAATAATTTTGTTTGTAACTCATTTTCATTAAATAATGTTACGAATGTTTGGAGGATTACTCTTAACAAATAATGCCCCATACTTTAGATTTTGCTCCATATTTTCTTTCTTCACAGAACGCACTATATCCTTTGCATTCATCAGTTCAGTGACTTTCTAGTGAGATAAAAGTAGCATTAAAATGTTAGCTACATTTGACATCTGTCAGAAGCAGTATGCTCTGGTAAAGTTTTTGGTGTATGAGAAAAAGACAGGGAACATCCATATGTGATTGCAGAAGGTGTACAGGCCCAGGTTTGTAGACCATAAGACAACTGTTCACTTGGCAAACCAATTATCAGAGAAAAATGGACATGCCAATAACAAAATATTTAAAGCAAACACACCATCATTGTGTGAGTATGATGATTACAGAGATGCACATAACTATTGAAGAATTCTTACTTTCACTGGACATGGGGAAGTCAGCGTACTATCAAAATTGAAGTAATTGGCTTATTATAGGTTTATTGCAGATAGATTCCTGACAGTTTAGATAAATATCATGAACAAATTATTTGTTGTGAACTTCTTGCATAGTTTGAGGTTGAAAGGAATGGATTTCTTAGTCGCATTATGACAGGAGGCAAAATATGACTGTACCATTTTGAACTGGAAACCAAGTGATAATGGATAGAGTCACATTGTGCAAGTTCACCTCTGGCAAAAAAAAAAAATTCAAAAGTCAACTTTCATAGGAAAGGTATGGTAACAGTCTTTTGGGACATGGACAGTTTATCAGGATCTCATGCCTATAGAAATCAACATTTACTTGGAAGCATATGACTATAGTCCACAATGACTATAGTCAGGATTCAGATGATATCTAGAAAGCATTCAACTATAGCTAATTGCAGGCTATACCCTTCTCTCCAGCAAAAGTATGATTGCTCATATGTTAGCAATAGGGTTCCCTTAGTATTGCATGTCACAGTATATTACTTTTGAAATTACAGTTCATATTTCAATAAAGTCATTGACAATTATGTTTCCCGCAGTTTGCAGACATGTTTTAGGAATTATTTGACGAAAAAAAAAAGTAGAAGAGCAAATATTACAGTTGGGAAGGTGATTCCATTTTTCCCAAAGTATAAAGAATACCGTTCTTCACTTTGATAGCATGTAAACTTGTGTGTCGCAAATGACTAGAAATTGGAATTTGTTAATTCTTTTATTTAATTAATTATTGATGAAGTTGTTTTGATTCTGGTGCCAAGAGAAGAAATATGTCATAGTTCCTCAGAATTAAATTTTTGAATCCTTTAATTTTAGTGCAGTATTCAGGGTGTCTACCAACCGTGAAATCCGGGATTTGTACGGGAAATTTGGGTTGACATGAAATGTACGGGAAATGTCCTTAAAAATCAGACTATGTCCTTAAATTTTCAGCATGATTTTAGGTCTTTTTTTTTTTTTTGGT